>CAWUFW010000430.1:1762500-2167500 GCA_963921515.1 Calotriton arnoldi
CACATTGAATGCAATGGCCAATGTGTGTGCACCGATCGGTCCATTGCTGTCCAACGCGTATTGCGAATACAACGCATACCCGCTCACATTGAATGCAATGGCCAATGTGTGCGCACCGATCGGTCCATTGCTGTCCAACGCGTATTGCGAATACAACGCGTACCCGCTCACATTGAATGCAATGGCCAATGTGTGCGCACCGATCGGTCCATTGCTGTCCAACGCGTCCCTGTACAAGTCACTGGCATATGTCACCATGCCTGTCACAGGTGAACATATGCCAGCCTCATATACTTCCCAGGGAGTGAGGGGCACACCTACAACACCACAGCCTGTCCACACTGTATCCTAAGGCATGTAAGGCTGCATTACCTATTCCGTGTATGGGGGTGAACATGTTGTTCTGTGGATGTCACTTGGGGGCAGCCACTCCCAGGCTGTGCACGTGTTCATGGGGACAGAATCCTTTGTGTGTCGTGCACATGACCACTGTGATGTGCAACTGTTCATTTCTGAGCATGTGGCATGGTCACATTTCACGGTGGTGTATGTGTATGTCATGTCACATACCCCCTGAGTCCCATGTGGGACGGTATGTACGTCCCAGGGTGACCCATTGCCACAATAGTGATGGTCCTCCACAGTCTGTGTGCATGTTGTGTTTACAATGTCTCTGATTCCATGTGCACAATGGGAGACAGTCTCCACATCCACGTTGTTTGTGCATGGACTTTGATGTTGTGCGTGTGTGTGTCACAGACGTCCATGTCTGTCCTGCCGAGGCAACAGGGACCACTACCTGTGGGGGTCATGGTTGTTTTGCTGTGGTGTATTCATGATACACCATGTCATGCCAGTGTCCATGTGGCAATGCAGGGTCCCTGGGAATCTACCTGTCGATGAGCTGTGATGCCTGGGGCACATCTGTCCTCACATGTCACTGTGGGGTGTGTTTGGAACGTGGCAGCAGGAGATGGGAACTGTGACACGGCCTCATGATATCCCATGGCACAACCTGGGACTTGTTGATGCCACTTGTTGAACTGTGATGTTAGATGTTGGCCATGTAGGTGCCATACATGTCCTTACGGAACTGCACACATCATGTACTTGTGCCTCATAATGATGTATCATGTGATATTGAGTATGGTCAATGCCACATATGTGGGGTGACTGACAATCTTTCTTTCTTCACCTATGCACTGCAGGGTACCAGCTGTCCATAGACCATTCCCTGACCTTGCAACCATGGTCGAACGGGACTGCATCCGACGGTACCGCTTCACCACCCTGCTGATTGAGGTATTGACGGTGCAGTTGGCCCCACATTTGCAAGCTGGCCGGACATACCCTACAGCGCTGTCCCCCAAGGTGAAGGTGATGGCAGCCCTACACTTCTTTGCCACCAGTACCTTTCAACACACTGTGGTGTCTGCTGGTGGGATGTCACAGACCATGTTCAGCCGTGTGCTCCGCGATGTTTTGGAGGCTATGTTGATATACCTGAACCAGTACATCTATTTCCCTAGACTCCAACAACTCACTGATGTGAAGAGTGACTTCTATGCCCTGGGGAGGATGCTGCATGTCATTGGCTCCATTGATGGGACACATGTGGCATTGGTACCACCACAGGCCCAAGAGCAGGCATACAGGAACCGCAAACACTACCACTCGGCCCCTCACTGGTGGTATGTCTTGCAGATATGAGCATCTCACACGTCTGTGCCCGTTTCCCAGGTTCTGCACACAATGCCTACGTGATGAGGAGTAGTCGCATCCCGAGGATGATGTCCCAGATGCAGAACCAGCGTGCCTGGCTTGTTGGTGTGTACTGACTTTGTACCATTGTGTGTGTTCTGCAATGTAGTGTTCCACCCTCTTTTCCAACTCAGCTAATGTGCAATTGTCTGTATGCAGGTGACTCCGGATACCCCAACATGCCGTGGTTGCTGACGCCCCTCAGGAACCCTGTGACACCAGCCCAGATGCGCTACAATGAGGCACATGGTCAGACCAGGAGAGTGATCGAGCGGACATTTGGTCTCCTGAAGAGCCGCTTCCGCTGCCTAGATAAGACAGGAGGGGCCCTCCCATATGCCCCAGCAAAGGTGTGCAAGATTGTCATCGTCTGCTGCATTCTACACAACCTTGCAGTGCGGAAGGAGTTGCCTCTCATCCTGGATGACGATGACCAACATCCGCCACCTGTTGAGGATCCTGGCCTGGACCACGATGCCAGTGATGATGATGATGATGATGATGATGGTGATGTCCGCACACAGCTCATCACCAACTTCTTCAGCTGAATGTGAGTATCCGGAGATGTCATGTCAATGATGTGAGTTTGCATGATATGTGTTGGGGGTGCTCTGGTGCTGTTTGAGTGTGGCCATGTGCTACATGACTGTATGTGTGTAGCGATGTGTCCTTACAGGTTGACATGCTAACTTGGTTCTGGGTGGGTATCTTGTGACATGTATTGGGCATGAGTATTGCAGTTCTGTCCTGTTCTTCAGTGCTTTTGACTGTGTTTAATTTCTGTCCTTCACAGGGTACTTTCAGAGTCGTTTGGTCAACTGTGATCCCCCGACACCGTGATTCAACTTCCAGGGTGGTAGCTGTCGTGTCCCTACAGGTGATGTGCGCCACAGCCATGGACTTCCTTCCTTCTACACTTGTTGACTGTGTGCCCACTGCCAGGTGGGATTACCTTGCATCTGTAGTGGTTACAACATGTTGCAAATGTGTAATAAACCTGTGCTTCACTTTGTGATGTGCGTTGTCTGTGGTCACACATCTGACTGACATTTGCTTACTGCACCAGTGGGCTAGTTAACAAAGACTGTGAATAGGTGTTGTGTCTGTGCATTGCACCATATTTCTTGGCAACATCAGTGTAGGCGATGAGTCAGATGGCCTTGGTGTGTATATGTTGTGTAGCCCTGGTGGTGTGTCTCCCTCATATGTGTCATGTCGCCATGACTCACATGCCTGTGTTGTACTTGCTGTAGCAGTTAGCATGCACAGTGTAATTTCGCAGATCATCATCTCCATGACAGAAACCACGTTGGAATCACAACAGAGGCAGGTATGGTGTATTAGTGTGTTTATTGTCATACATGTGTGAGTATAGTGCACAGGATGGTGGGTGCTGTACATTGTGATTGTAATCCAAAGTTCCTAGATGATTTGAAAGTCCTGGTAGCAGATATGTCCTGAGTAAAGTCCACAGTCATCTGATACATTGGTCCAACTTGTACTCCCCATGTCATGTGGGGGAGTTGTGTTGCATTCAACAGGGTGAACAGTTTGCGCACAAAGGTGATTATCCAGAACAGGTGTTGGCTTCCTGGGGGTTGTGCATGGCCATCGGCCTCTCAGTTGCCCTTCCTCGGACGACCCCTCTTCTTTGGGGGACCCTCAAGTGCAGGCTGCTGCGGTGCAGGGGACTCTCCGCCAGAGTCATCCTCCCTCCCTGTGGCAGTTGCAGTTGTTTCAGCACCAGATGTTGTGGGCACACAGGGAGGTGTTGACATGTTGCTGCTCATCTGGCATTGTAATATGTCCCTATGCACCGCCGTCATTTCTTGCAGTGTGTCCCACTTGGACTCCATGCGGGACATGTGTAAGTCCAAGCGGGCATGATGGGCAGCCTGCTGCTGTTGTATGTCCCTGAGGAGCCCCACTACCTGGCTGAGCTCTCCGGTGCTGGTCTGGTACGCATCGGCTATGCGTACCAGTTGTGGGTCATCATGCAGTCCAGACCCCTCTGCAATCAGCGACCTATGTCTACCACCCCTCCCACCACCCCTGGCGACACGTGCAGGACCTGAGGTGGCACGCACAGGTGACCCTGGGCCCCCTTGGGGGTTGTTGGTGGTGTTGGTGTCCATAGCCCCACGTTGGGCCAGGGTCCGTGTGCTGGTGGTGGTGGTGCTCCTTGGTCTGTCCGTGTCGGCAGGGGTGGTTTGTGTGTTGTCAGTCATTGGAGGGGTGGGTGCAGGGGGTGCAGCTGGTGCTCCTGCTGGTGCTGCATGATGACTCGCTCCGGAGGTGCCAGGTAGGTCTTCGTCATCCGAGGAGGGCAGAGGCTGTTCCACACCAGTGAGCTCCGTTTCCCCTGGAGCCTGGGACAGGGACTCCTCAGCGTCTGCTGCTTGGTCCCCATCATCACCTGTTTTTGGGAGACACACACAATGTATGTTATGTTTCTGCAGGCATCAATGGTTCACACACCTGACAGTTGTGACTGTACCTCTGGATGCGGGCCTGTACATTGCATTGTCCTAAGTTGTCACAGTCAGAGGTTGATATTGGTGTAGCACATTGTCCTGCATACTTTGAGCATTTCAATATGAATGTTGGGGTGTGTACATGGCCTGCATTGGTTGTATTTGGTGGACATCCCGCCCTCCTTCTCCCCCCAGCCCAGTTATCCCACCATGAAGCATGCCACCCTTGCAGTGGGTTCAGGTTGACTCTCAGGATGTCAGTCAGTGGTGTCCTGCTGTTGGTTGGTGCACAGTTGCCAGCAGGGCCATGTGCTCCCCACAACTGAGCACCATTGTCAGACATCTTTGAAGTGGCTTTTCACTGCCTGTGATGTGCGCATGGTTCAGGGTGGTGTTGATGGGACAGTTGTGAGGGTGACCAATATCTGTGACTACCACTCCCATCATGCTATTGCCTCCACCCCACTTCCCAGCATGCCCATACTTACTTGCTTTTGAATGGACTTCACTGTGTGTGAGTGTGACAGCAATGGCAAGATGGCTGACAGTGGTGTCCTGCTGTTGGTTGGTGCCCAGTTCCCAGCAGGGCCATGTGCTCCCCACTACTGAGCACCAGTGTCAGCCATCTTTGAAGTGGCTTTTCACTCCCTGTGAGGTGTGCATGCTTGAGTGTGAGCTTGCTGGGCCATGTGGGTGGGGGATGTTGGGCTGTGACTACCACTCCCATCATGCTATTGCCTCCACCCCCCTTCCCAGCATGCCCATGCTTCCTTCCTTTTGACTCTGCTTCCCTGTGGGGTAGTGTGCCTGTGCTGACAAGATGGCTGACAGTGTTGTCCTGGCGTTAGTTTGGCTACAAGTCCCATGTGTGTCCCTGTGCTTCACACAGCATAACCCAGGGTGGTTGTTCTTTGTGGGATATTTAATTAGAGTGTGAGGCAATGCATTCTCCCAGGTGAGTTGTGTGGAGTTTGTGTTAAGGGTGTGTGTGAGAAAAGCAGCTGGTAACTATGGTCGGTGCTGTCAGTCCTCCTTTCCACCCAGCCAGATATCCCACCATGGAACGTGCTTCCATTGCAGGGAGTGCAAGTTGGCTTTCAGGATGTCAGTCAGTGGTGTCCTGCTGTTGGTTGGTGCACAGTTGCCAGCAGGGCCTTGTGCTCCCCACAGCAGTACCCAGTGTCAGCCATCTTGTCAGTTCTTTTCCACTCCCTGTGATGTGCGCATGGTTCAGGGTGGTGTTGATGGGACAGTTGTGAGGGTGACCAATATCTGTGACTACCACTCCCATCATGCTATTGCCTTCACCGCCCTTCCCAGCATGCCCATACTTCCTTCCTTTTGAGTGGACTTCACTGTGTGTGTGTGTGACAGCAATGGCAAGATGGCTGACAGTGGTGTCCTGCTGTTGGTTGGTGCCCAGTTCCCAGCAGGGCCTTGTGCTCCCCACAACAGAGCACCAGTGTCAGACATCTTTAAAGTGGCTTTCCACTGCCTGTGATGTGCGCATGGTTCAGGGTGGTGTTGATGGGACAGTTGTGAGGGTGACCAATATCTGTGACTACCACTCCCATCATGCTATTGCCTCCACCCCCCTTCCCAGCATGCCCATACTTCCTTCCTTTTGAGTGGACTTCACTGTGTGTGAGTGTGACAGCAATGGCAAGATGGCTGACAGTGGTGTCCTGCTGTTTGTTGGTGCCCAGTTCCCAGCATGGACTTGTGATCCCCACATAAGAGCACCATTGTCAGACATCTTTGAAGTGGCTTTTCACTGCCTGTGATGTGCGCATGGTTCAGGGTGGTGTTGATGGGACAGTTGTGAGGGTGACCAATATCTGTGACTACCACTCCCATCATGCTATTGCCTTCACCGCCCTTCCCAGCATGCCCATACTTCCTTCCTTTTGAGTGGACTTCACTGTGTGTGTGTGTGTGACAGCAATGGCAAGATGGCTGACAGTGGTGTCCTGCTGTTGGTTGGTGCCCAGTTCCCAGCAGGGCCTTGTGCTCCCCACAACAGAGCACCAGTGTCAGACATCTTTGAAGTGGCTTTCCACTGCCTGTGATGTGCGCATGGTTCAGGGTGGTGTTGATGGGACAGTTGTGAGGGTGACCAATATCTGTGACTACCACTCCCATCATGCTATTGCCTCCACCGCCCTTCCCAGCATGCCCATACTTCCTTCCTTTTGAGTGGACTTCACTGTGTGTGAGTGTGACAGCAATGGCAAGATGGCTGACGGTGGTGTCCTGCTGTTGGTTGGTGCCCAGTTCCCGGCAGGGCCAGGTGCTCCCCACAACTGAGCACCAGTGTCAGCCATCTTTGAAGTGGCTTTTCACTCCCTGTGAGGTGTGCATGCTTGGGTGTGAGCTTGCTGGGCCATGTGGGTGGGGGATGTTGGGCTGTGACTACCACTCCCATCATGCTATTGCCTCCACCACCCTTCCCAGCATGCCCATGCTTCCTTCCTTTTGACTCTACTTCCCTGTGGGGTTGTGTGCCTGTGCTGACAAGATGGCTGACAGTGTTATCCTGGGGTTAGTTTGGCTACAAGTCCCATGTGTGTCCCTGTGCTTCACACAGCATAACCCAGGGTGGTGGTTCTTTGTGGGATATTTAATTAGAGTGTGAGGCAATGCATTCTCCCAGGTGAGTTGTGTGGAGTTTGTGTTAAGGGTGTGTGTGAGAAAAGCAGCTGGTAACTATGGTCAGTGCTGTCAGTCCTCCTTCCCACCCAGCCAGATATCCCACCATGGAACGTGCTTCCATTGCAGGGAGTGCAAGTTGGCTTTCAGGATGTCAGTCAGTGGTGTCCTGCTGTTGGTTGGTGCACAGTTGCCAGCAGGGCCTTGTGCTCCCCACAGCAGTAGCCAGTGTCAGCCATCTTGTCAGTTGTTTTCCACTCCCTGTGATGTGAGCATGGTTCATGGTGGTGTTGATGGGCGCATTGTGAGGGTGGGCAATATCTGTGACTACAACTCCAATGATGCTATTGGCTACACTGACTTGACCAGCATACACAGCATTCCTTCCTTTCAGTGGGCTTCCCTGTGAGGTGGTGTTGTAGTGGTGGCTACATATCTGGCTGTGTTTGTTAGTTATATTTGTGCCACTGCCTAGCTGTATTTGTAGTTGTGTTTGTACATGTGATGACACAGTTACATATCACTATGAGATGGCATGTGTTGTGTTTATCTGACTGACATACACATCTTGGGATGATTATGTTTTGGTTGGTGTGTATTTGCTAAGGGTGCATGGTTTGACTATCCCCTTGACAGTGATGTGTGTGTATTGTCGCACAATATTGTGTACATTTGTTGTGCACTCACCAGGCTCTGGGATGTTTTCTAGTCCATATACGCTCACTGGTGGTAGGATGGCCCGCACCTTCTCCTCCCAGGGCCTGAGGTATACTGGTTTGGCAGGAGGGCCACTGCCGGTGTGTTGGCTCAAGAGGTAGTCCTTCTTCAGTAGGTCCCTGACCCTCCTGCGCATGTCATACCACCTGTTCTGGATGTCTTCCTTTGTGCGCAAACATGGTGATTGTGCATTCACCCTGTCGACGATCCTCTCCCACATCTTGGTTTTCTGCGACATGGGGGTCTGTTGGACCAGTGTACCAAACAGCTGTGGCTCTACCCTGAGGATCTCATCTACCAGGACTTCCAATTCACTATCTAGGAACTTTGGATTCTTCTTTGGGGGCATGGTGATTGGTGGTGGTGGTGAGTGATGTGTGTGGGGGTGTGCAAGTGAGGGTGTGTGAGTGTGTGTTTTGCTGGGTGTATGTGAGGGTGCTATTTTTTGAGGTGCTGATGGTGTGTGGCTTGTGTGATGGATGAGCTGTGAGTGTGTGTGTGGTTGCTGTCTGTTGGTGTTGAGTGCTGGCAGGTCATTTGAATTTGCAAAGGATCATGGTAGGGATTTGTGTCCTTTATATGGGTGGAGTTGTGGGTGTGTCTATGTTCCCTGTTCCCCCCAGTATTTATTGGCTTGGTAATTGCTTGTTTGGCCTTTTTTGTGTGTTTTTCCCTTTGTACTTTTTGTGCATGTAGGAGACGTTCTTCTGACCGAGTCGGACCCTGCAGTTGTCTCGTGCGAGCTTCTCCGATTCGTTCACGCTGTGTTTGTGCTGTTTTGTGTGCTGTGTACGCGTCGGTCGCGGTGTATTGGGTTGCTTCGGCTCGCTGTTTTGTATGCGTGTCGGTCGTACGGCTCGAGCTCCGTGCGACTCGGTCGTGTTTTCCACGCGTTGCATCGTACTTGGCGGGTCGGTGTTCACGGGTACGTTTCGGTCGGGATCCTTCCTGGTGCGTGTCGGTCGGTTCGATTCGCGTGCTTTTCCGGCCGGATAGCTGTTTTCCGCGCGGAACGGTCGTTCTTATTGTGTTCCGTACGAGTCGGTCGGATTTTGCACGCATTTTATCGTACTTTGCGGGACGGGCTGCACCGGTACGTGTCGGACGGAATAAATTCCGGCTCCGAGTCGGTCGGTACGTTTTCCGGCCCGAATCGGAATCGGCCTCTGAGAATAGCTTTATCATCAGATGATTACTCGTGGAGAGAAACCTCACTGCCAGAATCTTAAACTTCCTCCTCTGCCTCAGATGCACTGTCAGTCTCATAATCTAGGTCAGAGGAAGATTCAAAAAGCATAGCAACAACCTGCTGAGCAGTAATCCTGCGAATAGCCATAATCCTCACTAATAAAGGTAACTTGACAAACAAGTCAACAACAACAAACACTTGGTCAAATAAGTATTAAACAAAATGTGGCTTTATCACAAAGACCTGTATAGTCCGAAATGATACCACTCACTTGCCAGAACCAGCTAGATTCACCACCACCTACTCTGCACAGACAGAGCAAGGACCAACAATATCCCACTAAAAAAGACAATAAAATTACACATAAGACAACACAATACACATCGTGCACAAATCCAAAAATAATTCCACACTTAAAACATAAGCTAATTATGCTGCTATTATGACAACACTTACAAAAAATTCATTCATGCATGACAATAATTCTCATTTGGAGTAAACACATCCAAAAAGTTTTTTTTACCAAACACAGGCAACTACACCAACTGCAGATCAACCACTGCCGAAACCGCAAACAGGAATCACATCAACGGAAACAAAAGCTTTGCCTACAATAAAAAGGAGAAATAAAAACATTACAATCACATATGCAAATAATGCAACAGTCCACACACAATCCACCAGCCAAGCTGGGTGGCACATGGGCCTAAAAATATAGCCAAAACATTAATTCCCAAAAGGGGAGAAACCCTTGCCCAAGGGGCCTCTCCCCAAAAACAACAACTTAGTGAAACCAACATCCCTGGTGTCTAATCTCTTCTGCCCCCCTTGGGATCAGGTGGGCCTAAAATCTTAAGGCTGATCTGCCCTGAAGGGGGGCAGATCAGCCAAAATAATCATCCCCTAAAAAGGAAGTCACCCTTGCCCAAGGGGCCACTCCCCAAAAACAACAACATCTTCAAACTAACATCCCTGGTGTCTAGTGGCTTCTGCCCCCCTTGGGGGCAGGTGGGCCTTAAAGCATAAGGCCAATTTGCCCCCAAGGGAGGCAGAAATGGCCAAAATAAACACCCCCTAAAAGGGGAGTGACCCTTGCCCAAGGGGCCGCTCCCCAACAACAACATTGAAATAAACCCTGGTATCTAATGGCTTCTGCCCGCAGATGGGTCTAAAAACATAAGGCCGATCTGCTCCCAAGGGAGGCAGAAACAGCCAAAATATTTACCCCATAAAGGGGAGCAACCCTTACCCAAGGGGCCGCTCCCCAACAACAACATGCAGCCATCCCTGGTGTCTGTTGGCTTCTGCCCCCCTTGGGGCAGATGGGCCGAAAAACATAAGGTCAATCAACCCCCAAGGGGGTCATAAACAGCTAAAATAATCACCCCATAAAGGGGAGCGGCCCTTGTCCAAGGAGCCGCTCCCCAACAGCAACATTGAAAAAAAACTGAGGGGCCGATTCCGATTCAAGCCGGAAATCTCCCCGACCGAGCCGGACCCGGAGGAATTTCCGACCTAATCGGACCCTAGCAGCCCGACCGAACGAGTACGATTCGTCCGTATGCTATCGGACTCGATTCGGTCGGACTCCCATTGAAGTCAATGGGAGCCGGTCGTACAACGCGTACGCGGCTCCCATTGACTCAATGGGTGCGAGGCAAACAAGGGCGCCCCCTACAGCGGGTACACGTCGAACCGACTCGCGCCGTACATGCACAGGTAGGGGGGACCCATGGGTCCCCCCTGTGTGCGACTCGCGCGGCTACGCGTACAGGGGGCTCCGACACGGACCCCCAAAGTGCGGCTCCGACAGCTCTTTGGACCCAGACTGCGCGAGTCGGTCGGACTGGTCGAGGTGCGCATCGTACTTACCCGGCCGGGGAACGTCTCCATTGCGCGGTGCGAGTCGTCTCCGTGCGAGTCGGTCGGAGCGGTCGGGTCCCGCGAACGAGTCGGACGGCGATTTCGCGAGCGCTCGCATCGTACTCGCTCGCACGCACGTACGAATCGGTCGGGAAATAGGGCTCCGAATCGGATCCGGTTAAGCCGAATCCGATTCGGTGCCCTACCAGCCGAGATCGGAATCGACCCCCTAGTGTCTAGTGGCTTCTGCCCCCCTTGGTGGCAGATGGGCCTAAAAACATAAGGCTACTTTGCCTCCAAGGGGGGCAGAAGCGGCCAAAATAATCACTCCATATAGGGGAGTGACCCTTGCCCAAGGGGCCCCATGCCCAAGGGGCCACTCCCCAACAACAACATTGAAAAAAACCCTGGTGTCTAGTGGCTTCTGCCCCCCTTGTGGGCAGATGGGCCTAAAAACATAAGGCTCATCTGCCCCTAAGGGGGCTAGAAATGGCCAAAATAATCACCCCATAAAGGGGAGCGACCCTTGCCCAAGGGGCAGCTCCCCAACATCAAAAAACATAAAAAATCCCTGGTGGCCTAGTGGGTAATAAAAATAAATGCACACCGATCAAGGGTGGGGCAGAAACGGCCAACATAATTGCTCTCCAAAGGGGAGAGACCCTTCCCCAAGGGGCCGCTCCCCACCATTTTATGAAATTGATCCCCCAAAAATCCATGGTGGCTAGTGGGCATTCCTGCTGCACGATCACAGCCTCATGCATAGCCATTCAGCAGGAATGCTCCAAAGAGACATCGGAGGAAAGGAAAGCCATTTCCTTTCCACCGATGCCTCCTTGGTACAAACACCCTAACCCCCCCCAGGGAGAAACTTACCTGTTTGACTCGACGTGCTGGAAACAGATGGCTTGGGGTGGAGGGGGGGTCGGGGGCAGTGTAAGGTCTTCCGCTACATCCCTTGTGGGGGCGACAGGAAGGGTGGCCCACGGGGAGTGCCAGCACTTCCCCCGTGGGCGGGTGCTAGGACGGCCTGGAGCCATCCGACGCACATGCCCACTGTGGCATCGGATGGCTCCTGGCCGTCCGATGCACACAAGGGGTTAAAGAGGATCAGAGTACATGCGGAACGCTTACAAAACTTAAAGCTTAGTAGAAAAATGTATGCTTGATCTGCGCTGGATGTTAAGGTGACCAGCACCCCCAGGCCTCAACCACTGGAGATACTGGTCTCCATTCATCATCCTCTGCCCGGCCCATGGGGTTAGTAGACCACCGTCTCAGAGGAAGGTGTACCCGCTCATGCCCCCACAGCAATGAAAGATAGACCAGCATGGCACTTGATGGGCTTGTGACCCCAAACAGTGGAGTATTCTTCAGTTCTCCCCAAAGGCCAACCCTCACTTCCCGTACCCCTCTGCGTCTACCGATCCTGGGCGGGATTAGCGGTGGCTGATACGGGATCTGCCCTTCATTCCAGTGAGAACCTGCACCTCAGAGGATCCCCAAACAGAAAAATCAACACAACGAGTAGGCCTGTTGACCGCGCAAGGTCTTAGCATCCTCATCTGCTCATCTCCCTGTGATCATGGCTCTTGACACGTACAGTCAGACGGGCGTCCATTTACCAAACCGGGAACGGGCCAGTCACCCATCTTCAGCCCGGTGACAATCCTACTCACCTTGAGAGGGGAACACCTGGCATTTCTCCTCACCTAGAATCCCGGAGTCCACATTAGGGGTGCTGTGACCTCAACCTCATGTTGATCCCGTGACCACCACATGAAGTGGCCGTTACTCGTCTGCAGCGCACACTATACTCTGCTTGCCTTCTGAAGTGGGCAACCGAGCTGCATCTTTCCCGGACCAACATCCGGAGACCCTGCACAGCCTGCCAACGTAATATGCAGACCCATCCGCTGCCGGGTCACTGACAGAATATCGACAACACTAATATCGACTTACAGAAATATCGTGACATAAATATCGTTGTCAAAAATATCGACCTCCTATCTTCATAATGGTAAGTACAAAAATATCGAAAAAAAATATTGTTGTTAAAAATATCGAAGTACAAAATATCGATTTTTTATATGTATTATAAATAATGTAAAATAAATTAAATAATACATTTTACTTAAAAAAATATTTAGATTTATTTGTAAATTTTAACAATTATAAGTAATAAATGTAATTAATAAATTAAACATACATATATAAAATGTAATATGTATATTTACTTAAAAATAATTAATAAATGATTTTAATTAATTATAAAAAGTTAGAAATACATTAAAAAAATAAACATAAATATATATATACATACACCTGTAACATAAAATTTTTAAAACAATTATAATATAAATTAAAATATTAAAATATGAAATATTTTTTAAACCTACATTTTAAACTACATTTAGTGCAACAATAGGGAAAGTGTTGGATAGCGGAGGGTAAAAATTACTATTCCCACTCCAGCGAGTGCAACAGTAGGGAAAGTGTTGGATAGCGGAGGGGAATAATTTACTATTCACACTCCAGCGATTGCAACAGTAGGGAAAGTGTTGGATAGCGGAGGGGAATAATTTACTATTCCCACTCTAATGAGTGCAACAGTAGGGAAAGTGTTGGATAGCGGACGGTAAAAAATTACTATTCCCCCTCCAGCGAGTGCAACAATAGGGAAAGTGTTGGATAGTGGAGGGGAATAATTTACTATTCCCACTCCAGCGAGTGCAACAGTAGGGAAAGTGTTGGATAGCGGATGGGAATAATTTACTATTCCCACTCCAGCAAGTGCAACAGGAGGGAAAGTGTTGGATAGCATAGGGGTAAAAATTACTATTCCCACTCCAGTGAGTGCAACAGTAGGGAAAGTGTTGGATAGCGGAGGGAAATAATTTACAATTCCCACTCCAGCAAGTGCATCAGTAGGGAAAGTGTTGGATAGCGGAGGGGTAAAAATTACTATTCCCACTCCAGCGAGTGCAACAGTAGGGAAAGTGTTGGATAGTGGAGGGGAATAATTTACTATTCCCACTCCAATGAGTGCAACAGTAGGGAAAGTGTTGGTTGGATAGTGGAGGGGAATAATTTACTATTCCCACTCCAATGAGTGCAACAGTAGGGAAAGTGTTGGATAGCAAAGGGGATAAAATTACTATTACCACTCCAGGGAGTGCAACAGTAGGGAAAGTGTTGGATAGCGAAGGGGTACAAATTACTATTCCCACCCCAATGAGTGCAACAGTAGGGAAACTGTTGGATAGCGGAGGGTATTAATTTACTATTCCCACTCCAATGAGTGCAACAGTAGGGAAAGTGTTGGATAGCGGAGGGGAGAAAAATACTATTCCCACTCCTGCAAGTGCAACAGTAGGTAAAGTGTTGGATAGCGGAGGGGTAAAATTTACTATTCACACTCCAGCAGGTGCAACAGTAGGGAAAGTGTAGGATAGCGTAGGGGTATAAATTACTATTCCCACTCCAGCGAATGCAACAGTAGGGAAAGTGTTGGATAGCGGAGGGGTAAAAATTACTATTCCCACAGAACAAAATTCAGATTAAAAAACAATCAAAATATCAACTACAATACAAAATATAATACAAATCCCAAAAATAAAACATATATAAAAATATAAAAATTAACAAAACATATAAAAATATTTTAATGTAGCAAAAATCTAAAAAAATTTTTTTTTAATTTAACAAACAATTTACAAACAATAAATATTTTGTAATAGAAATTTATCTTATTCAAAAAATTAAAAATTACATAAATGTAATATTTATTTTCCGAACCCTATAACACCACACAATTTACAACACACATCTAAATTAAACAAAAAAGTGTATCTCTATAATTAACACAATTAATTATCAATTTAGCAAATATTAATAATTATAAAACACATTTAAAAATGTACAAATTAATGTACAAACCAAACGTTACAGCTATTGAACCTAAATCCCCAAACAAAATAAAAACTAAACAATTACCAAAAATATTTATCAATTAATAAATGAATATTAATGATCAAGTAATGATTAATTAATTTAAACTAAATTACTTTCCACCCTCTACCCCAAAAAACACCAAGACACACACCTAAAAATATTTACACAATTTCCATAACTAATTATACATTAATCAATTAATATCAATTAACAACAAATCATTAATTAATTTTAAAAAAATTACTTCCCACCATTTACCACTATAAACCCCACAACTCACAACTCAAAATTATTACACATTTGGCATATTTTCAAAATTTTATTAATTAATTAGCATTAATTAACAAATAATTAATTATTTATAAATAAATTACCTCTCACCATATTCCCCTATAAATACCACCAGCAATTTCAGTAAGACATGACACAATTAACATAATTAATTAACAATTAATTAATTAATTAATAACAATTAACAAGCAAAATGTAAATAATTATTAATAAATTAATTCACACAATTAACACTATAAAATAAAATTAATTAATTATATTAAAAATATTAATAAATGTATTAAAATTAAATTACTTCCCACCCTACTCCCCTATCAACCCACAACCCGCTCCTAAAAAATAACACAATTAACATAATTACCAATTAATTAATAATAATTAACAACCAATTAGTAAATAATTAATAATAAATTAATTCCCACAGTTAACAATATAAACTATAAAATAAATAAATATTAATTAATAAAAATATTAATAAATTAATTATAATTAAATTTCTTCCCACCATATTCCCCTATAAACCCACAACCCGCTCCTAAAAAATGACACAATTAACATATTTACCAATTAATTAATCAATAAAAATTAACAGCCAATTATTAATTAATTATAAATTAATTCCCACAATTAACACTATAAAATCAAAAATAAATAAATACTAATAAATAAAAATTAATATTCAATTTATTATAATAAAATTGCTTCCCACCCTATTCCCCTATAAACCCACAACCCGCTACGGAACTAAATCGCAAAATTTAATTAAAATAAAATTAATAACTTCTAAAAATTTAACACATATATTAAAAAACAAATGCAATACTTAGACAAAAAAACAGAGCACATACATTTAAAATACATACTAAAATACATAACACTAACTAAAAACGATATTTTTTACAACTATATTTTTGCAAACAATATTAATTACTTTGATATTTTAGAAAACGATATTTCTTACCTGAAACTCAATATTCTTGACCACGATATTCTTGCAGTCGATATTTATGTATCTCGATATTTTGGACTCGATATTAGTGCAAGTCGACATTGCCTACTCGATATTCTGACTCTTTTCCTCCGGTGCCGGCCTCCACAAGACGAATTGCTGCCACCCTCAATCCGCATCTCAAGGGGAGGTAAGGCACCCACATTATCTTCCCAGGGAAGGCCCCTTACCCTCTTCGCCGGCTGGCGATGACTCTACCCACCCAGGCCTGTGTGTTACCAACCCCTTGACCCAGGGGCTAGGACCCCTGCGCAGACCTGCCTGCATCTTGCCCCGGGCTCTGACTGAGGAGTACAACTAAGCCCAAATTGCCATCAAAAGAGCTGTTTCAAGCCAGATCTCGAGGGCCGAAGCTCTACTGCTCCCCTTGTGAGGAATGCTAGGGCAGCATTACTCAGACAACACAGGGCAGCTTTCTGTCTCAGGGTGGGCTTGAGGCCCTTGAACTCTATGGTGTCATGGGCTGACACTTGGGAGCTGGCCGGAGCTCCGCCCTGCTTTCCCCCTCATTAGACAGTTCTAATCTTCCGCGACCCAACTGGGCAACTGATAGCTGTGGAGAAGTGTGGCTCAATGGTTAGAGCGGCAGACCCTGATGCAGAGATCTGGCCCGGGACCAGGGTTCAATTCCCGCCTCGGCGGGTCTTGGGCTCAATTTCCTCGGACCTGATAATTCTCGCCTCGGTGCCTATTCTAATCATGGGTCCCACTCTGCAACTCTGGGCAATAGCTTGCTTAATCTCCACAACGGCCCCAACAGCGCTGGGATGCCTGGCTTCACACTGGGGGTGCCCAGGAGTGGACATTTCACAGGGAAAAGCCAGGAAGGGTTCCACAGCGGTATGCGTACAGCGCCTGGACACCCCTTTGGGGGTATGGGTGCGCTTTACAAGTACAAATTTCATTTCATTCATAGCAAGTCCCCTCCCTGATGATCAGATGCCCTGGGCCTGCGAGACAGAAGCCAATTGCACTCCTGAAAAGTAGGTTCAGCCACCTACAGATGCATCTGAAACTCTCTGATAAAATCCACTGATGTACAACGGCTCAGGCTTATACTGTTATTTTGCCTACTTCATTTTACGTGCACACTAGAGACCCTGGGGGATATGTACAATGAAGTGGCGGAGCGTGTCGTTAGCCTCCTTGGCTTAACGACATGCTCCGCCACTTCGGAAACGCAAGGCTGCACTATATTTACAAGAATGTGGTGCAGCCTTGCGTTTCCCCCTGCGATGGCGCTAAGTTTGACAACTTAGCGCCAACACAGGCACCCTTGCAGCAGAGTGCGTGCAGGGGAGGATTGTTTATGTGTAGGAAGGTGTCCCTTCCTCCACATAAACAATCCTATTCTGTCACTTTCATGTGTGCTGCTTTATGCAGCATACATGAAAGTGACAGAATTGCATTTTTTTAAAGGTTGTTTATGTACAGGAAGGGACACCTTCCTGTACATAAACAAACCATGGCATATTGCTTTTTCCATGTTTGCTGCACAAGGCAGCAATCATGGAAAAAGCAAAAACGAGGAGAAATAATGCATTTCTCCTCGTTTCGCCAACTTAAGACAAGCGTTTTCCTGGTCTAAATTTTGGCGCTGCCTCCTATGTACGCCACCCTTGTACATAGGGGGCAGCGTCAAATACAATGGGTATTGCGGTGGAACGCCCACCACAACACCCACTGCACGCCCCTTTCACGCTAGCGTGAAAGGGTGCCTTATGTACAAGGCAGCGTTAAGCCACGTTAAGTGGCTTAACACTGCCTTGTACATAAGGCAAGGCCCCTATCACCACGGGAACATCACAAAAATGACGTTCCCGTGGCGATAGGGGCTTGTACATATGCCCCCCTGTTTCTACTGATGTTTGCTAGTCTAGGTTTATATTGACAGCTTATCTATTCTGTTTTTGTAACCATTTGATACCTTGTTCCTGTTTATATGAATAGCCCATTACCCAAATGGCCTATATACACTGACTTCAGCTGGCACGTTTCACTTTGTTTTCTATATGTTTGACTAACCCTAAAACCCATGTGCGGCAAAGCCTGCTGTGGAAACCTCTCTCAACTAACCAACGAGAACCTCCATGAGCGCCAGTCCTCTGTCTGCCCTTGATTACAAAGGACTCTGCGCAGACCGTCAAAAAAGTTCCGTCACTACCCCCTTCTCCTAGATACCTTGACCCCAAAGGACTCTGAAAGATCAGCATACCCATTGGTGCTATTCGGCAATCAAGACCCCTCCGACTACCAGAGATCCTACCAGATCACCTTGTCGGCCTCCCTTCCTCACACCTCCGCCATTGGTACTCTACTCCTCTCAAGAAGTGACCACTTCCCCTCCCTGCCACTCCCCCTTCACAATGCACCTCACCTTGATATAACAGATCCTTATCCCTAACCCAATACTCCAACCTCAAATCAGCCCTAACACCAATTTCTGGTATCAGGCAAGCATAGGTGATCTATATCTAACCTCCTCCTGAAGCCCCCCCCGACCAAACCCCTCTTGGTGACCCATCACTCTCTTTACACCCTATCATGGCCTCACTCAGCCATCCCTTGGAAAGACATGGTCCTAACTCCTTCTCTATTAAATTTCCATCAAATCTCTCCAAACATACCACAAAAAACTGCAAATAAAAAATCCTCAAAGAACACCCAGAAACACTAATAACAGACATCTATCACAGCCCAATAAATGGAGGCCTAACAGCAGACTTCATTTTCTACTCCAAAAAACCTGCCAAATGGAGAGCTAATTTCCAAAAAAACCTACGTGTAAGCAATGCCATCAACATCCCACATGGATCCAAGCACACCATGTCCCCATCACAAAAGTTCAGTGGCAAACTGTTCATAACCGTCTACAGAAACATGCTTATTTAAGCCAAAGAACATAATCTTTCCATCTTCAATCACCACTTCTCATCACCCTACCCTTCACCCTCAAACCCACCACCTCTCTCCCCAGCACTGAACCTTCCCACTTCCCCACCCTCCTCACCACGCTAGCCTCCACCCCCAAGCACACTGCCCTTCTCACCAGCACTGAACCTTTCCTCACCCAGCTCCCCACGCAGCCGAACCCGCTACCACCCAACTCTCAGGCACCAACCCCCACCTCACCTCACACTCCTCCTCCCCAATCCTGATAAATACCACATCACCTCACACGATCCACCCTCCCCCATTAAGCCACACAATACCTACACAAACTACACAAACAACCAAATGGGACTCTCCCTCCCACAACATCAGACTAGACCCAATCAATAAATAAATCAAGCAATCAATCAATCAGTATTTGTATAGCGCAACACTATCACCCCAAGGGTTATCTGGGTGCTGAGGTTACCGCATCTGCATCGAAGAGTCATATCTTGAGTCGCTTTCTGAAATCAGCCAGGGAGGGTGCCACTCAAGGATGGAGAGGGAGGTCGTTCCAGGTCTTAGCGACGATGAAGGAGAAGGAGCGGCCACCACTGCAGCTGCGATGGATGCAGAAGGTGCAAGGGTGAGTGAGGCAGAGCCCAGGCTTCTTGCGGGCAGGTGAAAGTTCATACGATGGTTGATGAAGGATGTTCCTTGGTTGTGTAAGGCCTTGTATGTGTGCTTGATGATCTTGAACTGGCATCTCTTCTGGATGGGTAACCAGTGGATGTCTCTTAGGTGAGCAGAGATGTGGGTCCATTTGGGGAGGTCTAGGACGAGTCTGGCTGTGGTGTTCTGTATGGTCTTAAGTCTCTTGAGGAGCTTGGTGGGAATTCTGGCGTAGAGAGTGTTGCCATGGTCAAAGCAACTGGTGACGAGAGCCTGTGTCACTGTTTTCTGACGTTGATTGGGATTCATCTGAAGATTCTGCGGAACATGCTTAGGGGGTGGAAGCATGATGAGGCAACTGCATTCCTTTGTCATTTCATTGTTAGTTGGCGGTTGAGGATGATGCCGAGGTTGTGTGCATGGTCTGTTGGTGTGGGAGTTGTTCCGAGTTCTGCTGACCACCAGCATGGGGATGTGTCTTTTCCAAAGATCAGTACTTCTGTTTTGTCGGAGTTGAGTTTGAGGCAGCTATCTCTCATCCAGTCGGCTATGTCGGTCATGGCATTGTGGAAATAGGCCCTGGCATTGGAGGGGTCCTCTGTGAGTGAGAGGATGAGCTGGATATCGTCGGCATATGAGATAATGTTGAGTCCGTGGGATCTGAAGATGTCTGTGAGGGGGGTCATGGTGATGTTGAACAGGATGGGGCCGAGGGATGATCCTTGGGGCACGCCGCATATGATGTCCTTGGGAGTGGAGGCGAAGGGAGGTAGTCAAATGCTTTGTGTGCATCCTGAGAGGAAAGAGGTGATCCACTTGAGGGCATGTTGCCGAATTCCAATGTTGTGGAGTCGGTCAATGAGGATGTGATGGGAGACATTGTCGAAGGCCATGGGGAGGTCTAGGAGGATTAGGGCCACTGTTTATCCTCAGTTGAGGAGAATCCTGATGTTGTCTGTGGCAGCAATCAGTGAGATCTCAGTGCTGCCGTTGGCCCGGAATACTGATTGTGAGGCATAGAGTAGTTGGTTTTGCTCCAGGTAGTCCGTGAGCTGTTTGTAGATGACTTTCTTGAGTACTTTAGCTGGGTATGGGAGCTGGGACATTGGCTGGTAGTGTTTGAGGTTGCTGGGGTAGGCAGAGGGTTTCTTCAGGAGTGGTCTGACCTCAGCGTGTTTCCATCCATCTGGGAAGGTAGCCTTGGAGATGGAGATGTCGATGACATTGGTGAGTTCTGTGCCAATTATAGTTGCTCCGAGATTGAAGAGATGGTAGGGGCAGGGGTTGATGGGTGCCCCGGAGTGGATGGAGGACATGATGGTAGTGGAGACCAGGTTGTTATAGCTGGGTCAGTGTTCGATGGATGGATGAGGTTGTCCAGGCTGAGCGTGATGGGTTGGGGGCCAAAGTTATTGTAGATGGTGGCAATCTTGCTGTGGAAGTAGTCTCAGAGGGTGTCACAAAGTTGTTGGGAAGGGTGGACAGTGTTTTCTGTGGCTGCCGGGTTGGAGAATTCCTTTATGATTTTGTAGAGTTCCTTAGTGGGGTTTGACGAGGCTTTGATGTGGTCAGTGATGGCTGCTTTTTTGGCCTCCATGATGCTCCAGTGATAGTCGCTGAGGACCGTTTTGTATGTGGCTCTATCAGAGGGGTCCTTGGTGATGCACCATCACTTCTCAAGTTGGAAACAGTTTTGCTTTGTGGTTTTGAGCTCCTGGGTGTACCAGCCACCTTGTCTTGAGGTTCTGTTGGTTTTTGCCTGTTTCAATGGGGCAACTCTGTCAGCACATTTGTTGATCTAGGCGGAGAGGTTGTGGACAGCCTGGTTGAGATTGGCTGCTGTGCAGAGTAGTGTGGAGCTGAAAGTCTGCGTCCACTGCTCTTGGTTACCTTGCTCCAGCTATGATGGATGGCGCTGTGGTGCTTGGTGATAGTTTGTTGGGCGTCGGAGATGGTAAAGTGGATGATTGCATGGTCCCTCAAACCCCTCCCTACCAATAATGACCACTAAGTCACCCCACACCCTGAACCAACCATTGCCCTAATGATCTCCTCAATCACCTGCCTGGAATTTAAAATGAACGACATACTAGACGAAATTACCGCATTTTGTAAAGACCTCAAGTCTAACCAAAGCTCACTTCCTAATATGTTTACCACAAACCCACACCCAGTCACCTCATACTCTACTCCCTGGCTAACTATCCCTCTCAAACAGTACCATCTCTAACCTAGACGTGCGTCACCTGAAATGTCATATGTTGAAGGGGAAGCCCTGATTAACTCGTATGCCACTGCCACCAGCAATTCCTCCTACCCCAAAATCCCGGTCATCCTCAGTACAAACAGAATCCCCCTCACCAATCGCCCTCCAAGACCACCAGCCCAACTCACCTCCATCCAGCTCACACAATCTGAACCGAAAGCGACAATCACACTAAATTGCATGCTCCTAAACTGTCAGTCAGCAGCTAAGCATGCCACTGGGATAGCGGAAACCATCCTACTTCACAAAATCAACCTACACTTTTTAACGGAAACCTGGGTAAATGAACACTCATCAGCCATCATGGTTCTCCTCATCCCAACAGGTTTCTCAATCATTTGTCGCGACCACAAAGTTTGGTGCAGGGGTGGACTAGCAATCTTACACAATATCTGCCTCATCCTGACACCCTTACACACAGCCAAATACTCAACCTTTGAATACCTAGGAGTTACCCAAGCCCCTTGAAACTCCACACCATCTATCATCCTCCATATGATAAATGTCAATTCCTAGAAGAAATAACAGGCCTGATTATATTGAACTCCTTGAAAGAATCCACAGACATTGCCAAAGGAGATCTAAATTTACACCTGAATGATGCCAATGACTCTACAGTACAAGCACTAGACGGATCACTGACAGAATATCGACAGTCAGAATATCGAGGTACAAAACTATTGACAGAAAAATATCGAAGTCAAGAATATCGAAGTCCTAATGGTAAGTACAAAAATATCGGGAAAAAAAGTATCGTCACAAATATCGTTGTTAAAAATATCGTTTTTTTAATGTTTAAAAAATAATGTAAAATAAAGTAAATAATACATATAATTAAAAGAAACAGTTAAAATTATTTTAAAAAGTTTAAAATGATAACTAATACATATAATGTAAAAATAAATTAAACATATATGTATAAAATATAAAATATATATACTTACTTAATAATATTTATAAATAATTATTTTAATAACATAAATTGTTAAAAACATATTAAAAATTATAAATACATATATATATACATACACTAATAATATAAATAAAAATATATATAACAAATTAAAAAAAATAGAATATTTTTAATCTTTTTAAAATACATTATACACTACATTAACTAAAACAGTAGAGAAAATATTGGATAGCGGAGAGGATAAAATTACTATTCCTACTCCACAGAGTGCAACAGTAGGGAAAGTGTTGGATAGCGTAGGGGTAAAAATTACTATTCCCACTCCAGTGAGTGCAACAGTAGGGAAAGTGTTGGATAGCGTAGAGGTAAAAATTACTATTCCCACTCCAGTGAGTGCAAAAGTACGGAAAGTGTTGGATAGCGAAGGGGTAACAATTACTATTCCCACTCCAGTGAGTGCAACAGTAGGGAAAGTGCTGGATAGCGTAGGGGTAAAAATTACTATTCCCACTCCAGTGAGTGCAACAGTAGGGAAAGTGTTGGATAGCGTAGGGGTAAAAATTACTATTCCCACTTCAGTGAGTGCAACAGTAGGGAAAGTGTTGGATAGCGTAGGGGTAAAAATTACTATTCCCACTCCGGAGAGTGCAACAGTAGGGAAAGTGTTGGATAGCATAGGGGTAAAAATTACTATTCCCACTCCAGAGAGTGCAACAGTAGGGAAAGTGTTGGATAGCGAAGGGGTAAAAATTACTATTCCCACTCCAGAGAGTGCAACAGTAGGGAATGTGTTGGATAGCGTAGGGGTAAAAATTACAATACCCACTCCAGAGAGTGCAACAGTAGGGAAAGTGTTAGATAGCGTAGGGGTAAAAATTGCTATTCCCACTCCAGAGAGAGCAACAGTAGGGAAAGTGTTGGATAGCGAAGGGGTAAAAATTACTATTCCCACTCCAGTGAGTGCAAAAGTACGGAAAGTGTTGGATAGCGAAGGGGTAACAATTACTATTCCCACTCCAGTGAGTGCAACAGTAGGGAAAGTGCTGGATAGCGTAGGGGTAAAAATTACTATTCCCACTCCAGTGAGTGCAACAGTAGGGAAAGTGTTGGATAGCGTAGGGGTAAAATTACTATTCCCACTCCAGTGAGTGCAACAGTAGGGAAAGTGTTGGATAGCGTAGGGGTAAAAATTACTATTCCCACTCCGGAGAGTGCAACAGTAGGGAAAGTGTTGGATAGCATAGGGGTAAAAATTACTATTCCCACTCCAGAGAGTGCAACAGTAGGGAAAGTGTTGGATAGCGAAGGGGTAAAAATTACTATTCCCACTCCAGAGAGTGCAACAGTAGGGAATGTGTTGGATAGCGTAGGGGTAAAAATTACAATACCCACTCCAGAGAGTGCAACAGTAGGGAAAGTGTTAGATAGCGTAGGGGTAAAAATTGCTATTCCCACTCCAGAGAGAGCAACAGTAGGGAAAGTGTTGGATAGCGAAGGGGTAAAAATTACTATTCCCACTTCAGTGAGTGCAACAGTCGGGAAAGTGTTGGATAGCATAGGGGTAAAAATTACTATTCTCACTCCAGAGAGTGCAACAGTAGGGAAAGTGTAGGATAGTGTAGGGGTCAAAATTACTATTCCCACTCCAGAGAGTGCAACAGTAGGGAAAGTGTTGGATAGAGTAGGGGTAAAAATTACAATTTCCACTCCAGAGAGTGCAACAGTAGGGAAAGTGTTTGATAGCGAAGCGGTTAAAATTACTATTCCCACTCCAGAGAGTGCAACAGTAGGGAAAGTGTTGGATAGCGTAGTGGTAAAAATTACTATTCCCACTCCAGAGAGTGCAACAGTAGGGAAAGTGTTGGATAGCGTAGTGGTTAAAATTACTATTCCCACTCCAGAGAGTGCAACAGTAGGGAAAGTGTTGGATAGCGAAGAGGTTAAAATTACTATTCCCACTCCAGAGAGTGCAACAGTAGGGAAAGTGTTGGATAGTGTAGGGGTAAAAATTACTATTCCCACTCCAGAGAATGCAACAGTAGGGAAAGTGTTGGTTAGCGTAAGGGTAAAAATTACTATTCCCACTCCAGAGAGTGTAACTGTAGGGAAAGTGTTGGATAGCAGAGGGTTAAAATTAACATACTTAACAATTAATTTTTTTTTAAAATTAAGGGGCCCATTAGGATGTCGGCGGAAGCACTACCGCCGTGCTGGCGGATGCAAAAACCACCAGTCACCGCCTGCACGCAGCAGTCCGCACGCCCGCCCGATTACGATGCGAAAAGTCAGCCAAACACCGCCGGCAAGCCAGCGACACCGTCCGCCATCAAAGTGCGCCCGTACACGTAGCGGCGCAGCACAATTGACACACACCGTCCGACGAAACACGTACCGCCCGGCCTACAAATTACGATGCCGCACACAAACTGAACCCACGGCTAAGAGACACCGTACGTCAAACCGAAGCGGTAACACGAACGCCGAGCACGGACACCGAAGAAGCGGCACCCCCGAGCATGAATCCAGCACTGCAGGCCCTCCCTATGCTCTATCTGATGCACCACCAAGGACGCAATGTACCGCGAAGACGCAGGTAGGCACACATACAACAAGTGCACGCAAACAGCGCACACAGTGCAAGGGCGGAAAAAGCGGACAACCCCCCACCCCGCGTGTACACGACACATCTACCATAGCACCCACATATGACACACAGGCCAAATTGTAACATCTCGTAACACATGTGTACACACCACCTGGGACTAGGAACCAACCACCCCGTCACGGCCCCAAAGCGGCGATGACGCTGCCACACATGCGCACAACGCAGAGGCCAACCGCAGCGCCATGCATGCGTCGCACACAGACACAGGGACACAACCAAGCAGCACACACACCAGCCCCACCCCGAACGCACATGACACGTGACAGGCCTGCCACAGACATGTCCCCAACGCCCAATTCACGGACAACACCCAACGTCACACAACCGACGCACACATGTCAGTGAAGTCACGCAACAGCAGGACACACCCCAGTGCAACAAACATGGCGAAGCACACAGCGGCGGCAACACCAACTAAGAGAAGCAGGGCCCCTTCGGGAAGAGGAACGCCAGTACCACACTGAAACACCCATACCACCCTGCACATATGAACAAAACATACAAAACGGAACACCAAAGAGCCCGGGGACCGACAACAGGTGGCCCAAGAATAACATTCACACACAAGGCCCAACGCAGAGCGGAAAGGCAGCCTGCCGCCCACACAAGGGAGAGCAGACAGCACTGAATGGCCTTCCATTCCAACTCCGAAACCACAGCCCTACGAAAGAAGCCGGTGAATACAGCCATTGTCCAATAAAAGACCAACACAGGCATGCAGAGGAGACCGACCACAGGGCAGATAGCGCATATCACAGAAGAACACAACGGACGGGAAAGAATAAAGCAAACACTCCCCCATGTCGGCCCCATGCAAGTTAATTGGAAGGAGTCACACATCACTGACCTTGAACTGTCTGAGAAGCATGTGGGATGAGGGCCCGTGTCCTCCGCACAAGCCAACAGAACACAAGTCCTGTCTCCCTACGACTACACAGAGCTCACAGCAACCTCGGAGCGTGCACATTGCAGACTGCACACACAGCCGGAGCACGCCACCACAACGCACCGCTGCAAAATGGCAACCGCAACACACCTACCCAACTACGCCGGACAGGTCAAGCTGTACAAAACCAACCTGATACATATATTGGGATGCGAACTCCTGTCCCTGCTGAACGTCAGTTACCGACTGACTTACCGCATCACATTGTTCAGCTGCGTCATACCCGTCTTCTACTGTCGGAGGTGTCCCTACCAGCATCCCGTGGAGATGTGTCTCTCCAACCCGGCATGTCTAAAGGCGGACCTGCTAGCACTATTCCTCCCTCTGGACGCACACGACAGGGCCTGCTCTGCCTATGGGGGCATGGCGTATGTGGCCAACATCGCACCCGCACTGAAATGGGACCACTGTGCCTCCACACGACGGATCATCGAGCACAGCTACATCGAATGTCACCCAGCATGCCCCATCATGGTCCTCCAAGGGACAACTTACGAACAACACCTTGACAGCCACCATCCGCTACATTGGCTGGCAAACATAAACACCACCAATGACATGGAAGCCCTGCTGGACGGCATCGCATACCTGACAACCTGTAAATTCGTCGGACCCCAACGCAGGTTCCCCGATTGACCTATGATGTCCAACCCCGCACCCATGCTTAGCTTCCGCACGGACTGGCCAGTCACCACCACAACAGCCATACCAAACGACCGGCAACAATTACCACACCATCAACGACATCGCCATGACATCGGATATGACCGGGACATGCACACTGTTCCCCATCACATCCAGGAACACCGCATGCATCGTGGGAGGCAGTGGCATGGGGTCTGTGTATCGCACCCACATGGACGGAACTGCACGAACAACCAGGACACGACATGGATCCAGCGCCCATGGACACACACACCGCTCAGTGGACATGAATAGGTCGCCTGGAGTCTGTGGGTGCTGCACCCTCCCACCCCCGCCCCGGAAATCCCATACCAGGACCTTTGCACGGACGACAAGTGCAAACAACAACAACACGACCCCAGTGACTGTGACATGTCCAGTAACCACCACATTGCAACAACAAGTGGCACGCCGCTGAATGCACGCAAGCACATGCCCTGATGTCATCTCACATGCACGCGTGCATGAGGAACAACCGCAGCAAACCTGTCACATGGAACTGAGATGGACTGTGCCCATGATGCCAAGCGGTCTGGTAGGCTACTTGTATACCGTCTGTGTCAAAGTCCGCAGCTCCGCAGCTATACGTAAATGTACATTAGCACAGCCTTGGCCAAGCAGATGTAACTCTGAAGCCCACATCCCACATGCAACAGCCAATCACATGTAACCCCACACCCTATCCCATTTGTAATCATGCTCAGTATATCCTCAAAATGTATTCCGCTGCCAGTAGTGTCCACTATACTGCATCACAGAGGACAGAAGACTCAATATAATGTTTGAAACCAAAACTGTCTCCGCTGACTCATTTCACAAGTACGAATGAGAGAGGATGAGAGTATGTGAAGTACACGGCAGTCGTGACATGACCATGTAGTCCACTGGTATTGGATGTCAACGCAAATGAGTAGCACAACTGTGGAAGACACACATGTGTCGTGTGAAGTCGTATGGACGCAGTGCTCAGGTGGGTGGGTGCGACGGGTAGATGCGCACATGCCAAGTTGGAGCACGCCGTGTTGGGAGGGGTCATGAACAGTACACCACCGCTTCCCTGGGCATTGTGAGAGGACACCTGTCGGGGGGGGAAGTGAACACGTGTGTGCACAGCAGCCGCGCACACGAACAATGCGGAACCAGGCGCACACGTCAGCCCACCCTCCGTGGACTAGCTGGATCCTGTTGTGCGCCCGCCATGCCCCTTGACAAGGCACACACAGCCCCAGTCGACCAGGTGTAACCCCAACATAGTCAATCCGCACAGGCGATACAGGGCACGGGATGGCAGTGGAGCATGGTGTGTGAGAGGTCTCCTCGCGCTCCTCCTGGTCATATCACGCAGGCAATAGAACCTCAACGTGTAGCATGGCACAAGTCAAATGGAAGTGTAGGGGGACGCACCTCAGCACGAGCAGCACTGACGTCACGGGAGGTGGCTCGCACCATCCCATCCATTGCTCATTATACCAACCACGCCACATGCCATTGCGACTAAGTGCCAGCGCGTGCGCCACCACCCCGAGCCCTCCCCAGAGAGGCCAAAGAGTGAATGTGTGGGCCATCAGTCACAGACGGACGCGGCCTGGCCGCAAGGGCAGCCACTGCCACTGGGTGTCGCAGGTGGCGGATCCGGAAGGCGAAGACTGTGATGCATAGTCCATGCAGGCCGGGTCTCCATTTGGGGCACCACGCAGGTGGACGGCGTCCCGCCACACATCATACCCTGAGACAGCCCACTCGTGCAACTGGACCCACACATACACTCCTTGCCCTCTCTGGTGCGAGCTTGGGGCTGCCTGTGCAAGCGCTAGCCTCGCAGGTGCACATGCATATTGGGGGAGCGAGGGGAGGACATGAGGGCTGGGGCGAAGATGACTGTATCACTGTCAGTGAGTACAAGGGATGACCCAGATGTGGAAAGGAAGAGACGTGTCCCGTGTGTACTGCAACTAGTCGCCAATCCAACTACCCCCCATGTCCGGAATGTAAGCCCGCACCTAGGCCCGCCCATCCGCCACATCGAATATACCACCAGCACAACAACCTTCCCATTCGAAACACTGACTGGGGGTGGCGACCAGTGAACAAACATGTGTAGCCTACCCACGCGTACATGTGGGCCCTCCATGATCCATGTCACCTGCGGCAAAGTCATGACATGCGCAATGAGGGAAGTGAGGTGAGCTGTCCGCCCCACGCACAGAAGGTGCAGCAGCTCCACAGACCCAGCAGCGAGTCCAGCAGGGGTCACATGTGCAGGGGCAGCTGTGCCTGGTGTGAAGGCACATGCACATGGACAGCACATCGACCAATGTGTAGTCTGCCCACATCTACAGTCCATCATCATGCGGACATAGGAATTGTACACAGGGCAACACATCTTAGTGGGTGCACCCACCGTGACCAACAATGCGCAATCATCGACGTACCCGCCCTGTGCATGGCCCCCCACCCAACGGAGGCACATCCAGTGCCTCCATCCCACACACACAAGCCTTCCACGGAACATGCT
The DNA here is from genome assembly GCA_963921515.1 of Calotriton arnoldi. Classification (NCBI taxonomy): domain Eukaryota; kingdom Metazoa; phylum Chordata; class Amphibia; order Caudata; family Salamandridae; genus Calotriton; species Calotriton arnoldi. The sequence continues at coordinate 1,791,943 of CAWUFW010000430.1, forward strand.
GTGTCCAATGGTCAGTACAGAGTCAGCGCCCATCTGGTGGATCCTGAACAGGAGACACATGCACACACATGATAGCTCCCACTATGTACGTCTGCCACCTGGCACGTGCAATGTAACCTCTCACCTGTGACGTGTGACTGCAAGCACACAGCCGTCTTGGCATGGGGCTGTCAATGTGGACACCTGTCAATGTTTCGGGAGGTGTGATCCGTACAGTGCTGTACATAGGGTGCAGTGCTGACACCTACTACTGTCTCATATCCCCTCGTGCCACAGGTCCCACTTGTTTTGGCCGCTCAGCCTGTGCCCACATCGTCGTCGTCGTGTGCCATACTCATCCAGCCTCGGAAGCAGTGCCATGCTCAGCAGACATTCATGTTGCCGTGGCGTTGCCGCTTGACGAATATGCAGTCAGTCCCCATCAGCACGCCCGCAAGTCATTGGGGCCTAGATCCCCATGTGCATGACCATGGCAGTGGTTTGCATCACTAGCCATTGCCATTGGTGGGAGACCTGTGTAAGTGTATTGTGGCCGTGCCGTCCCTGCTTGACAGCTGGGCTGTGACTCATGTGCTTGCTCAGTCATGTCAGTGATGTGAATGCGAAATTGCTATGTGTTGTGTTGCTCTGACATGTGTCCACTGCCATCTTCCCTAGGCGGAGACCGAACATTGACCGCCCATACCAATTGCTGGCGGACATGGAGGATACTGAGGTCATAAGGAAGTTTCGGCTGGACAGGCCAACCCTGCATCGACTGTGTGCCATGTTGGAACCCCATCTCCGTCCCAGCAGGGTGTATCCGACAGCATTCACCCCCACGGCTAAGGTGATGGCCGCCATGCATTTCTTCGCCACTGGGTCATTCCAGTACACAGTGGGCAGTGGAGGAGGGATGTCCCAGCCCATGTTCAGCAAGGTGCTGAGGGATGTACTGGCAGCCATGATGCTGTACCGAAACAGGTACATCAGATTCCCCAGGGCTCGTGAATTGGCGGCAGTGAAGGGTGCATTCTATGCCCTTGGCAGGATCCCACACGTCGTTGGTGCCATTGATTGCACACATGTTGGCCTTGTTCCACCACAGGCCACTGAGCACCTGTACCGCAACAGGAAGCACACGCACTCCCTGAATGTGCAAGTGGTGTGCCTTGCGGACATGGTGATAACCCACGTGTGTGCAAAGTTCCCAGGCTCGGCCCATGACGCACACGTAATGCGCAACAGCATCTTGCCACGACTGATGTCCAATCTGCAACAGGATCGTGGCTGTATTGTCGGTGAGTATGTGGAGTGGTGTAGCGTGCTGGTTGTGCGATGCTGTCCCCTGTCCAGTTGGAATAGCAACGGTTCTCTGTGTCCCTCACACCCAGGTGACTCTGCGTACCCGAATGGGGCATGGCTGCTCAGTCCATTGAGGAATCCTCGCACCCCAGCAGACGATCGCTACAATGAGGCACATGGGAGGACCAGACGTGTGGTCGAGCGTACCTTTGGCCTCCTCAAGTCCAGGTTCAGGTGCCTGGACCGCACCGAGGGTGCGCTGGCGTACTCCCCACAGAAGGTGTGCCAGATAGTGGTGGCGTGCTGCATGCTGCACAATCTGGCCATTCGGAAGCAGATCCCCCTCATTGTGGATGACGGAGATCAACCAGGGCCCCAGCCCGCAGACCAGGACAGCTCGAGTGAGGAGGACAGCGGAGAGGAGGAAGCTGGGAATGTGCGCCAGCAGCTCATCGCCCGCTACTTCACTTAACGGTGAGTGTCCATGTACGACGGCTGATGTGTCTGTATTTGTACAGGTGTGTGTGTGCTGTGTCAGGGTGGCCTTTTGTTCACTGCGTGCTGTGTGTCAACGCTCCATGCCCAGGTTAGTATGCCACTGATGGTGGCTGTGGCATTGTGCCCTATTGCTCTGTGCGATGTGTGTACATTGCTTGTAGTTGTTGACATGTACTGTGTGATGGGTGTGTGACACACTCATTGAATGTGCTCCTGTTCTGTCTCCCACCCCTAGGTCCCTACAGGCCCTCCGGTTCCATTGCCATGCCACGCATCAGGTGCCGTTCCGCTCAAGGTGGCCGTTGTATTCCGTACAATTAAAACACAGGGCACAGACAGCAGTTAGTGGAAGAGGTGCATTTATTTCAAACTGTGACATGTGATTGTGTGTAAGGTGATGACAGAAGTGGTGCGTGCAGTGACAATGAGCTGTCGGTCATGGCTGCGTGATGCTCAGGGTGTACCCACTGGTTCTATGTCCATAGTCCAACACACACATGCCATCCAGATGGCTGTGTGGAGTGGGATCGTAGTCCAAGTCAATGCAGTGGGTGGTCAAGGAAGGCTGGCTGGCTGCCTCACTTGCGTCTGGAGCGTGCGAAGTCCTCCCGGGAGATCTGTTTCCACTTCGGACGGCCCCTTCCACGTTTGCGAGGGGGTGCCTGCTTGCGACCTGCTGGTGGTTGAGGTGTGCTCACTGGCAGTGGACGCAGGGGAACTGGACACTGCTGCTCGACCCTGCGCCCCGGCAGGTGGTGGCGGAGGGGAGCTGCTGTCCCTGGCTGTGACCTCACCGCCACCACCAGCTGGCCCATGAGGTCCACGATTTGGCCCATACGGGCGTCCATGGACCTCAGCACCCCCAGCACCTCACGCGTGTCTGTAGCTGACCTGGCCCATTGTCCTTGGGCCTCTTCATAGGCCCCAAGGACTCTGGCCATTTGAGGCAGGGCATGGCTCCCAGGGGAGGCTGGCGTTTCCCTGACCCTGCTCCTCCTACCAGTCCTGCTGCCACCGGCCTGCCCACTAGCCACATTGCTCACCACGGTCCTCACCCTGGCTCCCAGGGTGGATCCAGTCATCCGGGCCACCACCTGCGCTGGGGCTGGGGCCAGCGAAGACGTGGTGGCGGTTGCGGCAGTGGTAGTGGCCGCAATGACCATGGGCGTGGCCGCAATGACCGTGGGCGTGGCCGCAATGACCGTGGGTGTGGCCGCAATGCCCGTGGGTGTGGCCGCAATGACCGTGGGTGTGGCCGCAACGACAGTGGCAGCAGGGGGCTGGGAATGTTCAGCAGCCCTGGATGATGGGTTGGTGGGTAGGAGGGGTCCTGGGGAGCGGCTGGGCCCTGCCACACTAGATGGGCCTGCTTGGTGGTCCGTGTCCGAAGAGGAGGACAGATCCTCCACATCCGTGTGTCCTCGTTGGGGGCTTGTAGGCTGGCTGTGCTGGCTGCTGTCTCCATCCCCAGCATCCAGCAGTTCGTCACCTGTGGAGAGAATGAGATTTGTTATTGTGTTGCACCTGGCGAAGTCTGTATTGGTTGTCTGACTTTCTCCGTTCGTGCACTCGTGCACGTGTGTCCCGGAGGCGGGTGTGTGGCTGTACAATCTGTTGTTGTGTGTGCTTGGCAATGGGACTGTGTGCTGTGCACATGTGGCATGGGACGGATTGGCCATGCCGATGGGTGTGTTGCTGTGCCCCTACTTATTGTGACTCTGGTGTATGCGGGCTCCTGGCCCATCCTGGGTCTGGTTTGTACTTTGCTTTTGGGGTTCAAATGGGACGCTTAGGAACGCATATGGCAACATGGGGGTCATGCCCCAGGAACGCATTTGGGATGGAATATGCTTTTGGGCTACATGCTGTGAGCCATGGGTGCCGAACGTGACATGTGTTGTGGCAGCATGACAGTGCATGGTCTGAGGTGTGTGCATGCCTGACATACCCTGCATATTTGCTGTCTGTTGTGATTACTGGACATGGCATTGGACGCATCGTTATGAGTGTGTGATGGTTGTGTGCCACCCGACGTATTGCAGTTGTCCCATCTCCTTGGTGTGCGTGCTGCCCTGTGCCATGTGCATCACTGCAGTGCTCGGGGGGGTGTGGCCCATGTTGTGTGTTGTTGCTCACAGTGTGGCGTGCGCTTCATTGACTTCTGGCACATGGTTGGTCATGGGCATGTATCTTAGCGTGACTGCTGTATGTGTGGCAGCTGTTCGGATGACATGCCTTTCATGAGACTGGGGCTGACGGATGGGATGGATGGTATGTTGTATGTGCATGGTGTGTCTGTGTGTTTGATGGGTTCAGTGGTGTTCGTGTGCATTTATGTTGTTCCGCTCTGTTGCGTCTAGTGTTGTTTGTCTTACATAGGCGTAGTTGTGGGGTGTGTAGTTGACAGGCAGTAGGGGCTACATGGACAGGACTTCAATGGTGTTTCGGTTGTGTGTGATGGGTTGCACAGTGGCTGCCGTGTGGTACTATATTCAGTGTGGCTTGTGCATGCAGACGTGGCTCCTTGGGTGTTGCTGTGTCTGTGATGGGTCATGTGGGGTGTGAGTCTGTGGTTCATGTCCGTGTGCACATTGTTCACTTGTTCGTGACGGTGGGCGGTGCTGCGTGTTCGTCTGCTACGTGACATGTCCCATGTGTTGGTCGTGTTACGGTCCTCATTCCTCCAGTAATCCAGCCCTGTCCAGTTTCCCACCTGCAGGTTGTTCGTGCGTGCACTGTACTGGATGCCACATGGTTCTAAGCGGGGGTGCTCCATGTTGCAGGTCTGTGGGGTGGGGGCGGTGTTGTGGGTCGTGGTGATGGCTGGACACCCACTGACACCGATTGTTGTGGACCGTGATGTCTACCTTTCGGCTGTCGGTGTGCACTGCGGTGGCTGACACGTGGGTGTGGGGTGTGGGGGATGCTCCTCCTTGCTGTGCTGTGGGACTAGGGGCCTGGTGTGTGTTGTACTTGAGCTGTCCACCCTCCCACCCACTGCACTTTGTGTTCCTGCCACTTACCTGTTACTTGTCGGTTAGTGCAGCTATGGCGGACACATGGGTGTGGTGGGTGCTCGTTGTGGCGCTTCTGGCATACTTGGGGACCTGTTGGTGGTTACGTGGCTGGCTGAGTGTACACATGCCCCCACGTATCTTACAGTTGTTAGGTTTGGGCTGTGTGTGGTGGTGTCTGTTGCATGTGTGTGTGATGTGTTGTGTATTGTGTGCTGGACATGGGGGTGTTTGTCCCTGGGAGCTGTGGCATGGTGGTAGTGCATGTGAGTACATAGCGGTGTGCTGGTATACATTAGTTTGTACTTACCAGCCTCCACTCCCCCTGCTAATCCGGCGAGGATCTCCGGATGTATAATGACTCGCACCTTCTCCTCCCACGCTTTGAAGGTCTTGAAGAGCGCGGGATTCCCTCCGCCAGTGACGGCAGCCAGATCTCTGTTCTTGCTCTCCTTCTTCTTGACCAGGCTCTTGACGTCATTCCACCGTTTGTTTATTTCAACTCTGTTCCTGGGCAGGGTCCCGACTGCATTGACCTGGTCTACGATCCGGTTCCACATTCTGTTTCTGGTGGCTAGTGGTGTGTGCTGGACCAGGTTCCCATAGATTTGTGGGTGCACCTTGATGATCTCGTCGACCATGACCGTCAGCTCAATGGGCGTGAACTTGGGCATTCTTTGTGGTGCCATGGTGTTTGTGGTGCTGGTGCGGTGTGTGTTGTGTAATGTGCAGGGGGTTTGTGGTGCCGGTGTTTGGTGGTGGTGGTGGTGGTGGTGGTTGTGATGTGTGCGTTTCTGTGGTGTGCTGCTGTCCTTGCTGTGTCACTGTGTCCTCTCCTCTCCTCTCTAGTTTGCAATGTTGCAAGGGGTTGTGGTCTGTGGGAGTGCTGCTTTTGTACTTACCTATGTGGGTGTGTCCTCATGGTCTGTTGTTTTCAGGTGTGTTGTGTCTGGTGTTCTGGCCTTTGTATTTTTTGTTTGTCCAGGGGGGTGTTTTCGGGATGTGTACTGTGCTTGTGTATTTGTGCGTGCCTTGCTGTGTGGACTTATTGGCCATGTTGTGTGCGATTGTTTTTGTCAGCGGATGGTTTCTGTGCAGGGACGTGGGCGCCATGGCTTCTGCCGTGTCAATTCTCATCGGCGTTGTTTGCGCTGGCGGGCGGTATATTTGTGGTTTACCCGCGCTCATGGCGGTGCGATCGTAATTTCACGTGCGGTGTGTCGGCCGTGAGGGCGGGCGGTTTTGTGTTGTCGTGCGTGTTTCCGTCCGTGGCGGGCGGTTTGACTCCGACTCGGACAAGGGCGGGCGGTATCTTGTGTGGTTTTTCCGCCGATGGCGGTTTTCGGTTTGTGTATTCGTAATGGCGTGGTCGGTGTTCAGACGGTGTGTGCGGGCGGATTTTTGCTGCTTTCATGCCTGGCGGATTTTTTTACGCCGGGTATCGTAATGGGCCTTTAAATAACCAATTAATAATTAATTAATAATAAATTATTTATAAATAATAACAAAAAAAATAATAATTACTTCATTATAATTAAATTACTTCCCACTCTATTCCCCTATAAACCCACAATCCGCTCCTAAAAAAAATAACACAATTAATATAATTATCAATTAGTCAATTAATAAAAATTAATTAACAATTAATAATTAATTAACAATAAATTAATTATCAATACCAATAAATAAAAATTAATAATTACTTTATTAAAATTATATTACTTCCCACCCTATTCCCCTATAAACCCACAACCCGTTCCTAAAAAAATAACACAATTAATATAATTATCAATTAGTCAATTAATAAAAATTAATTACTGAATTAATAATTAATTAACAATAAATTAATTATCAATACCAATAAATAAAAATTAATAATTACTTTATTAAAATTAAATTACTTCCCACCCTATTCCCCTATAAACCCACAACCCGCTCCTAAAAAATGAACACACTTAATATAATTATCAATTAATCAATTCATAAAAATTAATTACCAATGAATAATTAATTAACAATAAATTAATTATCAATACGAATAAATAAAAATTTATAATTACTTTATTATAATTAAATTACTTCCTACCCTATTAACCTATAAACCCACAACCCGCTACAGAACTAAAACGCAAAATTTAAGTAAAAATAATTAATAATTTCTAAAAATTATTGTTAAATTTACTATAATTAAATTACTTCCCACCCTATTCCCCAATAAACCCACAACCCGCTACGGAACTAAAACGCAAAATTTACTTTTAAAAACATTAATAACTTCTAAAAATTTAATACATATATCTAAAAAAAAATACAATACTTAACAAAAAAAATAGAACACATATATTTAAAATACATACTAAAATACATAACACTAATATAAACATCGATATTATTAACAACGATATTTTTACAAACAATATTACTGACTTCGATATTAACAAAAACGATATTTCTTACCTTCATGTCGATATTCTGGTCACCGATATTCTTGATGTCGATATTCAGTCCCTTCGATATTTCCAACTCGATATTTTTGTACTCCGAAAATAAAAACTCGATATTATGTCTGCACCACACTAGGGGGCTCATTACGATGGCGGGCGGAAGCACAACCGCCGTGCTGGCGGATGCAAAAACCACCAGTTACCGCCGGCACGCAGCAGTCCACACGCCCGCCCAATTACGATGCGAAAAGTAGGCCAAACACCGCCGGCAAGCCAGCAACACCGTCCGCCATCAAAGTGCGCCCGTACACGTAGCGGCGCAGCCCAACTGACACACACCGTCCGACGAAACACGTCCCGCCCGGCGCATAAATTACGATGCCGCAAACAAACGGCTCCCACGGCTAAGAGACACCGTACGACAAACCGAAGCGGTAACACGGACGCCGAGCACGGACAACGAAGAAGCGGCTCCCCCGAGCATGAATCCAGCATTGCAGGCCCTCCCCATGCTCCTGCTGATGCACCACCAAGGACGCAACGTACCGCGGAGACGCAGGTAGGCACACACACAACAAGTGCACGCAAACAGCGCACACAGTGCAAGGGCGGAAAAAGCGGGCAACCCCCACCAGCGCGTGTACACTACACATCCACCATTGCATCCACATATGACACACAGGCCAAATCGTAACATCGCGTAACACATGTGTACACACCACCTGGGACTAGGAACCAACCACCCCGTCACGGCCCCAAAGCGCCGATGACGCCGCCACACATGCGCACAACGCAGAGGCCAACCGCAGCGCCATGCATGCGTCGCACACAGACACAGGGACACAACCAAGCAGCACACACATCAGCCCCACCCCGAACGCACATGACACGTGACAGGCCTGCCACAGACATGTCCCCAACGCCCAATTCACGGACAGCACCCAACGCCACACAACCGACGCACACATGTCAGTGAAGACACGCAACAGCAGGACACACCCCAGTGTAACAAACATGGCGTAGCACACAGCGGCGGCAACACCAACTAGGAGAAGCAGGGCCCCTTCGGGAAGAGGAACGCCAGTACCACACTGAAACACCCATACCACCCTGCACATATGAACAAGACATATAAAACAGAACACCAAAGAGCCCGGGGACCGACAACAGGTGGCCCAAGAATAACATTCACACACAAGGCCCAACGCAGAGCGGAAAGGCAGCCTGCCGCCCACACAAGGGAGAGCAGACAGCACTGAATGACCTTCCATTCCAACTCCGAAACCACAGCCCTACGACAGAAGCCGGTGAATACAGCCATTGTCCAAGAATAGACCAACACAGGCTTGCCGAGGAGACCGACCACAGGGCAGATAGCGCATATCACAGAAGCACACAACGGACGGGGAAGAAAGAAGAAAACACTCCCCATGTCGGCCACATGCAAGTTAATTGGAAGGAGTCACACATCACTGACCTTGAACTGTCTGAGAAGCATGTGGGAAGAGGGCCCGTGTCCTCCAAACAAGCCAACAGAACACAAGTCCTGTCTCCCTACGACTACACAGAGCTCACAGCAACCTCGGAGCGTGCACATTGCAGACTGCACACACAGCCGGAGCACGCCACCACAACGCACCGCTGCGAAATGGCAACCGCAACACACCTACCCAACTATGCCGAACAGCTCAAGCTGTACAAAACCAACCTGTTTCATACATTGGGATGCGATCTCCTGTCCCTGCTGAACGTAAGTTACCGACTGACTTACCGCATCACATTGTTCAGCTGCGTCATGCCCGTCTTCTACTGTCGGAGGTGTCCCTACCAGCATCCCGTGGAGATATGCCTCTCCAACCCGGCATGTCTGAAGGCGGACCTGCTACCACTACTCCTCCCTCTGGACGCACACGACAGGGCCTGCTCTGCCTATGGGGGCATGGCGTATGTGGCCAACATCGCACCCGCACTGAAATGGGACCACTGTGCCTCCACACGACGGATCATCGAGAACAGCTACATCGAATGTCACCCAGCATGCCCCATCATGGTCCTCCAAGGGACAACTTACGAACAACACCTTGACAGCCACCATCCGCTACATTGGCTGGCAAACATGTACACCACCAATGACATGGAAGCCCTGCTGGACGGCATCGCATACCTGACAACCTGTAAATTCGCCGGACCACAACGCAGGTTCCCCGATTGACCTATGATGTCCAACCCCGCACCCATGCTTAGCTTCCGCACGGACTGGCCAGTCACCACCACAACAGCCATACCAAACGACCGGCAACTGTAACCACACCATCAACGACATCGCCATGACATCGGATATGACCGGGACATGCACACTGTTCCCCATCACATCCAGGAACACCGCATGCATCGTGGGGAGGCAGTGGCATGGGCTCTGTGTATCGCACCCACATGGACGGAACTGCACGAACAACCAGGACACAACATGGATCCAGCGCCCATGGACACACACACCGCTCAGTGGACATGAATAGGTCGCCTGGAGTCTGTGGGTGCTGCACCCCTCCCACCCCCGCCCCGGGAATCCCATACCAGGGCCTTTGCATGGACGACAAGTGCATACAACAACAACACGACCCCAGTGACTGTGACATGTCCAGTAACCACCACAGTGCAACAACAAGTGGCACGCCGCTGCATGCACGCAAGCACATGCCCTGATGTCATCTCACATGCACGCGTGCATGAGGAACAACCGCAGCAAACCTGTCACATGGAACTGAGATGGACTGTGCCCATGATGCCAAGCGGTCTGGTAGGCTACATGTATACCGTCTGTGTCAAAGTCCGCAGCTCCGCAGCTATACGTAAATGTACATTAGCACAGCCTTGGCCAAGCAGATGTCACTCTGAAGCCCACATCCCACATGCAACAGCCAATCACATGTAACCCCACACCCTATCCCATTTGCAATCATGCTCAGTATATCCTCAACATGTATTCCGCTGCCAGTAGTGTCCACTATACTGCATCACAGAGGACAGAAGACTCAATATAATGTTTGAAACCAAAACTGTCTCCGCTGACTCATTTCACAAGTACGAATGAGAGAGGATGAGAGTATGTGAAGTACACGGCAGTCGTGACATGACCATGTAGTCCACTGGTATTGGATGTCAACGCAAATGAGTAGCACAACTGTGGAAGACACACATGTGTCGTGTGAAGTCGTATGGACGCAGTGCTCAGGTGGGTGGGTGTGACGGGTAGATGCGCACATGCCAAGTTGGAGCACGCCGTGTTGGGAGGGGTCATGAACAGTACACCACCGCTTCCCTGGGCATTGTGAGAGGACACCTGTCGGGGAGTGAACACGTGTGTGCACAGCAGCCGGGCACACGTACAAAGCGGTACCAGGCGCACCTCAGCCCACCCTCTGTGGACAAGCTGGATCCTGTTGTGCGCCCGCCATGCCCCTTGACAAGGCACACACAGCCCCAGTCGACCAGGTGTAACCCCAACATAGTCAATCCGCACAGGCGATACAGGGCACGGGATGGCAGTGGAGCATGGTGTGTGAGAGGTCTCCTCGCGCTCCTCCTGGTCATATCACGCAGGCAATAGAACCTCAACGTCTAGCATGGCACAAGTCAAATGGAAGTGTAGGGGACGCACCACAGCACGAGCAGCACTGACGTCACGGGAGGTGGCTCGCACCATCCCATCCATTGCCCATTATACCAACCACGCCACATGCCATTGCGACTAAGTGCAAGCGCGTGCGCCACCACCCCCGAGCCCTCCCCAGAGAGGCCAAAGAGTGAATGTGTGGGCCATCAGTCACAGACGGACGCGGCATGGCCGCAAGGGCAGCCACAGCCACTGGGTGTCGCAGGTGGCGGATCCGGAAGGCGAAGACTGTGATGCATAGTCCATGCAGGCCGGGTCTCCATTTGGGGCACCACGCAGGTGGACGGCGTCCCGCCACACATCATACCCTGAGACAGCCCACTCGTGCAACTGGACCCACACATACACTCCTTGCCCTCTCTGGTGCGAGCTTGGGGCTGCCTGTGCAAGCGCTAGCCTCGCAGGTGAGCATGCATATTGGGGGAGCGAGGGAGGACATGAGGGCTGGGGCGAAGATGACTGTATCACTGTCAGTTAGTACAAGGGATGACCCAGATGTGGAAAGGAAGAGACGTGTCCCGTGTGTACTGCAACTAGTCGCCAATCCAACTACCCCCCATGTCCGGAATGTAAGCCCGCACCTAGGCCCGCCCATCCGCCACATCGAACATACCACCAGCATGACAACCTTCCCATTCGAAACACTGACTGGGGGTGGCGACCAGTGAACAATCATGTGTAGCCTACCCACGCGTACATGTGGGCCCTCCATGATCCATGTCACCTGCGGCAAAGTCATGACATGCGCAATGAGGGAAGTGAGGAGAGCTGTCCGCCCCACGCGCAGAAGGTGCATCAGCTCCACAGACCCAGCATCGAGTCCAGCAGGGGTCACATGTGCAGGGGCAGCTGTGCCTGGTGTGAAGGCACATGCATATAGACAGCACATCGACCAATGTGTAGTCTGCCCACATCTACAGTCCATCATCATGCGGACATAGGAATTGAACACAGGGCAACACATCTTCAGTTGGTGCACCCACCGTGACCAACAATGCGCAATCATCGACGTACCCGTCCTGTGCATGGCCCCCCACCCAACGGAGGCACATCCAGTGCCACCATCCCACACACACAAGCCTTCCACGGAACATGCTGTGTCCAATGGTCAGTACAGAGTCAGCGCCCATCTGGTGGATCCTGAACAGGAGACACATGCACACACATGCCAGCTCCCACTATGTACGTCTGCCACCTGGCACGTGCAATGTAACCTCTCACCTGTGACGTGTGACTGCAAGCACACAGCCGTCTTGGCATGGGGCTGTCAATGTGGACACCTGTCAATGTTTCGGGAGGTGTGATCCGTACAGTGCTGTACATAGGGTGCAGTGCTGACACCTACTACTGTCTCATATCCCCTCGTGCCACAGGTCCCACTTGTTTTGGCCGCTCAGCCTGTGCTCACATCGTCGTCGTCGTGTGCCATACTCATCCAGCCGCGGAAGCAGTTCCATGCTCAGCAGACATTCATGTTGCCGTGGCGTTGCCGCTTGACGGATATGCAGTCAGTCCCCATCAGCACGCCCCGCAAGTCATTGGGGCCTAGATCCCCATGTGCATGCACATGGCAGTGGTTTGTATCACTAGCCATTGCCATTGTTGGGAGACCTGTGTAAGTGTATTGTGGCCGTGCCGTCCCAGCTTGACAGCTGGGCTGTGGCTCATGTGCTTGCTCAGTCATGTCAGTGATGTGTATGCGAAATTGCTATGTGTCGTGTTGCTTTGACATGTGTCCTCTGCCATTGTCCCTAGGCGGAGACCGAACATTGACCGCCCATACCAATTGCTGGCGGACATGGACGATACAGAGGTTATTAGGAAGTTTCGGCTGGACAGGCCAACCCTGCATCGACTGTGTGCCATGTTAGAACCCCATCTCCGTCCCCGCAGGGTGTATCCGACTGCTGTCACCCCCACGGCTAAGGTGATGGCCGCCATGCATTTCTTCGCCACTGGGTCATTCCAGCACACAGTGGGCATTGGAGGAGGGATGTCCCAGCCCATGTTCAGCAAGGTGCTGAGGGATGTACTGGCAGCCATGATGCTGTACCGAAACAGGTACATCCGCTTCCCCAGGGCTCGTGAATTGGCGGCAGTGAAGGGTGCATTCTATGCCCTTGGCAGAATCCCACACGTCGTTGGAGCCATTGACTGCACACATGTCGGCCTTGTTCCACCACAGGCCACTGAGCACCTGTACCGCAACAGGAAGCACACGCACTCCCTGAATGTGCAAGTGGTGTGCCTTGCGGACATGGTGATCACCCACGTGTGTGCAAAGTTCCCAGGCTCGGCCCATGACGCACACATAATGCGCAACAGCATCTTGCCACGACTGATGTCCAATCTGCAACAGGATCGTGGCTGTATTGTCGGTGAGTATGTGGAGTGGTGTAGCGTGCTGGTTGTGCGATGCTGTCCCCTGTCCAGTTGGAATAGCAACGGTTCTCTGTGTCCCTCACACCCAGGTGACTCTGCGTACCCGAATGGGGCATGGCTGCTCAGTCCATTGAGGAATCCTCGCACCCCAGCAGACGATCGCTACAATGAGGCACATGGGAGGACCAGACGTGTGGTCAAGCGTACCTTTGGCCTCCTCAAGTCCAGGTTCAGGTGCCTGGACCGCACCGGGGTGCGCTGGCGTACTCCCCACAGAAGGTGTGCCAGATAGTGGTGGCGTGCTGCATGCTGCACAATCTGGCCATTCGGAAGCAGATCCCCCTCATCGTGGATGACGGAGATCAACCAGGGCCCCAGCCCGCAGACCAGGACAGCTCGAGTGAGGAGGACAGCGGAGAGGAGGAAGCTGGGAATGTGCGGCAGCAGCTCATCGCCCGCTACTTCACTTGACGGTGAGTGTCCATGTACGACGGCTGATGTGGCTGTATCTGTGCAGGTGTGTGTGTGCTGTGTCAGGGTGGCCGTTTGTTCACTGCGTGCTGTGTGTCAACGCTCCATGGCCAGGGTAGTATGCCACTGTTGGTGGCTGTGGCATTGTGCCCTATTGCTCTGTGCGATGTGTGTACATTGCTTGTAGTTGTTGACATGTACTGTGTGATGGGTGTGTGACACACTCATTGAATGTGCTCCTGTTCTGTCTCCCACCCCTAGGTCCCTACAGGCCCTCCGGATTCCATTGCCATGCCACGCATCAGGTGCCTTTCCGCCCAAGGTGGCCGTTGTATTCCGTACAAATAAAACACAGGGCACAAACAGCAGTTAGTGTAAAAGGTGCATTTATTTCAAACTGTGACATGTGATTGTGTGTAAGGTGATGACAAAAGTGGTGCGTGCAGTGACAATGAGCTGTCGGTCATGGCTGCGTGATGCTCAGGGTGTACCCACTGGTTCTATGTCCATAGTCCAACACACACATGCCATCCAGATGGCTGTGTGGAGTGGGATCGTAGTCCAAGTCAATGCAGTGGCTGGTCAAGGAAGGCTGGCGGAAGGCTGGCTGGCTGCCTCACTTGCGTTTGGAGCGTGCGAAGTCCTCCCGGGAGATCTGTTTCCACTTCGGACGGCCCCTTCCACGTTTGCGAGGGGGGGTGCCTGCTTGCGACATGCTGGTGGTTGAGGTGTGCTCACTGGCTGTGGACGCAGGGGAACTGGACACTGCTGCTCGACCCTGCGCCCCGGCAGGTGGTGGCGGAGGGGGAGCTGCTGTCCCTGGCTGTGATCTCACCGCCACCACCAGCTGGCCCATGAGGTCCACGAGTTGGCCCATACGGGCGTCCATGGACCTCAGCACCCCCAGCACCTCACGCGTGTCTGAAGCAGACCGGACCCATTGTCCTTGGGCCTCTTCATAGGCCCCAAGGACTCTGGCCATTTGAGGCAGGGCATGGCTCCCAGGGGAGGCTGGCGTTTCCCTGACCCTGCTCCTCCTACCAGTCCTGCTGCCACCGGCCTGCCCACTAGCCACATTGCTCACCACGGTCCTCGCTGTGGCTCCCAGGGTGGATCCAGTCGGCCGGGCCACCACCTGCGCTGGGGCTGGTGCCAGCGAAGACGTGGTGGTGGTGGCGGCGGTGGTGGTCGGTGCGGCGATGGTGGCGGTTGCGGCAGTGGTAGTGGCCACAATGACCATGGGTGTGGCCGCAACGACAGTGGCAGCAGGGGGCTGGGAATGTTCAGCAGCCCTGGATGATGGGTTGGTGGGTAGGAGGGGTCCTGGGGAGCGGCTGGGCCCTGCCACACCAGATGGGCCTGCTTGGTGGTCCGTGTCCGAAGAGGAGGACAGATCCTCCAGATCCATGTGTCCTCGTTGGGGGCTTGTAGGCTGGCTGTGCTGGCTGCTGGCTCCATCCCCAGCATCCAGCAGTTCGTCACCTGTGGAGAGAATGAGATTTGTTATTGTGTTGCACCTGGCGAAGTATGTATTTGTCGTCTGACATTAACAGTTCGTGCAATCTCGTACATGGGTTTCCCGGAGGCGTGTGTGTGGCTGTAGCATCTGTAGTTGTGTGTGCTTGGCAATGGGACTGTGTGCTGTGCACATGTGGCATGGGACGGATTGGCCATGCCGATGGGTGTGTTGCTGTGCCCCTACTTATTGTGACTCTGGTGTATGCGGGCTCCTGGCCCATCCTGGGTCTGGTTTGTACTTTGCTTTTGGTGTTCAGATGGGACGCTTAGGAACGCATATGGCAACATGGGGGCCATGCCCCAGATTCGCATTTGGGAGGGAATATGCTTTTGGGGTTCAGATGGAACGCTTAGGAACGCATATGGCAACATGGGGGCCATGCCCCAGATTCGCATTTGGGAGGGAATATGCTTTTGGGGTTCAGATGGAACGCTTAGGAACGCATATGGCAACATGGGGGCCATGCCCCAGATTAGCATTTGGGAGGGAATATGCTTTTGGGGTTCAAATGGAACGCTTAGGAACGCATATGGCAACATGGGGGCCATGCCCCAGATTAGCATTTGGGAGGGAATATGCTTTTGGGGTTCAAATGGAACGCTTAGGAACGCATATGGCAACATGGGGGCCATGCCCCAGATTAGCATTTGGGAGGGAATATGCTTTTGGGGTTCAAATGGAACGCTTAGGAACGCATATGGCAACATGGGGGCCATGCCCCAGATTCGCATTTGGGAGGGAATATGCTTTTGGGGTTCAAATGGAACGCTTAGGAACGCATATGGCAACATGGGGGCCATGCCCCAGATTCGCATTTGGGAGGGAATATGCTTTTGGGGTACATGCTGTGAGCCATGGGTGCCGAACGTGACATGTGTTGTGGCAGCATGACAGTGCATGGTTTGAGGTGTGTGCATGCTTGACATGGCCTGCATATTTGCTGTCTGTTGTGATTACTGGACATGGCATTGGACGCATCGTTATGAGTGAGTGATGGTTGTGTGCCAGCCAACGTATTGCAGTTGTCCCATCTCCTTGGTGTGCGTGCTGCCCTGTGCCATGTGCATCACTGCAGTGCTCGGGGGTGTGGCCCATGTTGTGTGTTGTTGCTCACAGTGTGTCGTGGCGCTTCATTGACTTCTGGCACATGGTTGGTCATGGGCATGTATCTTAGCGTGACTGCTGTATGTGTGGCAGCTGTGCGGATGACATGCCTTTCATGAGACTGGGGCTGACGGATGGGATGGATGGTATGTTGTATGTGCATGGTGTGTCTGTGTGTTTGATGGGTTCAGTGGTGTTCGTGTGCATTTATGTTGTTCCGCTCTGTTGCGTCTAGTGTTGTTTGTCTTACATAGGCGTAGTTGTGTGGTGTGTGGTTGACAGGCAGTAGGGGCTACATGGACAGGACTTCAATGGTGTTTCGGTTGTGTGTGATGAGTTGCACAGTGGCTGCCGTGTGGTACTATGTTCAGTGTGGCTTGTGCATGCAGACGTGGCTCCTTGGGTGTTGCTATGTCTGTGATGGGTCATGTGGGGTGTGAGTCTGTTGTTCATGTCCGTGTGCACATTGTTCACTTGTTCGTGACGGTGGGCGGTGCTGCGTGTTCGCCTGCTACGTGACATGTCCCATGTGTTGGTCGTGTTCCGGTCCTCATGCCTCCAGTAATCCAGCCCTGTCCAGTTTCCCACCTGCAAGTTGTTCGTGCGTGCACTGTACTGGATGCCACATGGCTCTAAGCGGGGGGTGCTCCATGTTGCAGGTCTGTGGGGCTGGGGGGTGTTGTGGGTCGTGGGGTGGCTGGACACCCACTGACACCGATTGCTGTGGACCGTGATGTCTGCCTTTCGGCTGTCGTTGTGCACTGCGGTGGCTGAGACGTGGCTGTGGGGTGTGGGGGATGCTCCTCCTTGCTGTGCTGTGGGACTAGGGGCCTGGTGTGTGTTGTACTTGGGCTGTCCACCGTCCCACCCACTGCACTTTGTGTTCCTGCCACTTACCTGTTACTTGTCGGTTAGTGCAGCTATGGCGGACACATGGGTGTGGTGGGTGCTCGTTGTGGCGCTTCTGGCATACTTGGGGACCTGTTGGTGGTTACGTGGCTGGCTGAGTGTACACATGTCCCCACGTATCTTACAGTTGTTCGGTTTGGGCTGTGTGTGGTGGTGTCTGTTGCATGTGTGTGTGATGTGTTGTGTATTGTGTGCTGGACATGGGGGTGTTTGTCCCTGGGAGCTGTGGCATGGTGGTAGTGCATGTGAGTACATAGCGGTGTGCTGGTATACATTAGTTTGTACTTACCAGCCTCCACTCCCCTGCTAATCCGGCGAGGATCTCCGGATGTATTATGACTCGCACCTTCTCCTCCCACGCTTTGAAGGTCTTGAAGAGCGTGGGATTCCCTCCGCCAGTGACGGCAGCCAGCTCTCTGTTTTTGCCCTCCTTCTTCTTGACCAGGCTCTTGACGTCATTCCAACGTTTGTTTATTTCTCCTCTGTTCCTGGGCAGGGTCCCGACTGCATTGACCTGGTCTACGATCCGGTTCCACATTCTGTTTCTGGTGGCTAGTGGTGTGTGCTGGACCATGTTCCCATAGATTTGTGGGTACACCTTGATGATCTCGTCGACCATGACCGTCAGCTCAATGGTCGTGTACTTGGGCATTCTTTGTGGTGCCATGGTGTTTGTGGTGCTGGTGCGGTGTGTGTTGTGTAATGTGCAGGGGGTTTGTGGTGCAGGTGTTTGGTGGTGGTGGTGGTGGTGGTGGTGATGTGTGCGTTTCTGTGGTGTGCTGCTGTCCTTGCTGTGTCACTGTGTCCTCTCCTCTCCTCTCTGGTTTGCAATGTTGCAAGGGGTTGTGGTCTGTGGGAGTGCTGCTTTTGTACTTACCTATGTGGGTGTGTCCTCATGGTCTGTTGTTTTCAGGTGTGTTGTGTCTGGGGTTCTGGCCTTTGTAGTTTTTGTTTGTCCGGGGGTGTTTTCGGGATGTGTACTGTGCTTGTGTATTTGTGCGTGCCTTGCTGTGTGGACTTGTTGGCCATGTTGTGTGCTATTGGTTTTGTGAGCGGATGGTTTCTGTGCAGGTACGTGGGCGCCATGGCTTCTGCCGTGTCGATTCTCATCGGCGTTGTTTGCGCTGGCGGGCGGTATATTTGTAGTTTTCCCGCGCTCATGGCCGTGCGATCGTAATTTCACGTGCGGTGTGTCGGCCGTGAGGGCGGGCGGTTTTGTGTTGTCGTGCGTGTTTCCGTCCGTGGCAGGCGGTTTGACTCCGACTCAGACGTTGGCGGGCGGTATTTTGTGTGATTTTTCCGCCGATGGCGGTTTTCGGTTTGTGTAATCGTAATGGCGTGGTCGGTGTTCAGACGGTGTGTGCGGGCGGATTTTTGCCGCTTCCATGCCTGGCGGATTCTTTTACGCCGGGTATCGTAATGGGCCCCTAGACTCCCTCCTAGAATCGAAAGGTCTCACCCAACACTGTAAAAAGCAAACCCACAACAAAGGTGCGACCCTTGATGCTATTATCTCCAACCACAATGCAATATCCCTCACCTCCATCCATCCCATCAACTGGTCCAACCATCACCTAATTCTTTTTGACCTTAACATCAAGCAACCTAAACTCCCCAAGCAAACACATCTGCTGAAGCACTGGACAAGAAACATACACTAAATCCGGCAATCAGAGCTAGAATTTATAATTAGCTCTCAAATTATTCCCCCACCCGATCTGACCACCACCGATGAACTCATCTCTCACTACAATACAAAAATGACTGAACTTCTTGACACCATCGCCCCCTTAAAACAAAAAATCAAGAAGTGCCCCCTCCAGGTCATGGCTCAACACAGACCTTAATAATGAGAGGCAACAACTCAGAATAATGGAAAGAAAATGGAGAAATCAACATTCTAGCTCATCTCTCCTCCGAACAGAATGCCTAAAATATAAAAAGCACATCTGCTTTTTTCAGAACCCAACTAGACCAGACCATAAACCATCTTACGGATCTCTTCAGGTTTGTTAAAAACCAAACCTCTTCAATTCCTCAACATCCTATAGAAGTCTTCACTAAATGATGTGAAGGGTTCGCTAAATTCTTTGCAGATAAAATAAACATTGAACTCTCGCTGGACCCCCTCCCCCTTCTCCTTCCACCAAAGTCCCCACCTTCAATGATGGACCCCTGCATATTCCCACCATAGGAGGGGGGTCGCGAGGGGGATGGGGACCTCCAGGGCCAAAATTGGCCCAGGGAAGGGGGCCACGGGCCCCCCTCCCTGGATAAATTAAAAATAAAGGGGCATATTAGCAAGACTCACGTTAAAATTGTCGCCGTTTTAGCGGCAGGAAACTGCTGCTAAAACGGCGATAATGGGCTTGCTAATATGCGTTATAGAATTCCAATAGAAGCCCAGGTTAGATGTGCAGAACATCTAACCTGGGCTTCTATTGGAATTCCATAACGCATATTAGTAATTCCATTATCGCCGTTTTAGCAGCAGTTTCCTGCCGCTAAAACGGCGATAATTTTAACGTGGGTCTTGCTAATATGCCCCAAAAAGACCGGCAGCCACCTTAGGTCACCTATGGAACCGTTGGGAGTGACGGTTGGGTCCTCTGGAAGGCTAAGACTCGTTGGATGCCCTTATGGCCCCCTGAGTGATCACCATCTCGGCCAGACTGCGGCTGATCCAAATCTATTATCTTCACTGCACCTATCTCACTCCAAGCAGACTGCACCGGGCTGGGTTCCTCCTGAATTCAAGTGGCCCACGGTGTGCGGAAATGCCTGCTGACTTTTTCCACATGAGCTGGTCCTGCAATGCTCTCACCAAATACTGGACGGATGTAGTGAATGAACTGTGTGTTGTTCTGGGAAGGAAGGTCCCATTCACTCCTCTGGTCCTCATATTGGGGGTCCTGGAGGGTTTGGGAGGCTCTCGGGCTGACAAAACATTTCTGGGTACGGCCACCATGATGGCCAAACGTGACATAGCGGCTAAATGGAAAGACCCTGCGCTCCACTGTGTCACGTTAGCGTAGGGGACTTGATTGGTGTGCCACGCAGGAAAAACCTGTATACAAAGCGAGAGGGTGTCCGGCCAAATATGATTGAGTATGGGGCAAGTGTTTGGGCCTCGTGGGCTAATGGAAGTACGTTTTGGTTACTACTGTCTCTGTGAATCTGGTCTCCTCTCTGTCAGACTGTAATGTGAATGCAGCTGTTAACTGGCTATCAAATAATAATTGTGAATTTTAGTGTATGCTATTGTGCTATGAATTACCATGTCATTGTTTTAAAATCCAATAAAGTGGATTATCAAAAGAAAATAATATATATATATGTGTGTATATATAAATAGCATGAATAAGCACCGCCCACCAGAGGGAAGAAATGATACACTGCCAATTGGACCACAGACCCCACAATGCAATTAGAAAAGCTTTCCACCAGAGGATGTGCATTTGAAATGAGGACATCAGCCTGTGGAGAAAATTGGCGTGTTGTGGTGTTGGCTTACCTTTGAAAAAGTTCCAGGCAGGAACGAAATGTGTCAGGACTGCGCCTCATGCTGTATTACCATTGAATGAATAAATATGCAAATCATAAGTTTCGAGTGCGGCTCAACCTCTTTCCCTTGTGGGAAGAAACTGTGAACATATTATCGGATTGGTTCCGCCGAATGAGCGACGCACCACCACAAGAGCGCCATCATTTCCCGACCCTGAACCGACCTTGTAGCCCATGAAAACGTAAAGGGAAATGTGGTGCCGCTGAAGACCGTCTTCGGTATTGGACCCGAG
The DNA here is from genome assembly GCA_963921515.1 of Calotriton arnoldi. Classification (NCBI taxonomy): domain Eukaryota; kingdom Metazoa; phylum Chordata; class Amphibia; order Caudata; family Salamandridae; genus Calotriton; species Calotriton arnoldi. The sequence continues at coordinate 1,813,038 of CAWUFW010000430.1, forward strand.
TCTGGCTTGAAAAGTGGGCTTGACACGGGGAAACTGATTGCTGGAATAAACAAATATTTCAAAATTGAGTATGTTACTCGCAACAGCATGAATAAGCACCGCCCACCAGAGGGAAGAAATTATACACTGCCAATTGGACCACAGACCCCACAATGCAATTAGAAAAGCTTTCCACCAGAGGATGTGCATTTGAAATGAGGACATCAGCCTGTGGAGAAAATTGGCGTGTTGTGGTGCTGGCTTACCTTTGAAAAAGTTCCAGGCAGGAACGAAACGCGTCAGGACTGCGCCTCATGCTGTTTTACCATTGAATGAATAAATATGCAAATCATAAGTTTCGAGTGCGGCTCAACCTCTTTCCCTTGTGGGAAGAAACTGTGAATATATAAATATATATATAAATTCACTGAAAAAACCTTTTCAGGGACGTAATAGTTAGTTGGACATTTCACTCGTACAAAACCAGAGAAATTCGGCCGTTATAGTTAGTTGAGGTAACAATGCACTGCTGATGACATCACATATTACATCACTCATGACATGGTCAGTGACATCACTGATGACATCTCAAATGACATCACTGATGACATCACTGATGACATCATCCAGTGACTGTGTGTTTCTGTAAAGTTTAAATATGTTTTATATATATATATATATGCCAAGGTGTATTGAAGAATGAGTGGGTGTATGAGTGTCTGTATGGATGATTTAGTAGGTGCGTGACTGACTGTATAAGTGAGTGATTAAACGTGTCTTACTGAATGCATGAGTTAGTGACTAAACTGTGTGAATGTCTGGATCAGTCTGTCAGTTGGTGTGTAAGCGGCTGCATGGATCGGTGAGTAACTACATGAGTGTCTATATGGGTTATTGATTGGTTGCCTGAGTATCTGTATGTGTGCCTGAGTATCTGTGTGGGTGGGTGGGGGGTGTGACTTTGTGCATAGATGTGTGAGTGGGTGATTCACTGGGTGTATGGGTTCAAGAGTGCGTCTGTGAAGGGCTGTATGGGTGGGTGAGTGTGTGTATGGGTGTGTTGGTGAGTGTTTAGATGTCTCAGTGGTACATGTGTGAGTAACTACATATGTGAAAGGCAGTATATGTGAGTGTTGGACTATATAAATGACTATATGTGAGAGTGAGTGATTGTGAAACTGGCTGTATGGATGAGTGTGTGCTTGTGTCAGTGATTGTATAAGAGAGTACGTATGTGTTAGTATCTGTATGAATAAGTGAGGTGGTGTGTGTATAATTGTGTAGGTGAGTAAATGGGAGTGTGATTGATTCTTTGCATGACTGACTATGTGTGTGAATAACTCTATGGTGAGCGGCGGTGTGTGAGTGTCTGTATAGGTGTATGAGTGCATATGATAGTGCTGTATTAATGAGTGACTGCTTGTATGAGTGACTGTATGGGTGAATGAGTAGATGTGTGTGTAGACCTAGGAATCAGTGAGTGGGTATATAGTAACTGCTATTGGTGTGTCTTTGCTTTCGAAAATGGTAGTCTGAATTTCAGAGTGGGTGTATCAAAGGTTATATTAGGGTGTGAGGAGGTGCATCAGATTATCACGTGGATGATGTCATCAGTGATGTCATTTGAGATGTCATCAGTGATGTCATCAGTGATGTCACTGACTATGTCATGAGTGATGTAATATGTGACATCATCAGCAGTGCATTGCGGGGGCGCGAGTTATAGTTACCTCAACTAACTATAACGGACGAATTTCTCTGGTTTTGTACGAGTGAAATGTCCAACTAACTATAACGTCCCTGAAACCTATGGTTTTTTCAGTGAATTTCTAAGGTTTTTTAAATGCTAATTTCTAACTATAATGACCCTGAAACCTATGGTTTTTCAGTGAATTTCAAAGGTTTTTTAAATGCTCATTTCTAACTATGCCTACATAGGTAGGACATATGCAGAAAGAGGAAGAAAGGCGCAGAAAGAAGCAAGAGAAATGCAGAAAGAGGCAACAGAAGTCCAGAAAGACAAAGAAAGGTGAAGAAAGAAGCAAGAGATATGCAGAAAGAACCACAGAGGTGCAGAAAGAGGCCTTATTGCAAAGTCATCCTGTGCCCCCAACTTTTTGCTGACGGGTACTGGTGGTAACTGACTCTGATTAACCAGGCCTAGAGCCAGTGGTATGCTAAAATACACTTAGAATATAGTGAAAACACCTACATACACTGTGATTGGCATGACCTCCCCTGTAAGGCCCTAGTACATAATAGGGCAGGGGGATTAAAACTACCTCTAAGTCAAAGGCGCAGAAAGAAGCAAGAGAAGTGCAGAAAGAAGCAACAGAGGTGCTTAAAGAGGCAAGAAGGGTGCAGAAAGAGGCAAGAGCAGTGCAGAAAGAAGCAAGAGAAGTGCAGAAAGAAGCAAGAGAGGTGGAGAAATAGGGAAGAGGGGTGCAGAAAGAGGCATGAGGGATGCAGACATTTGCAAAAGAGGTGCAGAAAGAAGCAAGAACAGTGCAGAAAGAACTAATTTACATTACAAATGCTTCTTTAACTAGTAGTCGCGTTTGCAGAGTGGTAGAGAAAGGGTGCTGGGCCTCCGACCAGCACTCAGGAATTCCGCTGCGTAGGACTTACAGGAGGTACCAGGAGGGCTTCTTGGCCCCCAAAGTCCCTCAGGAGTAAAGTGGACTTCATCCCCCGTCCCGTAGTCTGCCAAGAGGCGCGTTTGCAGAGTGGTGGAGAAAGGGGGCGTGGCCTCCGAAGACGTCTTAGCAATCCTACTGTGTGGGACATACAGGAGGTAACAAGAGGGGTAGTTGGCCCCTAAGGACATCCTTGGGGGCCAACTACCCCTCATATTACCTCTAGTAAGTACCACACAGCAGGATTGCTAAGTTCTCATAACAGGCCACGCCCCCTTTGCCCACCACTCTGCAAACGCACTACCTGGTGCGCTCTTGGATGGGGATTGAAGTCCCCTTCACTGCTGGGGGTCCTTAGGGGCCAACTAGCCTACCTCTTACCTCCAGTAAGCTCCACACAGTGGGATTGCTTAGAGGTGGACACAGGCCATGCCCCCTTTCTCCATGACTCTGCAAACGCGACTCCTGGCACGCTCTTGGTTGGGGATGAAGTTCCCTTTCCTCATGAGGGTCCCTGGGGGCCAACAAGCCCTCCTGTTACCTCCAGTAAGCCCCATACAGCTGGTTTCCTGAGAGTGCTCAAAGGCCATGCCCCCTTTTTACACCACTCTGCACACGCGGCTCCTGGCGCACTGCTGCTCGGGGGATGAAGTCCACTTGTGTCCTCAGGACACAAGACGACCTCATCGCCCCACCAGCAGTGCGCCAAGACGCACGTTTGCAGAGTGGTGTAAAAAGGGGCGTGGCCTCGGACCATCTCTCAGCAATCCCACTGTGTGGGGCTTACTGGAGGTACCTGGTGGGCTAGTTGGCCCCCAGGGACCCTCAGGAATGAAGGGGACTCAATCCCCCAACTTAGAACGCGCCAGGGGGCACGTTTGCAGAGTGGTGCAGGGAGGGGGTGGGGCTTCCGGCGATATGCCGGCTTTTTTTATATTTTGGTTTTTGGAAGGGGGGCTGTGTGCCCCCCTTCCCTTTATTATTTTTGGGCCCTGGGGACCCCATACCCCAGGGCCTGAGCATTTTTTGTTTTTTTATTTTTAAAAAACAAATCAGGAGGGGGGCCCCACCCATGGCCGATTTCAGCCCCGGGGACCCCATCCCCCGGGGCATAGCCACATATTTAATGTTTGTTTTTTTTCTTTTCAAGGAGGGGGGCTGCACGGCCCCCTTTCCTGGGCCACTTCTGGCCTCAGGGACCCCATCCCCCGGGGCCTGGCCTCAGCGTGGGGACCGTGGGGGGAGCCCCAATGCCCCCATTGTCCCTGCCGGTTCCCCGCCTCCTGCGGGAGCCGACATTGCTTTTGGGCAAGGGGAGCTGCTAACATGCAGCTCCCCTTGCCCAAAAGCAATTCTGCTTTGCTTCTTGGAAGCGAGAGCAGGTTTCCTGCTCTCGCTTCCAAGAAGCAAAGCAGTGTTTGCTATGGCAGGGCAGGAGCCGTGCTCCCGCCCTGCCATAGCAAACGGCAATGTCCCGGGGTGGGCACCCCGGGACATTGCAGGAGCCGGCCCTGGGAGGGGACGGTCCCCAGGGCCAAGGAGGGCTCCAGGAGGGGGGCAGCGCAGCCCCCCTCCCAACATATGCAAAGCCCCAGGGAGGTGGTGGTCCCCGGGGCAGTGTGGAGGGGGCAGGAGCCCCCCCACACTTCATAATTTTAATTTAAAACCCGGGTAGGTGGTGGTCCCCGGGGCTTGTGGGGGCCCGCGAGGCCCCCCGCATATAATGAACAATGCCCCGGGGAGGTGGCAGTCCCCAGGGCAGCGTGGGGGGGCAGGAGCCCCCCACACATTTTTTTACAAGCCCTGGGGAGGTGGCGGTCCCCAGGGCTGCAGGGGGGCCGCGTGCCCCCGCATATAATTAGCATAGCCCTGGGGAGGTGGCGGTCCCCGGGGCTGCGGGGGCCCGAGAGGGCCCCCCCTACATATTTACTCATTGCCCCCGGGACCTGGCCCACCCGGGGGCTTATAGAAAATGAAGCGCAGGAGCCCACGCTTCGTTTTTTAAAAATGTTCTTGGCCGGATTCGCGCACCCAGCGCAAATTCGGGCGATTTTTTTTTTTTAATGCTTTTTTTCGGCCCTGGGGGTTCTTGTGGGACCCCCTGAGCAGGCCTAGGGGGTCATGGTGTTTCTACTCTGCCCCCTTTTCTTGTTTTTCACCTTTTTTGTACTGTTTTCTTGTGACTCTTTTACCGAGTCACAAGATGGCTGCCAACACTTCCTGGTTTGGAGTGTTGGCAGCCAATCAGAATGAAGCTCGTGCTCGGGAGGGTTCGCGAATCCTCCTCGGTGCTCAGATATATACATTTTTATTTTTTGAATTTCTCAGCAACTACTGAACGGATTTACACCATTTAAAAAAAGGGCGCTTTCTGAACCAAGAGCTACCTTTTTACCAAATTTGGTGTCATTCCGTTAAGCAGTTCAAGCTGTAGCCTGTTCAAAAATTCCTATGGAAATTAACATGGGGAAAACGCGTTTTGGGACCCCCCTGTTTTCTCGGCCCCCGCTTGACGAATCACCCTGAAACTTTCAGGACAGGAGCTGACCTGAGTGAACCATTAGGTTTGAAAATTTCGCGAAGGTTTGTCAAACGGCACCAAAGATATTGGCAAAAGAAAAAAAACTTTCTGAATAGAAACAAGGTCCTAACTATAACTACCTACTGGCGACCGCCAGTAGGTAATATATATATAGACCCCCCTCCTGTCCCAATTTCAGCTTTGGGGACCCCATCCCCCGGGGCCCAGTCTCTAGTGTGGGTGCCCTGGTCCCACCCAGGGTACCCACTTTCTAGTGTTTGGGATCGTGGGGGGAGCCTCAAGGCCCCCATGGTTCCTGCTGGCTGGCATTGCTTTGACACAGAGGGCGCTGCTAACATGCAGCTCCCTCTCTGCCAAGCAACTGTGCTCCGCTTTAAGCAAGTGGGAGCAAAATGATCTTGCTTGCTCAAAGCGGAAAACAGTTTGCTATGGCTTGGCGGGAGTGGTAAAGCTCCCGCCAAGCCATAGCAAACAGCTATGTCCTGGGGGTGGGCACCGGGGACATAGCAGGAGCCAGCCCTGGGGAGTGGTGATCCCCAGGGTCATCTATGGCTCCAAGAGGGGGGGCTGCATGGCCCCCCTCCATTGCAGGACACAACCGTCAGGAGGTGGTGGTCCCCGGGGATGCAGGGGGGCCATGCAACCCCCCCACTTTAATTGTTTACATTTGTCCCGGGGAGTTAGCGGTCTCCGAGGCTGCGGGGTGCCCCAAGGATCCCCTGCATTTTTTAAACTTTTGCCCGGGGGAGGTGGGAGTCCCCGGGGCTGTTTGGGGCATGTGCCCCCTGCATTAATTTCATATTTAGCCTCCCGGATAAATTGTAACGATAGTCTCAGGGAGGTGGCGGTCCCCTGGGCTGCAGGGGAGGCCATACGGGCCTCCCCTGCACTAATTTTACACATAGCCCTGGGAAGGTGGCGGTCACTGGGGCTGCAGAGGGGCCGTGCAGGCCCCGCATCATTTAATTGTTTGCCCCGGGCAGGTGGTGGTCCACAGGGCACAGGGGTGCCGCGTGGGCACCCCCTCACATAATTAATAAACACTGCCCCTGGGATTTGGCTCACCTGGGGGCTTCATAAAAAAGAAGCACGGGAGCCCGCCTGTCTATTTTTTTTTTCTGCGGATGTGCGGCTCCACCCATGAATTTAAGGCAAAATTAAATTTAAAAAAATACTTTTAACCTCTGGTGGGGTCCATGTGGGACCCCCCACCATATCTAAGGGGGTCAGGGTATTCCCACCGTGCCCCCTTCTCTTTATTTTTTACTTTTTCTTCTTGGTTGAAGTGTTGGCAGCCAATCAAATTTTAGTAGGATCCGTGATTCCACTGCAAGGACTCGCGTCCCCAGATATCTATATTTTTTAAACTTAAATATCTCTGAAATTACTGAACGGATTTACACCGAATCACAAAAAGCATGATTTCTGTACAAACATCTAGCTTTCTGCCAAATTTGGTGTAATTCTGTTCAGTGGTTTGGGCTGTAATCATGTTCAAAAAATGAAAAATCCTAGTAGACATAACATGGAGAAAATGCATTTTGGGACCGGCTCATTTTTCTTTGCCCCCGCTACACAAATCACCCCGAAACTTTCATCAGAGCAGCTAAACCAAAAGGGGACGTTTTTAAAAATGTTGTGAAAATTCGTCAAGCTGCGCCAAAATTGTTGGCAAAACAAAAAGTGCTTTTCCTATGAAAAATTTGGCCCTAACTATACCTACCTACTGGGTCGCCAGTAGGTAATATATGAGGGCGATCACTAATGCTGACCGGTCATACCCCGTAGTTCGACACTGTGAGATCATGCATCAAAAAGATCCTACACAAGTTAAATACTTTGTGATAGACGCAGTCCCGATAAATAGGAGGGGTGGTGATCGTGTAAGAACATTACTCGAGCTTGAAACAAGGTACATTCTCACACTCGACAGTAGAACACCTAATGAGCTTAACTTTGATGAAGAATTCCATTCCTGTCTCTAATATCTATGGTGAGATAACTGTGGTAATCCATAAGCATTTAAAGTGTTGATGTAAATAAGATGTAACCTAACTGACTCCTTGTTAAGATGGCCTGCTTCCAGGAGTTTATAACAGTAAAATTGCACCATAAGGCACTAGCCGGAATTATAGTTGTTGAATGTGAAATATGATTCATTGATCAAATGGGTGGGGAATAGTAAATATGTGCTATAGTTATAGGAGCAAATGAGTTATTTTCCAGTAACAAGCATAGTAATCGGGCACTTGCCTGCAATTTTGATGTTATATTTAGTTTGACACTTGTCTTTCACCTACAGATGATGAAATGTTGATTTATTTTGCTCAAAGGGAACATTTAAAGTTCTTGAATGTTTGTTATAAGCACATCATACCTTACAATTGATAAATCTTAGGAATCATGTCCTCTCCGTCTCAAAATAAGTTTGATGCCATACTGAGGTTAAAAATGCCAAGTGATTGAAACTTGAGTTAAAAAACAGTACTACATAATGTTATGTGAATTGGGAATCTTTCTTTGATGTTAGTTTGACCCCTGGAAAGATAAGGCCACCCTATTGGCAGGTAAACTTTGTGTGATCAAGGCTGCCGTGACGGCCGAAACGTGTTATGGCTAACGTGGAATAAAGACAACCTGAATAATCCACAATTGAAGCCGGCTCCGTTTGTTGCTCAATTTTGCCAAGTGTCATATATATATATATATATATATATATATATATATATATATATATATGAGGAAAAGAGTAGCCCCAAAGCGCAATGCTCTCATCAAACAGGCTTTTATTCACCGCAACCTCAGCAAGTTGTACAAACAAGGCAGCAGATGTCCCATGCCTGACGCTTTTCGGGAGCTGTCTCCCTTTCTCAAAGGCAGGACATGCCTTGTTTGTACAACTTGCTGAGGTTGCGGTGAATAAAAGCCTGTTTGAGGAGTGCATTTCGCTTTAGGGCAACTCTTTTCCTCTCATCATTACGGCTGGTCCGGCCGTGAAATGCACCGCCGCAAGATCTTGGCGGCCACAGTTTGCTCATTTAGGCAACGTTCAAGTGGGTAAACAGGGCACTACAACCTGGAACTTTGACATGTAAGTTGCCCTTGCAAGAATATAACTTTATTGGCATACACGACGGAGATAAAAGACTACCGATCCCATAATGCTTGGCACTTGTTGTTACTCACCTGATGACAATGATATAAAGGAGGGAAAATATCGGCAGTCTGTGCTTCGCGTGTATTACATGTCCTGCCTTTGAGAAAGGGAGACAGCTCCCGAAACGCGGCAGGCATGGGACATCTGCTGCCTTCTTTGTACAACTTGCTGAGGTTGCGGTGAATAAAAGCCTGTTTGAGGAGTGCATTTCGCTTTGGGGCAACTCTTTTCCTCTCATGTATATATATATATATATATATATATATATATATATATATATATATCCAAACCAGTTTTTCGCTTCAACCCATGCCTCAAGCTACGGCGGGCCGTAGCGGGTTAGCGGGACCCATTATATCCATATTCCATTATTTCGATACCAAACAATGATCCACGGCACCCAATTGCTTCAAGCAGATATTTATTTTAGCAAATGCTTCACTCAACGCGTTTCGGGAACAAAGTCCCTTGTTCACAAGTGTTGAGGTTGTGTAACGTAATGCTTTAAATCAACATCACATGACTTGTGACAACAAATAAAAAGTGTAAACAGACTTCATCATTATTTGCAGAGTAGTGCACTTTTCCACATAAAACACAATATTAATTCATACTGGTTTAAATAGATTATAAGTGCAATTCAACTTCGTCTTAGTGAAAAGGTAGAACAACGAGTATGGGAGGTTACAAATCAATGAAAAGGGTACTATTACGAGGACGGAACTGGCTGTGGTCATTTTTTCACTGCCTTAACTTTATTGTTCCTCCTATTGCTACGCAATGCCAGTAGCTCAAATCTCTAACTAGATTACAATTCATAACTAGTGACTGCACCTTGCTTATGGCCAGAAAGCGCAACATATTGCCGTTCTATTACACGCTAGTGCTCTAATGCATAATCCTGTCTTTACTTCTGTACATGTGTTTTCAACCAGATATGGAGACGAAGCCTGACCCTCTACCTTTGAGCATCGGTCAGGATTCTAAATCTAATTTCCTGTTTATTTATATTGTATTTACAGTGCAATCCTAGTAAGGCCGAATTATTAAAAACCACACGATTGCGCCAGTGCGCATCTGTGTCACATCGTGCCGCTAGGTTAAAAAATAGATATTAAAGAAGCCCCAGTGGGCAAAATCTCTATGTACAGGATGTGCAAAAAAGGTATGATTTTAAAGCAAACTTTCTTAAATTTCAAAATATCAATGTAGGGACTATCAGTTCCAGATAGCTATTCTCGTCATTCCTCGACTAATCCAGACTTGATATTGCCTCCCAACTCGTTAACCAAACATTCTCAGTGCAGAAGATCTGTAAGAAAACACATATAACAAAACAGTGTCATAAAAGTGAATATATAACAGTGCTACAAACAACACAAAGCAAAAACTGCTGTAGAGGTTAAAAGCCATAAAAATATATATGTATATATTAACAGTACTGAGTTCATATTAAAACAAGGGACTTATTAACCTGATCACTAGCCCAAGTGCACAGATAATTCCTCATCAATATTGTGCCCTGACGGCTGTACTGTCTGATATTTAATTATCATTTTTGATTCAAGGCGTCTTAATTCTAGCACTCTGTCCCCACCCTCTCTCTCAGTGGGATGGTGTCTAAGACACAATAGGAAAGGAGGTTAGCATTTTGTTTATGTGAAGTCTTGAAGTGTCGTGCTATTGGGTACTGTTTGTCATCTTTCTTAATTGCCCTCAAATGTTCCAATACTCTCTTTTTAGCTGGATGGATGGTACTTCCAATGTAATATTTTTCACAGGGACATTTGAGGGCATACACGGCATAATCTGTGTTACATGAGACGTGTTTGGTTATCACGAATGGTTTACATCCAGCCGATAACTTGACTTGTTTACAATTTTTACTATACTTACAAGCTCTACACTTGTTACAAGTAAAAAACCCTTGCACCTTGTTGCCCACTGACTTAATGGTAGTATCTACTGTACTTTGACATACAATATCTTTAAGGGATTTAGCCTTTCTATATGTCACCTGCGGGTAATGTTCTATCACTGATGAAAGGTCTTTGTCAGTTTTAAGTATTCTCCAGAACTTATTTAGGCACTCTCTTACTTCATGTGCTTGATTGGAATATGTAGTGATATTGATGAGGAATTATCTGTGCACTTGGGCTAGTGATCAGGTTAATAAGTCCCTTGTTTTAATATGAACTCAGTACTGTTAATATATACATATATATTTTTATGGCTTTTAACCTCTACAGCAGTTTTTGCTTTGTGTTGTTTGTAGCACTGTTATATATTCACTTTTATGACACTGTTTTGTTATATGTGTTTTCTTACAGATCTTCTGCACTGAGAATGTTTGGTTAACGAGTTGGGAGGCAATATCAAGTCTGGATTAGTCGAGGAATGACGAGAATAGCTATCTGGAACTGATAGTCCCTACATTGAAATTTTGAAATTTAAGAAAGTTTGCTTTAAAATCATACCTTTTTTGCACATCCTGTACATAGAGATTTTGCCCACTGGGGCTTCATTAATATCTATTTTTTAACCTAGCGGCACGATGTGACACAGATGCGAACTGGCGCAATCGTGTGGTTTTTAATAATTCGGCCTTACTAGGATTGCACTGTAAATACAATATAAATAAACAGGAAATTAGATTTAGAATCCTGACCGATGCTCAAAGGTAGAGGGTCAGGCTTCGTCTCCATATCTGGTTGAAAACACATGTACAGAAGTAAAGACAGGATTATGCATTAGAGCACTAGCGCGTAATAGAACGGCAATATGTTGCGCTTTCTGGCCATAAGCAAGGTGCAATCACTAGTTATGAATTGTAATCTAGTTAGAGATTTGAGCTACTGGCATTGCGTAGCAATAGGAGGAACAATAAAGTTAAGGCAGGGAAAAAATGACCACAGCCAGTTCCGTCCTCGTAATAGTACCATTTTCATTGATTAGTATCCTCCCATACTCGTTGTTCTACCTTTTCACTAAGACGAAGTTGAATTGCACTTATAATCTATTTAAACCAGTATGAATTAATATTGTGTTTTATGTGGAAAAGTGCACTACTCTGCAAATAATGATGAAGTCTGTTTACACTTTTTATTTGTTGTCACAAGTCATGTGATGTTGATTTAAAGCATTATGTTACACAACCTCAACACTCGTGAACAAGGGACTTTGTTCCCGAAACGCGTTGAGTGAAGCATTTGCTAAAATAAATATCTGCTTGAAGCAATTGGGTGCCGTGGATCATTGTTTGGTATCGAAATAATGGAATATGGATATATATATATATATATATATATTGTATTGTATTGTATTGTAATTGCATTTATATAGCGCTTACTACCCCTGACGAGGCGTCGAAGCGCTTTTTCGGCGAGTAGCACGCTACTCCGGGACCCATAGAGGATTAGTGTTGAATTAGTATAGTGAAACATGCAAGTACATTTTAAGTGATGGATAGGTTAGGCAGTTATTTGGATTTGGAATGATAGCAGAAGGATAGAGGAGGAAAAAAAGGTTTGTATTTATATAGCGCTGGTTACCCCTGATGGGGTGTTGAAGCATGCTACTCTGGAAGCCCCTCAAGGATTAGTGGTGAATTAATATGGTGAAAATATGAAAGTAGTTTCAGTGGTGGATATTAGTCAGTTATTTAGAGTGAGAAGGATAGCGGAGGGATAAAAGGGAAGAAAGGTTTGCATTCATATAGCACTTGTTACCCCTGATGAGTGTTGAAGCGCTTTTCTGGCGAGTAGCACGCCACTCCGGAACCCATTAAGGATTAGTGTTGAACATTAGTCTAGTAAAAAATGAAGTAACTTTGATTAGTGGACATGTTATTCAGTTATTTGGGTAGAGAAGGGTAGGTGGCGGGATAGAAGAGGGAAAGAGGTTTGTATTTATATAGCGCTTGCTACCCCTGATGGGGTTTTGAAGCGCAAGTAGCACGCTACTCTGGAACCCAGAAGTATTAGTGTTGAATTATTATGGTGAAACATGAAAGTAATTTTAGTGGTGGATATGTTAGTCAGTTATTTGGATTGAGAAGGGTTGGGGAGGGTAGAAAGGGAAAAAGGTTTGCATTTATATAGCGCTTGTAACCCTGATGGGGTGTTGAGACGCTTTATTGGCGAGTAGCACGCTACTCTGGAACCCATAAAGGATTAATGGTGAATTAGTATAGTTGAAAATTGAATATGTTAGACTGTTAATTCTGATTGAAAAGGATAGTGGAGGGATAAAAGAGTGAAGGATTTTTTTATTTTTTATAGGTCTTAGCAGTAGGAGGGGAGAAGGGGGTTTGAGGGGAGGAGTCAGGGAAGAGTTTAGAAAGGTTTGTTTTAGGGCATCGGTATAGTAAAAGAGGTGTCCGATGATGCAAGGAGGGTAGAGTCGGCGAGAGTCTAGAAAGGGTTATTTTGGTGGTCATAGTAGTGGTATGGGGTTTGGGATAAATGAGTGTGGATGTAGAGGATATATTGATAGATGTATAGGATGAGAGATAGGGTAGTGCATTGGAAAGAGTAGTAGAAAGAAGTTTGAGATGAGTCAGAAGGTTGGGCTAGAAGATATATTGAGATAAGTATAGGCTGAGAACTAGGGTAGTGCCTTGGAAATCCTAAATTAGAAGAAAGTGATAAATATATAGATCCATAAATACATTGAAAGTATATAGATACATAAAGGAGGTAAGTATATGCAGATTAAAGATATGGATAGAGGCACAGGATGAGAAATAGGGTAGTGCATTGGATATGCTTTTTCAGGAGAAAAGTTACAGAGACACACAGTTCCAAGTACATGGAAGGTACATAGATGCACAATGGAAGCAAGTACATGTAGACCAAAGATGATATTTATTTATTATTATTATTATTTTTTTTTTTCTCTCAACAACATAATTATTGTACATGTTTATACAAAGCAATACACAAAGATAGGTACATGTCTATAGTGAAAACAAATGCTTATATACAGAGGGATATGCTGTAAATTTCTGTTTGCGTATGGTGCTTATGTGGGGAAAAGCCAATTCTTGAGTAGTTTTCTGAAGATAAGGTGGCTGTCGGTGGATCTTATGTTGGGGGGTAAAGAGTTCCATAGTTTGGCTGCTTGAACAGAGAAGGATGTGCCACCCATGGTTTTTTTCTTGTATCTTGGGATTTTGAGGCGAGATGCTCCTTTAGAGCGGAGGTTCCTCTGTTGAATGTGTTTGGTGATTTTATTCCTGATGAAGAGTGGTCCCATTCCATGTATTGCTTTGTGGGTGATACACAGCAGCTTGAACGTGGATCTTCTGGCAACCGGTAACCAATGCAGGGCTTTCAAGGCAGGGGATATGTGGTCTCGCGGTTTGATATGTAAGAGTAGTCTGGCAGCCGAGTTCTGAATCCGTTGTAGTCTTTTCATGGTCGTCAAAGGTGATCCGTGGTAGAGGCTATTGGCGTAATCGAGTTTGGACAGGACAAGGGAGATGGTAGCTTGGACCTTGTGCGGAAATCCCAAATGAGGGAAAATTCGTCGCAGCGTTTTTATAGTGACAAAGCTTGATCTTGCTAGTTTGTCCACTTGGGCATTCATCGACAGCTTGGAGTCCATGGTCATTCCTAGGTTTCTTACTTCCTTCGATACTTTAGGTGGTGATCCCAGTTCATTAGGCCATGCGGCAAGCGGGTTGTAATGTTTCCAATCGCCACACGTGAGTATTTCCGTTTTGAAGTACTCAATTTGAGATGGCTCCAAGTCATCCACTGATCCACGGCTCTGAGACAGCTGAAAATTGGTGATTTTCCAATGTCTTTGGGGCATTCCAGTTGAAGGAGTATTTGCGTATCATCTGCATAGTTATAGCACGTGAGGTGAAATTTATTGATCAGTACTGGTAATGACTTCATGTAGATGTTGAAAAGCATGGGTGAGATGATAGAGCCTTGAGGGACCCCTGCTTTTGTGGAGTACGGTTTGGACGAGAAAGGTGGGGTATGGATGACATTAGTTCTGTTTTGAAGGTAGGACGCGATCCAGTCTAGAGCAGTTCCCTCTATGCCATATATATATATATATATATATATATATATATATATATATATATATATATATATATATATATACACACACACACACACACATATATATATATATATATATAATACAACTAGTCCATTGCTGGTGCCCATGCAGAACGATTGTCCAAATCCATCCATCCATCCATCCATCCATCCATCCATCCATCTATCTATCTATCTATCTATCTATCTATCTATCTATCTATCTATCTATCATCTATCCATCTAGCTATCTATCTAGCTATCTATCTACCTGCTTGCCGGCCGGCCTGCCTGCCTGCCTGCCTGCCTGTCTGTCTGTCTGTCTGTCTGCACGAAGACTGTAGACTGTTTTGTTGCCCTTTCTTTATGGACACCATATTTCTCTGACGTAAGCTATACGTCTGTAAAGGAGGTGATGTATGGAGCTAATTCAGTATAAATCACAATTCCAGACCTGAGCGCTGGCAGTCAAACATCTTTTTTCCTACCTCACAAAATAGTTACTAGGGGGACGGCCGGGAAAATCACTAATTTTTGCCACATGGGCATCCGTAAGCCATTTCATTTTGATTAGAGCCGTGCATGATTTACAATCACAATTTCTCCAGATATAACAACAGAATTAATTTAAGCCAGATGTCTTAAATTTCCCTTTATTAGACGTATACTGGCCTGCACATTGTATAGTCTCCTGGGGCAGCCTATGGATGCCAGGGTGATCCCTTCTGTATCTGGTCCTCACACAGCCTCAGGTAAGGCATAACAAATGACCTGCTCAGAAGTGGATGTGCTGCTGAAGACAGCAGTGGAATGCATTCCTTTGACATAATACTACTTGCCTTTCTGTGATCTAAGTTATTCGGCATTTCTTATCTTGGCTGTGTATGAAGTGTACCTAGTAGCGAGGGAACATTCTTCTGTTATTACAGACAGATGAATGAGAGAGCGCTTCAAAGTGTTCCGTTTGTTTCATGGTTCAGGTGGAGTTTAAATCCAACCGGAGCCAATCTGGTCAGCCTTGCATCCAACTTAGAAGCTGCTTTTTATCACAGCAGGAAGCATTTGAGAATTGTGTTTCTTTAGATTTCGACAGCCACATTCCACTATGGAGAAACAGATGGATGTCAATTGAAATACAGTGCAAGTAAAATCCAATGCACAGATATGAAACAAGCCCATGGGACCCTGCGTGGAATGCATATGTAGAAATTCGACTTCTCTGGGCCAATTTTTCTTTCTTTTATTTTATTTTGTTTTATTTTATTTTCAGTGACACTATAACACTCTTGCATTCTATTGAATGCTTCAGACAACTGCAACATGCAAGGAGCAATTGAAGGAAGTGCAGCATGCGAGATGTAGTAATGAGGATCTAACAATTTTTGTGGAAAAGTGTTCAGCCCATTCCTGTACTTTTAAAAGTGGGAAAGAGTAAGGAGGGAGTAAATACGTATTTATTGAACGAAATGAGACAAGCTACTATGTGGATGAACCTTAAAAGTGGAATGACCTACCACCAAAATGTTTATATCGCTGTTAAAAGAAGTATGGGGCATATTAGCAAGGGCACTATCGCCGCTTTAGCGGCACTTTTTGCCGCTAAAGCGGCGATATTTATATCGCCCTATCAGCAAACTGTCTCTAACAGCATTAGCGCCCGTTTTTTTACCGCTTTGCATGTCAGCGATATTTATCGCTAATGACATGCAAAGTGGGCGTTCCCGACGAACAAACCTGGGAAACACTCGCTAACAGGCCTATCGCCTATTAGCAAGGTGGCCATGGCCCCAGTTAGCGACGTGAAAAGTCGCGCTAACCGGGGTCATCGCCATTTATTTAACACCTGCAATTAGCAGGTGTTAGCCATACCTAACATGGGGGTGGATCATGCTGATACGACCACAGGGTCGTATCAGCAAGGTGTTCTCCCTTCTCCATGCAACATCGCTGGTTTTTCAGCGATGTTGGCCCATTTCCCCCGCTATCGCTGGAATATTCATCGCCATAGCGCTAATCGTTGCTAATACAGCGTTAGCGTGGCGATATATTCCAGCGATAGCCGGCGATAAAAAAAATCACGCTAAGCAGGGTTAGCGATGATTATCGCCTCTTCTTGCTAATATGCCCCTATGTTTTAGTCACCTGGCCTTAGGTGTCTGATTAGCTGGTACTGGAGCATCAGCTTAGATAAATAGCCAGATGCAGGCCTAATGGGACTTTAAATATGAGACACAGATTTTAAATTCACGTGCCTGCCCTCTGGTGTGACACTTTGTAAAGTATTGAGAGTGTAAAGAGTTTAGTCGGCTTGTACCTTAAAGCCATGATGTAGTGGCTTGCCAGTTAGAAATTATGGAACCCTTTTGGCTCATGAGGGACTCCGTCAAACTATGACGTAAGTGTTAGAGCTGAATGCATTGAAGGCCTATTTAGAATGTTGAGTTCGCAGTTACACGCAGATGTATAAAGACTTGCAAAACTAACCTCTGTGTGTGGCGTAGTCATAGGTGGGTACCCAGGCTGGTGAGGATACTAACTGCCGCCGACGAGTCAGGGGATAAGTAACCCGAAGATCGACAGCGATGTCCAAGAAAGTTTGCCGTGGTCCAAGCAAACTGTTAATGCATGCCACGTGTGTTGCAGTTGAAGTACGGAATCAACACTCAACGCATGTGGGGTCAAATCGCAACTCTAGCCGGTGTAAGGAAGTTGAAAACAATAAAAGCATTTGAAAGAAATCTACATATCGGTGACCGAGAACCTGCTGGTCAGACCATACATAAAGGTACCACACTGCTTCGCAATATACAGTCATATGTAATCCAGAGCATTAATGCTAAAGGCATATATAACAAGGTTTTCAAAGAGCAGCTATTCAGTGGCATAACGAAACATGATCGGATCCCCCTGCAAAGTACATGGGAGGCCCCCCTCCATCTCACGCAGGAGCTCTCTGGCCAGGGTACTGTGCTGAGGGGGCCCCCTGGATCTTGGGACCCCCATGCAATGTGGGGGCTGCGGGGGCTTTTGTTACACCACTGCAGCTATTAATAATCACAAGTTGCAAGATAACGTTACAAGTTCAGAGTGGTGAAGGCAAAGTGTACGCAAAGAGACTTCAAAGAATGAAACAGTTATTTACTCACCATGACCTGAGTAAAGTGCGCTGGTATGACCTCAGTTCCCGGTGCCACAACACAGGTAGTACAGGGGTTGTGCTTACCAAGCTAGTGACAATCCAAAATGACCGAAGATATCTTCGGAGTTGTGAAAGGCTGAGAATGGAGGCAAAGACTGAGGCCATCATTTTAAAAATCATCAAGGATGATCCAGAGGCCAGCACAACTCATGTCCATAGGGATGGCTTACACAAACCGATTCAAGCTGAACCACCGAGGGAGCCGGATAGCGCTCCACCCTCAATATCAACCACTCACAGAAATGGTTACAATGCTGCTGCTTTCCTGAAACCACCACCACCATTCGATACCGCCAAAAAGCTAAATATTGACGATAGATGTACTGCTTGGATAGAGACATTTGATGATTTCATTGATGCACTTGAAGAGACTGATAACAAAAAGATTATAAAGTATCTCAAAAATCTTGCTGGTGATGGTATAAAAGAAGTCATAAAGAAAATGCTGCAAACTGACGAAGACATCACATATCGTCAGATTAAAGGAGTGTTGAATCTCAATTTTAATCCAATGCCAAATGTTGATTACGAATAACACATCTTCAAGCAAGAATGGCAGAACGTTGGTGAAACCATTGATGAATTTGTGGAGAGACTCGACACACTCATCAGACATTGTAAGTTCAATGCATTTAATGATGAAGAAGCTATGCATCTGAGAGTTACTGACGGATGCTTGTCAGATTCATTCAGACTATGAATGCTGAGAGAAACTCTTAGGGCCCGATTCCGATCTCGCTAGGAAAGCCCTCCGTATGACTCGGATCTGGAGGGCTTTCCGAGCAAAACATGCTCCGGGGGTCCGAACGAGGGAGTACGATGCAGCCTTATGCTTACGGACTCGTTTTGCTCGGACTCCCATTGAACTCTATGGGAGCCTGTGTACAGACGCGTACACAGGCTCCCATAGCAAAAAGGGGTGGGTGGGGAAAAGAGTACACCATGTGCATGCCTGGATCGGGGGGACCCATGGGCACACCCCCGTGACAGATTCAGAGTGTCCCGGGAGAAGGGGGGCCTGCTACGGCCCCCCGAAGTACGCTTCTGACAGCCATTTCATCTCGCTGAGACCGAGGCGAAGCGGCTGTCCGAATCGTGCATCGCACTCGCTCAGTCAGAATTCGGCTCCATAGGGCGGCACGATTCGGCTATGAACGAGTCATACGGACAGGTTCGGGTCCCGGAAACGATTCTGTCGGCGCGTACACGATCTTCGCATCGTACTTGTTCGTTCGGACCTGTGTACGATTCGGTCGGAAACAAGGGCTACGAATCAGATCCGGAAAAGCCAAATCCAATTCGGAGGCCTTCCGACGACATCGGAATTGGGCCCTTAGTCTGGAGCGAGCGCTGGCGGCTGCCAGAGCTGAAGAGGGTTCTGATAGATAAGCTGCTGACACGGAGGCCGGAGATATCCAGAACGAATCCATCATGAGTGTGAAAAGTGAGCCAAAATAAAAGACTTAAGGACACAAAGTGGTGTCAACACATAAAAAGAAGTTGTGTTTCCGATGTGGATTTTCATTTCCACATAAAGGTAAAGTTCCTACTCTTGAACAGATATGCATAGGCTGTGGGAAACATAGCCATTTTGTGATGGTTTGCACATCGAAGTAAAAAGTATGTGCGTTAAGGCGTGAAGACAAAATGGCAGCCAGAACATTCCAGAAGCAAGGTTCGACGCACACCCACAAGGCCAAGTGGTGACATCAGTTAAGACAAATCAACACTGAACAAAGTCGATCGCCATCAAAATCATTGTCAAACTGTTTTTCTGTATCAGTATCGAGCGAAAGTCATGAAAATGACTGTGCCATATTGATGCTTACCTCAGAAAAGTGTACGCATGTTGGTTTGGCTGCTTGTGAAGAAAAATGTCAGTCAAAGAAAGATCAACATGCCAAAGCACCAAAGTCGTTCAAACACTGTCTGAAGATTACACTGAAAGTAAATGTTTGATCGATACCTTGCATAATCAACAGTGGTGCACGATAAACATTATGCCTGAGGAGAAATACAATGAACTATCTCCATTGCCGCAACTTACGTGATAAAAAACCAAAGTATGCACTTGGGCTTCATCGATGCCCTTAAAAAGTCAAGGTTCATTTGTAGTGACAATGAAACACAAGAATACAAAGGCACAAGCACCCCTCCATGTGCTTCCAGGCACAGCGTCAAGTGCCTGTCTACTCAGTTTCAGCACAGCCGCTGAAATGGGACTGATTTCCTTGAATTACAACATGAATGCTCACCATGAGATAGTAAGTCAGTTCCCTTGGTTATTTCATGGTTTGGGAAAACTCAAGTCTATGAAATGAAAAGTTGCATATTAACTAGGCTGTCCATTCTGTTGCTCAGAGACATAGATGAATTGCTTTTCATTTACAAGAAGCTGCTTAAAAAGAACTTGAAGCGTTACTTAAGCATGACATTATTGAGCGTTCTACTGGTCCAACGCAGTGGGTTTTGTCCCAGTGTGGTAGTGCCTAAAAAGGACAGTGAAGGAGCTGTACAAATATGCATTGACTTATGTCAGGCAAACAAAGCAATTGAACAAAAATGACATCCAGGTGCACATACTGCTGACATGATAATGCAATTAAATCATGCGAAAGGTCTTCCTTTCTATGTCTTCCTGTAGGGAAAGCCTTTTATGCTAATAACAGATCATCAAGCTTTACTGACTATATTTGGCAATCCAAAGGCCAAATTGCCTCCTTGCATTGAACAATGGGGACTACGGTTACAAGAGAATAATTACACCATTGTGGAATGTCCAGGGAAAGATCAGAACCCTGCTGACTACTTTTCCAGAGTACCTATACAAGGTTGCGGTGCTCCATCCAAGACGGCTGAGGCCTATATCAATTTCATTGTAAAATAAAGCACACCAACTACTATTTCATTAGCCCAGATTATCACTGCCGTGAGCCATGGTACTGACATGATAAAGCTGAGGGATAAAATTACACATCAGTCTTGTGGGACCAACATGCTCGACCGCTCACCAGTAATGGTGAGTATCAAAAATACAAAAATGCCAAGAATGAACTGTCTGCAACTCAGGAAGGAGTTATTCTATGAGGGTTGAGAATTCTGATTCTGGAGAGACTGAGACAGAAAATAATAGAAGTGGCCCATGAAGGACATTGCGGAAGGGGGGGCGCTAGAGGGCGCACGGCAAGATGGCCGCACTCTAGTGAGGCTCTGCCCGGCTGGGCTTATATCAGACTATTATCTGCCTGTTAAAACTGCCATCCAAAGACGCTGAAGCTCGTAACCTGTGTGCAAAGACATTCTGCCTCCCTTGGTGTGCTTTTGAATCGCCTGCGACAGCTGCGGCCGCCGGATCCGGGCGGAATCCTCTCCTGAAGCGCGCCCACACAATGGCGGCGCCCGTTGGGCCTGCGCTCGCCTGACTCGGCCTGGCGGCTGTGCCCCTCGGAATCCTGCGGAGACTCTCCTGGTTCCTGCGGCTCCACTGGTGCTGGCCTCTGTCCAGCATTGACCGTCGCTCCTGGTGTGGCTGCTGTGCTGGGCCCCTGGAGTCGGGAGGCGTTCAGCGGCAGACGGCGACGAACGGGCCTCTCCCTATCGGGCCCTCCAGTGCGTGTGGCGGAGGCGGGTGACGGCGATCCCGGTGTCCCGGGCACTGGTTGCGGAGAGTGGGGTGTGGCCTGGTTCGGGCCTGCTTCTGCGGAGGCGGGTGCGGGCCTGGCGAGGGTCGCGGCCTGTGTGCTGTTGCTGGGGGCTGGGGTGCGTGGGGGCCTCGCGTCGCTCTTCCTAGGCCCCGCTGCACGCTGCCCGAGGTCTGCCCGCTTCTGCGGCCGATGTTGAGCCTGGAGTCCCGGAGGGGCTACACCGGTGTGTCCTGCACCCTGATTTGACTTCTGACATGTGGGCCCGGCCTGTCCAGCGCCTGAGGCCCTGACGCTGCATAAGTGCCACAGTGAGGATCCTTTGCCTGCTTCCTCCTCAACTCACAACGCGCTGAACCCTGCAATGGGACCGGATTATTAGGGTTGCTGTCTCACTCCCTGCCTACCTACCTGGGTCGGTCTTTCCTATCTATGCGCTGTAGGTGGGTGCTTGGTGTCTCCTGTTGGCCCTGACTGACTGCTCCTACTTCCTAAGCACTTCTCCCGTACTATCACTCTATCGCCCAGGCTATATAGTAGGCATAGAAGAGCCACGCAGCTGCACTATATCCTGATACTACCGCACCCCGCTTACTGTGCCCAGTGGCGAGTTCAACTTGGCCCGGCCTGGCACTAACTGCCGATTCATACCAGGTTCCGTATAAGGGGCGCCACTGAATCCTCACTCCGTAATGACAGGGTGTCTCTCTGGCGTACAATATGGTGAGAACTGATAAGTCCCAACCTCGCCTCACGTTTGAGGCGCGAAAGTCTTCCAAGACCCCACAAAAGGCCGCTTCAGACTCTGAGGCGGACGCCCAGGATGGGGGCCCTTCCACGATAGAGACAACATTGTTGGCCATGCAGCGCAGTCTCCAATCCATAGAGGGTACAATGTCGGCGGTTCATCAATGCCTCGACCACATGTCGTAAGAACTTGAAAAGCAAAACACCCGAGTGGGCGAGGTCGAGCAACGAGTGTCTGCAACTGAGGACGGCCTGAGCGAGGTCACAGGGAAAACACTCAATATGGAAAAGGTTCTCTCCCTCATCCAGGCCAAAAATGAGGATTTGGAAGCCCGCTCCCGCCGAAATAATATTCGAATCACGGGGCTGCCAGAATCTACAAATGTGGGCAAGATGGAGACCTTTGTTGAGAACTTGATTAAGGATATTTTTGGTACTGAATCGCTCTCCACCATGTTCATTATTGAGCGGGCCCACCGCTCTCTCGCAACTCGACCTGTCCCTGGCGCCTCACCTCGCCCTGTTATTACGCGGGTGCTGAACTACAGAGACCGAGACGTTATTATTGCGCATGGCCAGGGACAAGGGCACTATTGAACACCAGGGCAACACACTCTCATTTTTTCCTGATTTTACTGTGACTGTACAGGCTGCACGTAGAGAGTTTGGGGCTGTGAAAAAGTTCTTACAATCTGAAGGGGTCCTGTATGCCATGCTATACCCCGCCCGCTTGAAGGTAGGCCCGGATGGGGACTCAAAGATTTTCACCAATCCCAAGGCAGCACTGGAACATGCTAAACTTCTCAAGAGACGGCGACGCGAATCCCAGACACCATCTGAAACCGAAGAGCAGTAGGGATGTGAGGGACACCTTGATACTGTACCCTGCAATGTAGCCCCTCTAGGCGGCACTATCTTCCAATTGTTAAAATGTTGTGATTTGTATGCATTTCATGATTATTTTCCATGCACAGGTTGCCATTGTACGGTTCTTTTTATCACTGTACGGCGTCTTCGCCATGTGGTTGTTTACGGTATCCTTTACCAGGCACGGCTGCTAGTACGCTCAGCCACCTCCTCCTTGTTAGGAGGCTAGTAGCACTCTGACGCCCCCAATGGGAATACCCCAATTACAAGCTATTCTGGTTTTCCTTAATTGGGGTTGGGTTTGGGAGGGTAGGGATGGCTTTGGTGAGTTGGGGACGCTGAAGTGGGTGGGGGGTCGGGGGTGGAGTGCGTTTGGATGGGACCCTGGCACTTTCAGTTTCTTGGTTTTGGTGTATTCACCTTTGTATTTACACGAGCAGGTATGTGGTTTTTATTTTTCCAATTGACAGGCCCATTAGGACTCTATTGACTCAATGAGTGGTAAAGTGCGATTGTTAACCTGGAATGTCCGAGGCTTAAACTCCCCCAAAAAGATCTGATCGGTGTTTGCTTACTTGGACAGAATGAACGTCCAGATAGCCTATTTGCAGGAAACCCACCTCACGAAACTGTCGGAAAAAAATGTTGGGAGTCGGTGGGCGGGGGTGCGAGTGACGTCCTCATATTCTAGCTATGCTAGAGGGGTAATGATTCTGGTCAAACATGGGATCCCATTTTCAGTACTTAGAGCAGAAACAGATGACTCAGGCCGGATTGCGCTAGTGCATGGACAGTTGGGCGGAACGAATGTGCTGTTAGTGAATGTGTACGGCCCCAATATTGATGACCCGGCTTTCTTCTCGGATGTATGGCGCCGCATTACCAGCTTCCCGGAGGCGGAGATACTCTGGGGTGGAGACTTCAATGTCTGCCTGGAAGTGGCTATTGACCGTATGGGTGGTGAAACGTTGCGGCCTAAGCAGGCCTCGGAGTTGCTGCTGGGACTGATGGATGCTGGCCGCTTGAAGGATGTGTGGCGATTACATCACCACAGTGCGCGCAAGAGCACTTTCGTTTCCTCTGTACATGGGACCTGGTCCCGCCTGGATTTCTGGCTCGCCACTGAGGCTGCATGCACCTGGACGGTGGTGGTCCGCCATATGGCCCGGACGCTCTCAGACCATTCCCCTGTGCTCTTGGAGCTGCAGGTTCCTGCATGCGAGCGGCATCCGTTCAATTGGCATCTGCAGCCATCCTCACTGTCTGACCCCGTCTTTAAACACACTATAGGGGAGGCGATCCATAATTTTTTTAAGGAAAACGAGGGTTCAGTTGACAGCGCAGGCGTCCTCTGGGAAGCGTTTAAGGTGACTATTAGGGGGATGTGCATGGGGGCGCAAGCGGGCGTCTTGAGGGACTTGAGGCGTAGGATCAATAAATTAGCTACAGAAATTTCCACTTTAGAACGATCCTACGAATCGGACCCCTCCCCGTCTACACTCTCGCCGATCCGGGAGCTGGTCACTGAGCACAACGATACGGTTGATCAAGAGATAACCCATAGATCTTGACACAGTAAGGCTCGGTATTACGGCGAGGGGGGCAGACCTGGTCGCTCCCTAGCCCAGAAGCTGGCTGCCGCACGTTGCCAGGACTACATTACAGAGATCCTCAACGAGGTTGGGGAGGCACACCACACTACAGCTGAAATTAGTGGGACCATACTCGACTTCTATACCAAATTATATGAAAATAGGACAGTGGCACAGCAGGACGATATACACACTTATTTACACGATGTTACCCTTGGGTGGCTGTCTTCCAATCACAGGGAATATCTCACGCAACCTTTTGACGAGGAGGACGTGAAACTGGCTATTATGTCCCTTCCCACTATTAAGGCTGTGGGATTGGACGGGCTCCCTAGTGAGTTTTACAAGGCGTATGCGGATATGTTAGCCCCCAGACTTCTTGAGGTATACGCGGAGGCGTATGACACGGGTCGTCTCCCGGCCTCCTTAAGGGAAGCCCTTTTGGTTATGCTATTGAAGCCTGATAAGGCATCTAATCGCTGTGACTCCTACAGGCCCCTCTCAATTATTAACATTGATGCTAAGATATTGGCCAAAATGATTGCTCTCCGGTTGCAGCCCCTTGTTCCAATGCTGTTACTTCCTGACCAGTCAGGGTTTGTGCCCGCCCGGTCCACCACGCACAATCTCCGCACGTTGTTCGCCACTCTGCACTATTTCGATTCTGACTTTCAGGCCGTAGCGGTGCTGCTTGACTTGGCAAAGGCATTTGATTCCCTTCAATGGGATTACATGTTTACTGTTCTCACGAGAATGGGTCTCCCCCCCTTCTTCCTCCAGTGGATCAGAGTCCTCTACACCGAGCCGGTAGCCAGGGTTCGTGTAAATGGCTGGGTGTCCTCGGTCTTTCCCATTGGCAGGGGCACGCAGCAGGGTTGCCCCCTGTCACCGATGCTATTTGCAGTGGCTTTAGAACCCCCTAGCTTGCAAGCTACGCCAGTTGCATGCATCGGCGGAATTGCGTTTCCGACAGCGCCCGCTGGTATTCTCGCTTTATGCAGACGACATGCTTTTGTATGTTCGCGAACCTGCAACCTACCTCCCAGCATTGGTACGCGAATATGTGAAATTTGAAGGTTTCTCCGGCTTAGGGATTAACTGGGCCAAGTCGACGGTGTTTCCCCTGACGGCCGGCACTTGTGAGATTGAACTGGACTACCCGCTGTCCTGGACTCAGGACCCGGTGAAATACCTGGGTATCTGGCTACATAGGGACCCTGAGCAGGTAATCTCCATGAACTATGGTCGCACCATTTCACAAATCACAGATAAGGCTGAGCGCTGGGCCAGGCTCCCTCTCTCGCTTGCGGACCGCATTGCGGTGACAAAAATGACTATCTTACCCAAATTATTGTATCTCTTTGTGAATATTCCAATACGTCTGAACCTCTCCCTTTTTAAAACACTACAGTCTGCCTTATTGTCGTTCGTCTGGGGAGGTAAAAAACCTCGATGTAGCTGGAACACTCTTGTACAACCATTTGACCGTGGCGGCTTTGAGGCACCGGACATGCGTCTCTACTATTTGTGCGCCCAAGCGCATTTCGCGCATTATTGGTTTTACCCGCAGCGGTTCCTACCCCACAAGGCGATAGAGGCTGATGCAATTCTCCCGTTGCCACTTGTGGCGGCAGCCCTCTCGGGTGGTGGTGGCGGCCCCCGGGTAGAGAGTATCCCAGTACTATGTACCGCCTGGGCCTGGCAGGCCCTTGCTCGAAGGGCACAGCTAGACTACCTTTATGCCCCTAATCTGCCCGTGGCGGCGCATCCAGATATCTCTGCGGCACGGGAGCGCTTGGCTTTGCGTGCGCTGCAGGCAGTTGGTGTGGTGCAGATGGGTGACCTATACAAACAGGGCCAGTTCCGTTCGCTGCCGGATGTTCAGGCGGGTCGGACTTATGGTCCGATGCTGAGCTTCACATATGTAAGGGTGCGACAGGCGGTCAGAGCAATCTACCCTGCCTATCCGACTGAACCACAGCCGCTACGAGCACTGCAGGCGGTGCTGGCGGGAGAGGAGCACAAGGGTTTGATCTCTAGACTATATGCTGCCTCCCAACATGAGAATGAGCCGGGAGAACATCCTTCATATCTTAAATGGAATGCAGACCTGGGGTATGTCTTGCCACTTGATCATTGGCAGTTCTGCTGTACGCTGACTGGGCGCCTCACGGCCAACTGCAATCTGCGTATCATCCATTTCAAATTTCTACACCAGCTATACTACACTCCACTGCAATTGCGTAAATATGGATTGCGTGATACAGCCTGTTGCGTGCGGTGTGGACAAGCTGATGCCGACTTTTTACGTCTATCGTGGCAGTGCGCAGGGATTGCTGCCTTCTGGGCTAAAGTGGTGAATGTGATGACAGATGTGGTGTTGGAACAAGTGCGGTGTGTGCCAGAAGTGTGCCTGCTGGGGGACGTGAAATCCCTGAAACCGTGTAACTGGCGGCTGGTTGCTGTGGCTACATTATTGGCTAAGCGTGCTGTGGCACAATGTTGGGGCACCAAGAGTCTCCCTACCATTCGGAAATGGGTCCATGACTTAACCTACTGCAGGGAACAACTGGAGACCTATGCAGAAGATTTGCCAGAGTCCTCTCGCCCCAAAGATTTCTGGGCCCCACTGACGATGTATCTCTTAAGTCATCCCGATCTGTGAAGCGCCTCGCCTCTTTGTTCTCTTTTGTTTTTCTTTTCTTTCTCCTTTCTAGTTTAAGCCTCATCGGGAATTGCTGTCATTGGACTCATATGTTTATATTATTGTATATGTGTGTAGATAATGCTTTAGATCTTTTGCCTATATGGTGTTACACCCTTTTAAGTGCCGGGGGGGAGGGGAGCGGGGTTCGGGGGGGTTGGCTCCTAAGAGCTGTTGTTTAAGTTGCACTGTATATTTCTGCTGCATTTATTGCTTAAAAATGTTTGTGTGGATTCACGCTATATTGATGCTGATGTCTCCCCATTGGAGCGAGTGTACTGTAACTGCAAGCTATTCAATAAACACATTTTTAAAAAAAAAGGACATCGCGGAATCGTTGCCACAAAACGAGCTCTTTGAGACCGTGTCTGATTTACTTATCTTGATGAGAGGGTTGAAAAAGAACTAAAGAGCTGTCATCTATGCATCTGCCTTTCAACAAAAAATACTCACCACAACTTGAGCATGGAAGAACTCCCAAAGCATGCATGGGAGAGTATAGCCATTGACTTTTTCGGTTCACTCGGCAATGGACATCACCTGCTATTGATTATGGAGAAGTAATCACAATTTCCATTAATTGAAGATCTTTGCTATACTATACAAGCAAGAGTCATTGAAAGACTAGATGGCATCTTTGTGACATGGGGTGTTCTAAGGTCAGGGCTCTAGTGTTTTCTAGGAGGGTCCCTGAGTCCCATTCCTTCTCGCTAGTGGTAGTGGTTATTTCCTATTCACTATAGGACTCATTCAGGTTAATGCCCACTAGTAGTACATGTCTCAGTAGTCCCACTCCTACTCTTTATTAAAGTCAAAAGTATTCCATCGCCGAAGCTCGATATGGAAGGCAAGTCCCCAATGGTCATCTAGCCCTTAAATTACTCTTACCAGCAGGATGTGTACGACCTGAGTCTCCAAGCCTAGCCCCTATGCAGGCCCTTAAACTGGAGCGGCTGCCTCTGGTAAGTTCTCACACATGGCCTGGGAGGGGCAGTGGTCGGATGTTCTGGAGTTCCTCCCACACGGTCCTGTGGAGGCAGTGGCTGGGGGGTTTCTCTTTCTCAATCCTCCAAAGCTGGTAAGTTTCTTGAGATCCTCCCCACAGCAGGGAGGGTGCAGCACACCTGATGCTGGTCATCGGCCAGGGCTTGGGCCCGCTCAGGTCACCGTGTAAGTCTCCTTCTTGTGACCACAGTCTTGAGCATACCATGATCCTTGCCATGTACCAGTGGTCCCATTGGTATATGGGGTTGCCGACTTAGCTCTGCACACTGGCTACGGCATGGCAGCAAGCTTCACAGCGGCTCACCTGGTATACGTGGTCTCCTACTGAGCCCCTCAAATGGGATATGGCTTGAGCGGCATTGCAGCATCTTCATGACAGCCCAACCTGGTATGCGGGTTGCCGACTTAGCTCTGCACGCAGGTTACAACCTGAGCAGCGTGGCAGAATCTTCACAGCAGCCCGACCTGGCATACAGGGTTGCCAACTTAGCTCCGTACACGGGCTATGGCCCGATTGGCATAGCAGCAATCTTCATGTTAGTTCCACCTGGCTTACGGGATGGCAGACTTACGACCTGCACACTGATGATGACTTAATCGGTGTAGAAATGCTCATGGCTCACTTCACAGCAGCCCTTATCTGGCTTTGGGGGGGGGTCATCAGCCTTTCCCTGCACACGGGCAACAACTTGATCGATGCAGCAGCCATCTCCTCACACCTCGCTAGAGGGATTCAATCACCAGGTTCCCCCACTTGACCTCACTCCCTCTAATGTTCTCCTCTCCAGGGAGGTACTGGTGCTTCAGGCTCCAGGGGCAGATGGTCTCAGAATCCATGGGTGATATCTCCTCACCCAGCTGAGAGACTAGCAGGCCTTGGTCCCAGCCCTGGTCAAAGGCAGAAGTCTTGCAGAGCTGCTCTTCCTCACACAGCCTGACTGGCTGCTTGGCACTTGATAATTTATAGGGCATCGAGCTCCCCTTCTTACAGTCCTTTTCCAGACACCAAATGTGCTTTAGAGTCTGAGTCCTTGACGTTTATGTCAGGGTCTTATTCCTTTCGAAGTGCTCTCTCCTCTTACTTACTTACTTACTTATGCCTACTACCCCTCCTGGGGTATAGACCATCAACCAGAATTCTCCGGCCATCCCTGTCCTGGGTGGGCTTTTCTTTCAATCTAACTCTAAGTGTAACCTATCTCCTTGCAGTCAATCTTGAAGCCTCGATGCCAGGTGTTTGATGTGGGCTTGCGGAGGGTGGGACCGATCCAGCCCCAGCATCGTTTCATGGTTTCTTCATGAGCAGGGAGTTGGAAAGTCTGCTGCCACAGGTAGTTGTTGCTGATGGTGTTTGGCCAGCGGATTTGGAGGATTTTCCTCAAATAGGTGTTGATGAAGGTCTGGACTTTGTTGGTGGTGGTCACTGTTGCCCTCCACATTTCTGCTCCATACAGAAAGACCAATTTTACGTTGGTATGAAAAAGCCTGATCATGGTTTGCAGCATTAGATCCTTGGAGCTCCAGATATTCTTTAGCTGAATTAGGGCAGCCCTTGTTTTGCCCA
This sequence comes from Calotriton arnoldi, assembly GCA_963921515.1. Classification (NCBI taxonomy): domain Eukaryota; kingdom Metazoa; phylum Chordata; class Amphibia; order Caudata; family Salamandridae; genus Calotriton; species Calotriton arnoldi. The sequence goes on from CAWUFW010000430.1 coordinate 1,842,727, forward strand.
TCGTTGCCCTTACTTCGACTTTTGTGCCACCATGCTTGTCTATGACACTGCCCAGGTAGATGAAGGCCTCAACCTCTTCCAGTGCATCGCCTGCGAGAGCGACTGCAGTTATGCCGGCCGTGTTAGCCTTGAGGATCTTGGTTTTTCCCCTGTGGTTGTTGAGGCCAAGTTCTGCTGATGTGGCTGCTACTTTGTCAGTCTTCTCCTGCATCTTCAGATGGGTATGGGAGAGTTGGGCCAGGTCGTCCGCAAAGTCTAGGTCGTCGAGCTGCGTCCAAGGTGTCCACTGGATCCCATTCCTTCTCCTTGCTGTGGGTATCTTCATGAACCAGTCTATGGCCAGCAGGAAGAATAAAAGTGAGAACAAACAACTCTGGCAGACTCTGGTCCTTACTTCAAAGGCTTCTGTAAGTTATCCTCCGTAGACTATGTTGCAGGTCATTCCCTCGTAAAACTTCCTGATGATTCTTAGGAGTTTATCTGGCACACCGTAGTGGCGGAGCAGTTTATAAATGGTCTCTCTGTCCACGCTGTCAAATGTCTTCTCATAGTCAATTAAGTTGACTGAAAGGGGGAGTTCCATCCCATCAACTGCTCAATGATGATGTGTTCTGTTTCAATCTGGCCTGTGCAGGGTCTAGCTTTGTGGAAGCCTGCTTGCTGGTCTCGCAACTGAGCATCGACTTGTTCCTTCATTTTTTTCAGGATGACTCAGTTGAACACTTTGCCTCGGGTTGATAGAAGAGTTATCCCTCTGTACTTTGCGCAGCTACTTGGTTACCTTTCTTAGGGATCTTGATCAGATATCCCTCCTTCTAGTCAGACAGCACCTTTTCCTCTTCCAAGATCCTTCAAAACATGGGGTAGAGCATATGTAATGACTTTTCAATGTCTGCCTTCAGTGCCTCTGCAGGAATGTTGTCAGGTCCTACTGACTTCCCATTTCTCAGATGTTTGATGGCTTGCCCTATTTCTTCCTTGGTTGGTCTGCTGGAATCGATTGGCAAGTCCTTGTCAGCTGGTTGTATGTCTGGTGGAGACTGTGGTGTAGGCTTGTTCAGCAGTTCTTCAAAGTGCTCCCCCCATCTTCATTGTTGGCTTTCGTTAGACATGACTATCTTCCCAGCTTTGTCTATAATGGGCATTTCTGTCTTGCTGTATCTGCCGGAGAGTTTCCTTGTTATGTCATAAAGTTCTTTCAAGTTTCCATGGCTTGCTACTTCTTGGGCTCCTGTGGAAAAATCATTGATGAATCTTGGCTTGTCTGCTCATAAGCTTCTCTTTGCTTCCTTCTACTATGCTCTGCCCTTTCTCTAAAAGCAGTATGTCACAGCAGGAGCGACTTCAAATCTGATAGCCTCATGACACAGGCCATGGGAGTAACTAACTAGAGGTTCACATCTGGATGTCAGCCACCGTGATATGTGTATAAAAAGGTTACCCCAGGGCCTCAGCACTCCTCAATATGAATCTTTTTGCTCCATCTCCTTGCCCATTCCTAGTGACTTCTCTCTGAATCAAAGAGCACCCTTTGAAGTGTACTGCAAAGCCTGTATCACTCTTCCGCCAGTGTGTCCCAACCAGCTCACAGGAATGCAGCAATCCACAAATCTGTCTGGGAAGATTCATGTACCTCTTCATGTTCCTCTAAGTAGCCCAGTCTTTCATGTATTGTACCATTTACAGGCACACTTACACCAAGCACATGCATATAATTTACAATCACTGCACTGCACTACACTATCCCCATATTGTTCCATTCACAGACACACTTACACTCAGCACATGCATAATTCACACCCACTGTGCAGTGCATCACACCAACCCAATGTAGGCTAAGGGTGAGTTAAATGCAAACCAGAGGAAATTTGAATCAGTGAGCCTGTGGGTCTCACTCCAGTGACACGGGAACCTGATCACTCCTACTGATCACCACACGGTATGCTACAAACCCCCACGCTTGTGCTGCTCAACTCCTGGCAAAGGCAGTAGCCTTTCACCACTATGAGAGTAGAGCTTTGGGCACCTTACATTCCAAAAAGACCGCAATCCTTCAGACAGGCCTTTGTCATGGCGCACGCATGATCCATGCTCGCCAATGACAACAAAAATCAGTTACAGGGATTCAGACATGATTACAGTTGGGGCACTAAGGACAGAAGTGACTTTTCCATCCCAACAACCCAAATGCACCACTGGTGACCACAATTTATCTGTTTTTAAATGCTTACTAGTGTTTTAGTATGGCCCTAATATGCATGTTCATGGTCTTTACTGTTGAGGGCAGAAGGTTTTCTCTCTGACTGCTAACACTTGAAAGCCCAGGCACTGGAATTGGAGAACTAGACCCTATCCCAATGCGTCCACATGACCAATTAGATGAACCGCTCATCTATCTGACACTGATATCCATTCCCTCCTCTTATCATATAACTCTCCTCACCCTGACAACTTTGCTAACCAGGGAAAATCCAAACCATCCCGGCGAACCCTCATAGAACTCCCAGGCTCAGCTCTAGAGTGATCAACTAGCACATCCTCTGGCGAGTTACCCTCACACAGACTGACCCAACACACCTCAAACCCCACTTAAAATCCATGTTAATCAACTGCAGATCAGCTTCCAGACATGCTGGTGATATTGCAGATCTGATCCTCAAACATGATCTTGGCCTTCTTATTCTTACCGAAACCTGGCTAAATGACTCCTCTGCTCCTATCCTGGACATATTAATCCCTTCCAACTATAGCACTGCCAAATTTGACAGAGCCTGTAGACCAGGTGGTGGCATCGCTTGAATTCACAGCCTCAACATCTCAGCAAAACACACACTTACCCCCGCTCTATCCACTTGCTAATACCTATGCCTCGATATCTTTTGCAACAACAAACTACTTCCAAACTACACACAATCTACCACCCTCCAGGAAACAATCAGGTTTTCATAGAACAGATCATGGAAACCATTGTAACTAACAATGGACATAAGTGTACTCAAATCTTCCTTGGAGACTTCAAACTCCACTTGAGTGACCTAAATGATCCTGCAATTAACAGCTTCTTCAAAACCTCTCTTGCTCACCTTAACCTGACTCAGTTCTGCGACAGGCCCACACATAACAAAGAATCAACCCTAGATCTTATCATTGCGAAGCCCAATTCAATTCAATTGGAATCTATCCTCCCCTGTGATTGGACCTACCACCACCGCATCACATTCCTCATCACGCAAGCGGTAACAAGCAACACAGCTCAACCAGGGAAACCTAGACTCTGAAAAAGGAACATGAACAACATCAACCGCAATGAACTGACCTCTATCTACCACAACATCCTGCCTCCTCCTGGCGAGATGGCAGATGTACAGGATCTTACATATCACCACACTCACTCAATGGAGACTGTCCTAGACTCAGTTGCTCCACATCAGCTAAAAAGAGTATCCTCAAAAGACTTCAAACCTTGGTATAAAGGCACAGATTGCGGTTAGCTGAATGTCAGTGGCGATCAGCTCAGTCCCTTGACCACCTCAAACACCTGAGATCATTGAGAGACAGTTATTACAAAAGCATAAGAAATACGAAAGCAAATTTCCTCAGAAACCAGCTGGATCAAGCCAGTAGCTGCCCCCAAAAACCTTTTGAGCTCATAAAAGGACAATCAAACAGAGCTCCTATACCATCCGCTGGATCTAGTCCACTACTAAACTGTGAGGAATTTGCTACTTCTTTCTTCAAAAGCCAGAAAGCTTGAAAAAGGACCTGCAGACCTCCTTGGAACAAGCACCTCCCCCACCTCAACCCATTCTCTCTGACTACTGATCCCTGTGTCCCTCTGAGCACTTCCCCAAAAACAACACACCTTGGAACTCTTTCAAAACCTCTGAGGAAAGTGACCTCCTCAAGATTCTCACATCACTAAAACCCTCAAACCACTTCAACGACCCTCTACCTCCCAATTTCTTCAAGGAAATCATACCCTCAATACTCCCACTATGGATCAAGATTACTAATGCCTCCCTCCTTCAAGCCACTATCCCAGACTGTCTTAAATCCGGTCAGGTTTCCCCTATTGTAAAGAAACCTAAATCAGATCAAACTTATCTAAACAACTTCCGACCTATCTCAAATATCCCTACTCTGGCAAAGCTCCTTGAAAAATGTGGTCACATCCAACTCTGCAACCACATCGAACAATTCTGACTATTAGACCTATTTCATTCCCGCTGTCGGCCAGGGCACAGCACTGAATCGGCTATGACACACATAGTGGACGATGCACTAAAAATGCTGGATCAGAACCAATCATGTCTCAAATCCTCCTGGACCTATCATCAGCATTCGATACTGTCAAGCATGACAACCTACTAGACTTCTTGGAACACCACATAGGGCTAACGGGAACAGTCCTTATCTGGTTCACCTCCTACCTCCGTAACAGGACTCAAATATTTAAGGTTAATCACTCACTATCGCAGACAACTCTGATCACTTTAGGTGTCCCTCAGGACTCCTCACTCTCGCCCACTCTTATCAACCTGTTTATGGAGCTGCTAAAGAAAATTCTAAATTCATCCAACATCCACTACCATATGTACGCTGACGATACCCAACTATACTTAAACGTCACCTACCCTGAAGACATCAGTGCCCTCAAGACAATTCTGCAGATGAATCAGAATTTGCTAGCATCTAATCACCTCATACTAAACACTCAAAAAACTGAATTCCTCCTTATCTCCCCACCCAACAATTCACCTGTCATTGAAGATTGGTTGAACACTTTACAGCCCTCAACTGCATTCCTCAGGTCATTGACTCAGCAAGATCACTTGGACTAATTCTCGACAAGAATCTCAACATGCAGAAGCACATCAGTGCCGCCACCAAAGGAGCGAACCACCAAATGAACATTCTAAGAAAGCTAAAACCCTTCCTCCCCACCCCCCAACGATTTCAAGCATGCAGTGCAAGCCTTAGTGATTCTTAGGTTGGACTATGGAAGTGCTACCCTCTCTGGATTGCCCAGATCCAAACTGGCTCCACTAAGGGCCTCGTTCAAAGCTGCTGCAAGGCTCATCACCGGCTCAAAAAGAAACAAGCACATCACCCTTGATCTGAAATCCCTCAACTGGCTACCATACAAAGCAAGAATTCAGCTAAAAATTGCCTGCATTACACATAAATCCCTCCACTTCAAATCCCCCGGGTATCTTGCTCAAAATCTCGTACTTTCTGATGGCTCCAGATCCTCCAGAAGCTCCAACGCCCTTCTCTTGAAACCACAGAGATTCCTCAAGAAGAAAACTTACAAACGAATCTTCTCTGGGATGGCCCCGAGAATTTGGAGCACCTTGCCCCCTGAAGTCAGAATGAATCCCTTGACTATTTCCTTCAAGAAAGAAGTTAAAGTACTCCTAATGAACAAATTCTTTCCCTAGATTCCAGGTTACCCTTCCTCCCTCAACCACACTCTTGACAACTTTCACCGGCGATCTCTTGGTTCTCAACCTATTCAGTTCGGACTCTATCCTCCCTTTTATTGACATTGCCTATTTCCTATAGTTTTTACTTACCATTATTTTTGTCCTCTGTTGATATATCCCCTCTACTCCACAAACCTCGTAAAGCATCCCCTCCCTTCCCTGGTTGACACTTATACATTGATATTGATTGTATTACTATCCTATCACTGTGCGGCTCTCTGTAAATATGTAAATCTGTAAAGCGCTCTGATACCTGCAAGGGTCAAGTTCATGCTATAAAAACTATCTAAATAAAAGAAATAAATAAATAGGAAGTTATCATATGCTGGCCACAGCCTGGAGGGAAGAATAACAGGCTACATATAGAACCCTGAAAACTCAGGCTTGGGAAATAGTGGTCTCATCTGGAGTATACTAGAAATGTTTCTTTTTGAATAAGTATGCGGTGGCAAAGGCCACGTAAACACAGGAAGACTTTTGTAGCTCCCTGATTATCTCAAGTCTGCACAATCTTTACTGTGATAAATACACCTTAACATGAAATAGTGGCAGGGTTGATTGCTCATTCACAGAATATTCTGTTTTAAACAAACCTTCCTAAACTGGGAGTTTTCATTAGTTAGGCCATCTACTATTTTGTGTATTCTACAGTGAACACTACTACAATCTTGGATCGCTGATAGAATATAATAGAAACACAAATACTGTGTGGACCCAATACCATGTCAAAAACATTGGGAACCAAAATATAGAGAAGTTAGGTGCAAATAGGTAAGTATAGGTTTACTATTCTGAACTCCGCATCTACGCACCTTGAAGATATATATATATCATCAAGGGACATATATGTGGAGCTTTATGTAGTTAAATTTTGCTTACCTATAGAAACTTACCTTCACAATATTTTTGTCCTCAATATTCTTGGCACAATATTTTGTCCACATGATATTTTTCCCCAATTTTTTGTTTAAACCCCTTCAATCTGCACTGCATTTGCGTCTGCTGCTGGAAAGGAAAGAAGAGTAATGCTACCCTTTTAATCTCAAGTGTATGTTGACAAAAATGGGAATAAGAACATGATATGTTCAAATTAAGATATCATACTAACTAAAAATTTAAATAGATCCACAGAACACTGTACACATTATATCACTTTATTTATTTGGTTTCAGCTAATGCAGGATGGCTAGTTCACTTCATGGTAGCCCTTTGCATTTCATAGAAACCCCCACCTGATGCTCCAGCAGACCACCAAAAGGAAATGTCTGGCTGGATGAAAAATGACAGCTCAGCTCTTTTTTTCCATTCCCCTCTCAGCCACAGCATGCTATATGTGAGAAAATAATTTTTATTTATAAAACAATGTGTAACAGAGGTTAGGTTTAGTGATAATCAGGCCGTACTAAGCCACACTTTCAGAAATGCATGTTTAAATGTTGTGCCCAAGCACTGTTTTCATTTTTCTTTTCAGAAAATGAATGAAATTCAGCTCCAGCTATGGTTTGCCCCTGTATATGTAAAGTTACATTTTTCCTAGCTTCCTCAGCAGAAGCAATGTGCTTTTGAAACATTACAAGGATAAGAGCTAAACCTCTGTTTGCTTGTTCGTAGTGCAGACCTGTCCATTATGTTAAGTTGCATTTCTCATGTTTCTCTCCTTTGAAAATTGTTTACAGGTAGATGTTTTGAAAATTAAGAGTCTTATTAGTTTGCTGTGCAAGTGACATTTTAGGGCTGTCTTTTTATGTAGTTTCGTGCTATGAGATTGTTTAATTCCACTGTCTTGAACATTATAAAATATGCTCTATTTGGGGAGTAGTTAGATTGTTCTGCCAATGTACTAGAGAGGGCTAGATGCTGTGTGGTTGTTTTGTATTAGGTCTTGTTATTAACAATTTGATTATTTACCATATGTGCTATGGCTTCTTAAATTCTTAAAGGCACATTGCTTTATTGCAACAAATGAATTTGGTTTCTAATTCTAACTAGCTTTTTACTTTCTGTAATGATTAATTTGATTTTTAAATAAATATACAGGCTGAGTACTGGAAGAAGGATAGTTGTACATATTTTTCCTTCATGGTCTTGACTGATTATTTGAGCCTAGGTTTCTGTCTTTCCTGCAAATTGACCTTCCTTTATGTTAATTGAGTTGGAGTGTTAACAGTTCTTGGTGGAGAATGTGGGCAAAATAATTAATTAGTTTAGTGGAGAAATTCTTAGAGATGCTAATTAGTAGATGATGAGACCTTTGTGGAGAGTCCTGAGGATTCATACTCTAAGGGCAGGTGGACTGTCCTAGGGTGAAGCGGTCCCTTGGTGCAGTCTGGCAGAGAGGTGACCTGGCAGTCCAGTCTGAAAGGTGGATTGGTAAGTATGACATCATGGTTATATGGTGTGTCTAGCGCAGTGTGTGTTTTTGACAGGGTTTGTTGTTGATGATTGTGCCCATGATGTGCTATGGTACTGTGTTTAGGGTGCTCTGCACATTTATTTATTTATTTAAGCGACTTGTAAAGCGCACAAATACCCTTAGGTGTCTCGGCGCTACGGACTGGGCAGAGGAAACAACCGGGTGGCTTATTGGTTAAAGAGCCATGTCTTTAATTGTTTGCGAAAGGTGAGCAGGGTGGGACTGGTCTTAATGTAAAGGGGGAGTGTGTTCCATAGTTTGGTTGTGGCCACAATGAATCTTCTATCGCCCCAAGAGGCTTTCTTGGTACGGGGAAGAATCAGAAGGTTAGCTGTTGAGGAGCGCAAGGGTCTGCTGGGCATATAAGAACAAAGAGTTTTTTTCAGAAATTCAGGTCCCGTGTTATGGGTTGCCTTATATGCAATGCATAGGGCCTTAAACTTGGTTCTACTCCTGATGGGCAACCAATGGAGCTGTCGGATTACCTTGGAGATTGATTTAAACTTGGGGGTGGCTGACAGTATCCTGGCGGCTGCGTTCTGCACCAGTTGTAACTTGTTTAGGACTTTTTCCTGAGCGTTGATAAGAAGACCGTTGCAGTAGTCCACCTTTGACATTACTAATGTACTGATGAGAGTACTGCCGGCGTTGACTGGAAGGAAAGGTAGAAGTTTTTTTATCATCCTCATGACATTGAAGGAAGAGGAGACAACTGCATTGGCATGGTGTATAAATGACAGTTTATCGTCGAACCTAACACCCATGTTTCTGACCTTTGTGACGGGGGACGGAGGTGAACCTAATTTAGCTGGCCACCAGGTGGGGGACCAGCTAGGGGAAAGATTACCAAAGATCATCACCTCCGTCTTGTCTGAGTTTAATTTGAGGCAGTTGTTTGCCATCCATGCACTAATGGCTAGCATTCCCTCTTGGAAATTAGCCGCAACTGCCCCTCCGTCGTTATGTACCGCTAACACTAGTTGTGTATCGTCAGCGTACGACGTTAGGCGCATATCGTGGGATTTGATGACCCTCGCCAAGTCCGACACGTAGATATTAAACAAGGTCGGACTCAGCGAAGAGCCTTGCGGCACCCCACAAGGGAGTGCAAATGGTGGAGAAGTGAAGTCGCCGAGAGTCACTAGCTGAGTCCGGTTAGAAAGAAAGGAGGCCAGGAGGGCCTTGGCCATATGTGTGATGCCGATGGCTGAGACACGGTCGATTAGGGTTGCGTGGTCGACCGTGTCGAATGCTGCTGAGAGATCCAGCAGCACCAGGACCGCGGCACCCCCACGATCAAGTATCGTCCTGATTTCATCGGAAGCCTTGATGAGGGCTGTTTCGGTGCCATGGCCCTTTCTGAAGCCAAATTGGGTGTCGTCTAATAGGTTATTTTGATCTATAAAATGGGCCAGCTGAGTGTTCATGACCTTTTCAAACACTTTTGCAGGGAATGGGAGACATGCAATTGGTCTGTAGTTTTTAGTCTCTGTAGGGTCAAGGTTATTTTTCTTTAGTAACGGCTTGATGACGGCCTTCTTCCAGATGGAGGGGTAGGTGCCTGTCCTGAACATTGAGTTACAGATGTTAGCTAGGTTGGGGCCTATGATGTCAGGAATTAACTTTTGAGTGGAAGGGGGGCAGGGGTCATTGGGGGATCCGGATTTGACAGTGGAGATTAGGTCAATGATCTGTTCCGGAGAGACGTGGCTAAATTCCGAGAAATTATCAATGGGGCTATCATCGGGGGGTTGGGAAAGATTTTATCGTCGTTAGGGATGTCAGGCAGATTGTCAGTGTTGGTGTGGGCTGAAAAGTTGGCGTAGATAAGGCTGACCTTTTCTTGGAAAGAATTGGCTAGAGAATTGCAGAGAGTTTGGGTGGCAATTGTGGGGGAGTTGGTGCCTGGTCCTGATAGCTTGGTTACTACTTGGAAGAGCTGTTTGACCGAGTCTTGCGCTGATTCAATTTGTTTGAGGTAGTAGTTACTTTTCTCAGTGATTAGGAGAAGTTTGTATTTGGTCATTGCCTCCCTGTAGCGGGTTTTTTCTGCAAGGTCGTAGTCTTGACGCCAGCGTCTTTCTTGATTCCTGCACCTTTGTTTCTCAAGTCTTAGGGCCTCAGAGAACCAAGGGGCGGAAGGGGTATTTCTATTTTTGGAAACATTTTTCATTGGAACCAAGGTGTTAAAGGCATTGTGGAGCCATTGTGTGTAGTTAATGGCCGCAGGCTCATGATCTTGTAGCAAGTCTGGCTGTCTGGATAACAGGTGAGATTTAAGAACATGTGGGGCAATACTACCCCACGCCTTGAATTGCTTGGGGGGAAGAGAGCTGGAATGAAGGGGGGTGTTCTTCTCTGTCTGAATATCAAAGAGGACCGCACAGTGGTCCGTCCAGGGAAAGGGGAGGACGTTCACTAGGGAGATTTGCTGGTTGTTGGAGAACAGCCCGTCTAGCGTGTGGCCGGCAGAGTGGGTGGGGCTAGTGACTAATTGGGAGAGGCCGACCGCCTCTAATTCTGCTAAGAGGGCTGATGTGTCCTGATCATCGTGAGCTTCAAGATGGAAATTGAAGTCACCCATGATGGTGAAATTGGATTGTCCTGCTAATGGTTTTAATAGGTAGCCCATGGCCGAGAGGAATTCGGTGCGTGAGCCCAGTGGGCGGTAAAGAAGGATGCCCCTGAAGGAATGAGAATGAGTGAGCATTATTGTGAAGATAAAGGCTTCACAGATCTTGGAGGGGATTAATTCTGTCCTGACTGAGTATTTGTCTTGGTGAATGAGGGCCATTAGTCAATATTATTGACTAATTGTGAAGGTTCTTCTTGAAATATTGTTGTGATTCATTTGTCTTGACATTATTTATTTTATGTGAACATTTTGGAGAACTCATAAGTTAGGTATTGTATCTGTGGAAGTAATGAAGTATGGCACCACGTTTAAGTTTTTGAGTTTATGATTTCCTTAATAGTCTAGTTGTGAGTGTATTAATTTTGGAGTGGAATAGTGGTAGTTTATTGTGTACAAACAAAGGTTAAATGTAAAAGTATTATGGGTCCAAAGGAAGGTCTTTGCTGGTTGAAGTCTATCTCAATGTGTGACTGTATAGTGCCTTGACATGCTACTGCTCTTGTGGTGAGTTTGATTTCAGTCCCATTTCGCAGTTGCCAGACACCACTTTTATTGTATTGTTCATGAATTATTGTGCTTGAAGAAATATTATATAGTGGTAATGTTGTGTTTAATTATGTGCTGTATTGCAACAACTGAATTTACAACATGTGCAAGTTTGTGTATATCTAATTCGATGGCAGAAGCACAACCCCTGCGCCCCCCAGCTGACCTATAAGATGCTTTTGAATAATAGGATGCTCTCTTGCTTATGGCTTAAATAATTGTGCACAGCTACTGAGAATGACAAGAAGCAACAATTTCTGGAGAATGGTAATTTTGATTTAAAGAAAATTGCTTACTTGATACAAACCAGCCAATAGCCCAGCTTCTGTTCACATACAATGGAGCAGACATGATTTATGTGCTTTTACGAAAGAGTTTCAAATGCTTAGAGAGGAGCCTAGAAATGGTATGCAGAGGTGGACAGGATTGTTACAGTATCTAAGGTATTATGAGAAAATTCTGTAGCATTGTTTTCGATCATGGTGCCAAAGGATTTGTGGATTGAATCAAGTTGAAGAACCGTATAGGAGTCCGCTGAGTTATAAGCCCTCTTTGATGGTTATTGATAAGCATGCTGAGGTTATTGAAAAGTTGGAGGGAAAGATTCCAGCACAACAGGTTAATTCGTCAAAAATGATGAAAACAAAGCAAAATGTAGAGTAGTCAGTTCATGCATATCATGAGAGATTGATGCAAATATATAGGTAATACAGTGAAATGGAAAACCTAGTGAAAGAGGGTGCATCGGTCTTTGTTTAATCTTTTGTGTAGGTAAAACCGTGATTTAACAGGTCTAATTGTGCATGAAGGTGAAATAATATTAGAGAGACCTCCTTACTATTAGGAGAGGATTATTTCCCTGTGTAAAGTAATTGTTACAGGAAACCTGCAAGGCTGCATACAGTTTCCTTCATATTTTTCTGTTTTCCTCTAATAAACTTGAATTTGACTTTCGCACTGGGGTAATAAATGTGTAATTGTGCGCATATTCGTACAATTGTTCATATATATATATATATATATATATATATATATATATATATATATATATATATATATATATATATATATATATATATATATATATATATATATTACGGTCGCCACTGGGTAAGTATAGTTAGGATTGTGTTTCCACAGGAAAAGCATCGTTAAGTAGGGATTGAGAAAAAGGGGGGTCCAAAAAATCATTTTCCCCATTTATTTTTCCGTAGGATAATCGAATAGGGATACCACAAAAACTGCTGAATGGATTTACACTAAATTTGGCAGAAAGCTAGATCTTGACCCAGAAAGCGTACTTTTTGTAATTTAGTGTAAATCAGTTCTGTAGTTTTTGAGCAATAGAGGCCTAAATAAATTGTATATTTCATGCCTGGAGGATCAGCAGGCCTGACAGACCTCAAAATGAGATCGGATTGGCTAACACACCTCAACACTGATGATTAGTAGCCCTCTTAGGACTTGGGACTGAGTCCTGAGTCATAAATAAAGAAGAGAAAAAAGATATAAGGGGGCAGGGTAGCAATGCTCTGTTTCTCTAGGCCTGATGGAGGGGAGTCCCAGACTGACCCCCGGGCCAAAACCTAAATTTTGTAGCAAATTCGTGGAGGATCCGCATATTCACAGCAAAAAGAAAAAAAACAAGTGGACTCCTGCGCTACAAAAATAAGTACCTCCAAAATAGAAAATCAAGGGTAGGGGGGCTCAGTCCCATTCTCTGAGTCACTATTGGTCTCCTGGGACCCCACCTATCTGCCAGAGCCTATAAGAAAATGAAGGACAGGGTGGTTGCCCCTCTTCCCCATGCTGATATTGGCCCGGGGATCCCTTATCCTGCGGCCCACCCCAGGACACTGTGGTTTTCTGCCCAGGACAGTGCAGGCTTCCAAGCTGGCGAGTAAAATGCTTCTCACGCACATGCGGGAGCAAAGGAAGGGGGCCGGCTCCTGCCATCACTCAATATTGTGTTGGCTGGGGAGGTGGCTGGAGCCGCAGGGGCCCTGGGGCTCCCCCCACATCCTTCAATGGCCTTCTACATTGTGGGTGCCTCAGGTGGGGGCCAGGGCACCCACCTGCAAATTAGAAAATAGCAGTCTCCCACAAGAGGAGCCAGCTGGGTCCGAGGGGGCCTTAGGGCTCTCCCTACCACCCCAAATGACCTCTCCAGTGTCTGTACCTCAGTTGGACACCCACCAAAAAGTTAAATAAGGCCGACTCCCACAAGGGAAGTCATCTGGGGCCACGGGGGCCCTGGTATTCCCCTGTGGGCCCAAACAATCTCTTCAGTGTGGATGCCCCAGGTGGGCACCCACTTAAAAAAAATATGCCTTCTCTGACCAGCACATACTGTGTGCCGGCTGGGAGCTGACTGGGGCCATGGGGGCCCTGTTGCCCCCCATGGCTGCCAACATATATTAAACATGTGGGTGCCAGGGGTGGGTACAGAGACAGCCACAACAATATTTATTTTTTAAGGAGGAACTGATCAGTTATTATTCACTGCTCCCTAAAGGAGCTCCCCATAATGCCCTGCAAGGGCTATTTACATATTAATTTAACTTGGTGATGTCCCTAGAAGGGACAGGGGGAAACATCAAGCATTTCTAATGCTGTGGGGGCTGCAGGGAGTGCAGCAAACACCCAGAAACATTATATAAAAAAAGAGCAAGTCTCCTGGGTGAATAAATCCATGACATTGGGTGGACTTACCATGTTTTTTTAAAATCACTCCTAGCTGTATGCTTTTCAGCTGGAGTGTAAGGCCCGCTTGTGATTGTTTATATGATTCCTCTTTGTGGGCTGAAAGATGCTAAAAGAAAGCATCAGCGATATGTTGCTTTTATTTTATGTTCTTTAAGAAAATGTCTCTGAGTCTTTAATCATTATTAAACATTGCACATTGTGTGAATTATTAAAATAGACAGTTGGTTATAGGGCACTGGCTGTAGGGGGTTGGACGCAGGGCCTGGCTAATCCCCTGGCAGTTAATCCCATACAGCACATGGCCAAACGCTAAGCTCTATTTCCCACCTCTTCTGCACGGGTGATTTCTCAGTAGAGGAGGCTATGTTAAGGAAGCAACAGATATCCAAGCGGAGGCACTCATCCTCCTTCTTGGTGATGAGCCACTTTTTGAAGGCAGAGTTGCTGCCTACTAGCATGTGGTCAGATCGTATGTTGTGTGACCCAGTGTTTAAGCGTTAAATAACACCAGTGTTCCCCAGTCGGTTTACCATATTCTGATTGCAAGTATGGGAAATCTATGGGGCCTGTACGGTCGAAAAGATTGCCTAGTCTCTTGCAATTGGCCTCCTGCCAGTTACAAAAGTCTAGCCCGACAGAGCGGATGGGAAGTCCAGATTGTCAATGATGGGCATAAGGGGCAAGGGATGAGAGGGCAGTTGCTTAGTGACGGCCACCCTATCCCATGCCTCAACCGTCATTCTCACTACTGGTGAGATGTAGACCCTCAGGGGGCCTGTGTTTTTTAGGGTGCCAAGGAATCTTCCTGATATGAACCCCCAGCTATGCTTTGATCAATAAAACACCAGTGTTTCTCCATCTGGGTTCTGTTTCATTCCAGTAGGTACCACACCTGGGCTGCTAAATAGTAATGGAGTAGATGGGGTATGCCCAATCAACCCTCCGCAACTGACAAGTAAGCCTGTTTCTGCGCCATGTGCAGGTATTTTTTTGACATCCCAATTATATATTGCAATTTTTCTAGTAGGAGTGAAGGTGGATTAAGAGGGAGAGCCTGCATGACATATAGGATTTTAGGAAGCAAAGCCATTTTCGTCGCTGCTAACCTGTCCACCCATGAGAGGCCCCAAACTTTCCATATTTTGGTATTAGTGTGTGCTGTGCGCAGGAAGTCTAAGTTATTGCCTTGCGGTAAGATTGGATAGATTTTCAAACCCAAATAAGGTACCCAATGGGCTGCCCACGGGATAAGGTAAAGCAGTTCCAGCTGCTTTTTATCTGCTGGGGAAATGGTAAGGTTAAGGTCCATCAATTTCTGTATATTGACCTTGAAACCGGGGACTCTGCTGAAGGCCTCCAGATCTTGTAAGAGGGCCGGTAGGAAGGATAGGGGCTGGGCGAGTGCCACCAGGACATTGTCCTCATACAAGGCCAGCTTATGTTCATGCCGGGGTATGGTGATGCCTTTTATCATGGGGTCGGCCCCTGTATGCTCAGCCTGGGGTTTCATATAAAAGGCAAATAAGAGTGGGCAGTGGACATCCCTGATGGGTCCCTCTAGCCACCGCGAAGCTCTGTGATGAGAGTACATTGACCCGTGTGGGAGAAGTGGGGTTCGCATAGCTGCACCATACCCATGTACGAATACTGGGACCAATGCCTACCCCTTCTAGTTCTGCAGGAAGGGCAAATGAACTGGGTCAAATGCCTTCTCTTTGTCTATTGACATGAGAAGGAAAGGGGCGTCAGAGCGGGTTACTTTATCGATGAGGCGGAGCAGATGCTTAATATTATCACTACAGTGTCTCTCTGGAATAAAGCCAGATTGATCTGAGACTATGTGGCCTTGCATGTAGAGACTGAGGTGTGCAGGAACAATGCCCATGAAGAGTTTGGCATCAACATTAAGCAAGAATATTGGCCGATATAAAGAGCAGAGGGTAGAGACCTTTCCAAGTTGGGGCAGCACAGTGATCACCGCTTCTCACATAGTGTCAGTGAGTGTTCCTGCCTCGCTGAAGGAGTTATAGAGGCGGGCAAGAACTGGGGCAAGTTGGCCAGCAAAGAAATTGTAGAATCCGGGTGTAAGTTCGTCCTGCCGCAGGGCCTTCCTGGGTGGCAGGCATGCTATAGCCAATAAGATCTAACCGGGGTGGATATCGGCCTTCAATAGGGATGCCTCTCTCACCAGCAGGTGGGTAGTGCGTGCCAAGTTTAAGTAAGCTAGAGCCTTTTGGGAGCCCATTTCTTCCGCTGTGTAGAGGTCTGCATAGAAGTGTTCAAACTCCTCCACTATATCCTTATCGGTGGTTGCTCTATGGACCCCTTCCGACCGGATCTCTGGAATTCTACTTTTTTGAGACTAGGGCCTTAGCTTGCATTTGAGAAGTCTGCTGCCTTTATTATTATTTTTTTTTAGAGTTTTATATAGCGCGAACTAGACCCGACGATATCAGGTATCAGAGCGCTTTACATGAGCATCAGTTGCGTTACAGATGGACACATTCATTTTTGTTAGGCATGGGGAGATTAAGTGATTTGCCCAGAATCACAAGATGTTGAGAATCGTTGCAGAGACTCATACCCAGTTCCCCAGCTTCTCACTCCTCTGTGACTGTGCTGGTGCCTCGGTCGGGGCTGCCATCTGCCAAGACCCCGCCTCACTTTGCCCAGTGGCCGTGGGCCTTGTGGATTCAGCCGGGGCATCAGGCTGAAGGTGCCTTGTGGCTGAGTGGTGCGAATGAGCTGTTACTCAGCCGCCATTTTGGCCACCCCCCTATTTTTTTTATTTAGAGAAGTGTGGCAATGCTGGATGGCAGGAACTTTGATTATGGAATTTTCCATCAGAGTAAAGTAAGCACAATCTGTAATTTTAGCCGACTGGAACAAAATGTTATTCACAACTCTGCCTATTCCTGAAAACTGGGAAGAGAGTGATCTTAGAACAGCAAACCTTTTGTTGTTGCCAATATAAGAAAAAAAACACATACTTTCCTGCACAGAAAATTCTTTCTTATCTAAAAAAAAATCATATTTTACTGCACTTTGGCTATTTCCTCAGTTCATTTCAGGAGAATCCATAAATCGTTGGTATATTCCTAACATATGGGGAAAAGGCCACAAATTTGACATGGATACGTTTCGTGGAGAAAAATTATGAAAGTTTAAGTGTGAACTGCCACATACATTAAAGAAAAGGCTCAGCAAAAGTGATTAAAATGGTGATTTGCTTAGAAAATGTCCAAAATGTTCCAAACAAATCATAGTGTTCAAATGATGTTACATTTAGAGTGCAGTTTTAAGTTTCACTACATCGATAGTGCATTACTTATTAATACTATTTCCATTTCTCTACCAATAATGTTTAATGGAGCAAGATAAATTAATACATGGAAACAATTTAAACAGTTTTTGTAAGACGCTAGCTCTCTATAGAGTGCATTAAAATGAAGTACACTGTGTAGAGAGTCCAGTGAGTCTCAGATTGGAATATAGAGGTAAATGTAGATAATACTAACACTCTATTTGTGGTAGTGTGGGCGAGTGTGGGTGAGCAGTTAGGCTTATCAGAGGGTAGTACTAAGCATTTGTTGTACTCACAGAGGCAATAAATGAGACACACACTCAAGAATAAATTCGAGATCAATTTATAAAAGTAACACTGAATTTTATGTATTTTTCAGACCAAGAAGTCAGTACTACAGTAAGTACTTTTTAGGTTATGAATTTTCAAGTTTGCAAAAGCAATTACTTTTGTGCGCTATTACACACCTTTGAAGTCAATAGGAGAAACGAAAAAAATGCATATAAAATCACACAATTGGATTTGAAGGATCACTTTCAGGATTTAGGTTGGTAGCAAGGCCAGGCCCAATGTTCCATCAGTGGATTCTCAGAAGCCTCCCGGATTTGGCTGGGCGCAGGGTGCTGAGGTCGTTGGTAGCTGCTGTGCTACAAAGTAGGGGTCCACTTTAAAACACACTGCACAAAAGAACTTAAAGGTAAGTATCATGGGTCCCAATCAAGGGAGCAGGTTGCAAGGACCTCAGGACCACAGGAGCACAGCTAGATCATCGTAACAAAGGCCGGGCGGGCCAGGTGCAGAACATATATGTCAGCCGGGTGGCGCGAGTCAAGATGCCCTCGCAGTCCAGAGCAGGCAGCTTGGAGAGGCGATCCCGGGACAGCTGGCCACTCCCAAAGTGGGCCTCAGGGGTCTCGATGTCCCTCAATGGGTGCTTGCTTACTGGGCAGTTGTAGTCTGGATTGGACTCTTCTTCTCGCTGTATGCTATAGGGGGTCTGGTGTCCCAGGTATTGGTGCAGCACAGCTCTGGTAGATCCTGGGTTCTTCAAACTTGGTGGGAAGACAGATATGATCTTCCAGAGCTAAGGTACCACTTTTGGTTTGGGTGCTGTGTCAGAGTTGCCAAGGAGCAGTAAGTCGACAAACTGAACTTTGCCGGCTCGGTGGCTGCGGACTGCAGGGGAGTAGTACCTCTACTCCAAGGGAGTTCTTTGGTGATTTGTAGAAGGCTGGAGGAGCTCTGGGGTTCTTGAAGGCCTCACAGTTATAGGACGAGGTAGCACACCACAATTGTCCAATCCTTAAGGCAGCAGGCAGGGTTTGGCATCAATTTTCTTCAGCATAGCTTCAGTCATCGGGTCAGCAGCATTTTTGTCCTTTACTTCTCTGGGCCCGATTACAATGTCGTTAGGAAAGGCTCCGAATGGGAATCGGTTTTGCAGAATCCGATTCGGAACCCTTGTTTTAGAACGAATCGTACACATTTCCCAACGACTGATTACAATGCCCGGAAACCATTCGAGCAGTCCTAGTCAGTTCCGAAAGGCATCTGGACAGCCTGAGTCTTTCAGAGCCGATTTGTAAAGCTCTTTGGACACGGTTTCCGGACGAGCGATTACGATGACCGATTCGGACAGCCGTTCCGATTCGGTTTGCCCGAAACGAAACGCTGTCGGAATCTGTCTTTGGGGGCCCGTTGCAGGCTCCCCTTCACCCGAAGGCTTACGAATGGGGCCCGTGGGGGTACCCAAGGGACCACTCTTCCCAAACATGCACAATGTGGCAGGCACCATGGGGTGCCCACACCAGGGTGCAAGGTTTTCCCCAACCACCCCTTTCTTCAATGGGAGCCTGTGTTCTCGTTTGGAACACAGACTCCCATTGAAGTCAATGTGAGACCGACCGAACGATGTTGGGAAGCATCGTAAACGGTCATCCGGACTAGCAGTACCCGATTCATTTGGAAACGTGTCCAAGATCAATTTGTTCAGAATAGTTTCCTAAAAACATCATAATCAGGCCCTCTGTGTCCATCAAATCTAAGTACACGGTCCAGGGATGCCACCAAAATACTAAATTTTGGGGCATTAAAGGGGTTGACAGGTAGTAGCCAATGGGCTACCTACCTTATGGTTGTCTACACCATCAAGTGACCACTTCCTGTGGGAAGGGGCACTACCCTGACCCTAATTGGCTGATTCCCTCACAAACCAAGATGGAGGGAAATGAAAAGTGGGCTCCACATCACCTGTCCTACCTTAGGGGTGGTGCTAGCTGAATGAGTACCCACCTCCAAATTTCCCTAATTTTACCACCTGTCCTCCCGCCAAATGTGGAGCAGGAAAAGGGGCTTGGCATCCTCCACCAGCTGGAGCTGCCTGGGCTGCTTTTTTTTAACGGCAGCATCGCCTGTGAAGCTTCCCGCCTTGGAAGGCCATCCTGTCCTGGGGGAGGTGTGAAGCAACTTCACCCAGAGCAGACTTTGTTCCTGGCCTCTGAGAGCGCAGGTCCTCACTCCATGAGGTCAAAAACATGTCTGGTGGCAGCAGGCTGGCTAAGACTAGTCAGAGACCACATTAGTGCCAGGTAGGTTTTATGGGGATTATCTAAAGGGTCTCCTGTGTGCATTTATTAATAAATCCAAAACTGACATCAGTGAGGATGTATTAAGACAAGATGTCTGGTACCAAACATCTTAGGGTACAGTGAAGCCATCATGGAGCTAGGAAACTCATAATGACAAATATCCAGCCCATGTAATCTCTATGGCTTCCTTGTGCACTTACAATATCCAAGAATGGACTTGATACTGCAGGGTCATATCTGCTCATGCAGATATGTTCACACATGGGACATAGTGCACCCTGCCTTAGGGCTGTAAGGCCTGCAGTAAGGGTGACTTACCTATACCTCATGCAGTGGCTGTGGGCATGGCACACAGGGATGTGTAATAAGAATCAAAAGGAGAGGGAGGAAAGATACTGGAGCCAGTTCACTTCCCGTTTTATCAAAGAGAACTAGCTCTGGAGAGGGTGCTCCTAGCGTATGTTTGTTTTAGAAAGGAAACACATTATGTTTATAGTAAGGACCTCACTCATCAACCTAGTTGGTGACATGCTTCATCATCGGGCCCCACCCAAGGCACCGAGTGCACCTTGGGTGTGCTACAACGCCTGGATACAGCGGAGCTGGTATTGTGCCGTGAGAGTGCAGTGAAAGGAAGTGAGTGAATGTTAAAAAAGCTGTCCTAAGGGTCCCTGGGATAAAAAATGACTATTTTAATGAGTGGGCCCTTGGCAGTTAATAAAAACGAGAGTCGAATATTTAAGGAGATCTTAAGGTAACTCCACTATCCTAGTCGGTCAACATGTTTCAGCCATGCTCTCTTAGTGGTATGGCTTTCTTCAGGACCTATGTGTAGTGCAAAGTGAGTGGTCTAAAAACGTGTTATTAGAAGACCATATATGTGACACACGCGCTAAGGTGTGATATGTGGTAGAGGAGAATTTCCTCTAGTGGCGCTTTCTCAGACAATATCCAGAAAGTGCCCCATGAGCTCCATGTGGGGGCCCGACCTATAGACACACTTTCATCAGGGTCTAGGACCCTTCTCAGTACCTGCTTCAGCCGCCACGGAGCTCCATGGCTTAAATATCAGACTCTCGTTTTTATTAACTGCCAAGGGCCCACTCATTAAAATAGTCATTTTTTATCCCAGGGACCCTTAGGACAGCTTTTTTAACATTCACTCACTTCCTTTCACTGCACTCTCACGGCACAATACCAGCTCCGCTGTATCCAGGCGTCGTAGCACACCCAAGGTGCACTCGGTGCCTTGGGTGGGGCCCGATGATGAAGCATGTCACCAACTAGGTTGAGGAGTGAGGGCCTTACTATAAACATAATGTGTTTCCTTTCCAAAACAAACATACGCTAGGAGCACCCTCTCCAGAGCTAGTTCTCTTTGATAAAACACACAGGGATGTGTGCCATGTCGACTCTTCCGTTTTCTCTGCACCAAGACACGCAGCCTGCAATGGCAGTTTTTTATGGTCTTGGTGAGGGGCCCCTTGGGTGGCACAATTTGTGCTGCAGCCCTAGTGGACCCTCTGCAGCCCCAATGCTCTAAGTACCAGGGGTACCATTTACTAGGGACTTATAGGGGTGGCTGACGTGGTGCCAATGGTGGTACATTGTTAGGGAAAGAACACTGGTACTGGAAGTCTGGTTGGCAGGGACCCAGTACAGCTCTGTCAAAATTGCATCAAAAACCAGGCAAAAAGTGGAAGGTTACTGCAACAAGAGCCCAGTTTCTCACAGTTTTTAATTAAGATAATGAGTTCACAATCACGTCTCTTAATCATAATGAATGGTCTGAGAGGCTATAGTTCAGAATGTCATGTTAGTCTATCAGGATTTAAGTGCTGGGTTCTAGACATGTCATTTCATATACATGTACATGCCAAGAAATCATAAAAAATACAACATTAAACATTAGGACCACCAAAATTTCAAACATGGGTCATACTGTCGAGCAATCTCCTAAGAGAATTGTTCAGAAAATAAAGGAAACAAAGGTAAAGTGGGTGCACTGACTGGCTAACTATTCCCTAAAAAAAATGTGCAATGTTTTATGAATCTGTTTTGAAAAGATACGCAAAATACAAACAAAAAATCGGCCATAATATTAAAAATACGAAAATAGCAGTGGCCCAGCAACCTGCGCATTAAAATGTACTCTTATTCTGGTGGCTGTAATCAGGTAAAATACTATCACTTGCAGTGAAAGACAGCCAGTGAATGAAATGGGCTATTACCCCATGTTGAATGCTCTAGTGCATAGAAGCAAAATGTGAATGACACTTCACTAAAAAAATTGATAAAGAGAGCTGACTTAAAGCCTCTGTATGTATATATGCATGTATTTTTATTATGATTTTTTGGGGAAAATATTAGTCTGTTTAAACAACATCTAGGTCAGCCCTAAAAAGAGAACTGACCGACTCAAACAATTCTGCAATTTTTGCTGGTGAAACCAAAAACTGCCATTCATAACATCCATATGAAACCAAGTAATGTTTAATTAAGTTGCATTGCTAATTAAGTGCCCCTGCTGACATGCTTTTCAAAGCAAAATTTTGGCTGTGCAAAAGTAAGCGCTGCAAATTGGCCTTCCCACCAAGCATTCACTGGGACATTTGTGTGGCCAAATCGTGTGGAAAGAAAATGTGTGTGCGCTGCCGCCTAATTGCGCTTTCCATTTTTGCATTCTAGTATGCTTGAACTATCCCTTGCAGTAGACACCCAAATAGGGAAAACATTTTGGCGCCTTTGACTGCCTGGGGCGCGAGCTTTTTTCTCACCCTTTCAACATTCGCCTGAGGGTTTAATTTGAGCGGAATCCAACCGAATACTTTTGTAGACCCTCATTTACATGTATGCCAACAAGCTTAAATGTACTGCAACCTTGGAAGAATTTCAAAGGCAGCAATAATTCCTCTGAAATAGGCCTTTTGAAAGCTTTATCTTGTTCGTTCTCTTTTTGTTCATCTTGGAGCCCCTTAGCATGTCAAAGCAATTTTTCTAATGTCACATCTCCCAGACATTAGCTTGAAAGAGCTTTAAAGGGTGATTTGAAGAAGAATACGTGTTGAATGAGCATTTATTATAGAGCCGTTTATGCTACATTTACATTTTGACTATATTTTTGACGTGCACTGTTTGAAAAGCAGGCTAATTTCCAAGTCAAGGGGCTTCAAACAATGCGCACCAGACGTCTGTTTACACTGAACGGCTCCCTTTGTGCATTCATTTACACAATCTGGGGTTTCATTAGTATTAAGCTGACTTGTTTTTGGGGACACGAACAACTAGTCTCGAACATCTGCACTTTTATTGCAGTATTCCTTTAGGGGATTCAGTGAAACTCGCATGCGCCCGTTTATTGTATAAGGTTTGAGTTAATGCCTTCTAAATGAGCAAACATCTACATAGAAGGAGACACATCTAAACTAACGAAGCGCACCCACATAAAGGGAAATGTAAGTAGTGCCGGGATAACACCTGCTGCGAGGTTGGCATCCTCATCTATATGAAAAGGAACTTTCAGGAAAATGACCACAAGAGCGCCTCCTACAGAAGGAAGCGATGATGGACATCAATGTTCTTGTGGTATTACCAATATCAGAAACTACTGCTACACATAATAATAATTAATATTATAATTTTTATTATTATTATTAAAACTATTATTATGTTTTGTTTAAAAAAAAAAAATCTTTACAAAGATGGCAAACCTGAAGAGGCCCACCAAACAATAGCTGGCACAGACGAAGCAGCACACATGTGGCATTACATGTGGATCCAGCCCCCCCCAAGCCCATACTTGTGTGAGTTTTTCCATGGCAGCCACTGTATTTTCCACCAAATGCTTCTTCTCATGGGAATAAACTGTGTTCAAGTGAACCTCCTCGTCCAATAGGAGTAACATTAAGGAGTTATCTGACTCCTCTTCAATTATCTTATTGGGTGGCAATGTGGGTCATGTATCCTGTGTGCTGCTGACAATTTGGGGATCCAACAACTGCTTTACAATCCATTTCCCCATGTATTTACCTCTATTAAAGGATACTTAAAATTTAAAATGTGCATAGCTAGGTAGTTCCATGTTATTGATACTATCTTACCACAGGATTAAAAGCAAAACAAATAAATTGTAAATTGTGTTAATGAGTTACGCCCTGATCACAAGTGGTGTATTGATTTCAGATGTATGTGGTAATTCCTGTTACTGATTGTAAGAATGTGGAGGAAATCCAACGTATCCCAGATTTTTTGCCTTTTTCTGGACCTTATTTGTACAGCTATTATGACTTTGCTCTCTGTGACACTGCTCTTCAGTGTCATAGTGCATGCGCTCTGGGTTAAAACGTGAACTGCCAAAACTTATTTCTTCCAGTAAGGCCATATTTGATGGCATAGAAAATACACCAGTGGCATGGAAGTTAAATATAACATTTGAGGTTTCAGTGTGCAAATACAGCACTCACATGGATGACAAAAATAGATGGCTGCCAGGAGCTCAAATGTGCTCTGAGCAGGTTGCAGTTTAAATGCACTACATTGCACATGGAAAGACAAAATCCTTTGTCATGCTATGATGGAAAATTTTCATTTAAATTCGTATTTATATATTAAAAAGTCACCCGAAAACTCTGGCTTGTAATCCCACAGGGGTGCCTAAAATAAAAACGTGGCACACTACTAATTTGAAATAGTGTGCCCTCAAAGGCCAAAATGCTGTTTTCACTGTGTTGGTTGTAATTGTAATTGTTTTTATATAGTGCTTACTATCCCTGATGAGGCGTCAAAGCGCTTTTCGGCGAGTAGCATGCTACTCTGGAACCCAAAAAGTTTTAGTGGTGGGTTAGTATAGGGGAATATGTGTTAATTTGAGCGGTGGACATGTGAGTCTGTTCGTTGAATTGAATAGGGTAATGGAGGGATAGAAAAGGGAAGAGTCTAGAAGGTAATATTTGTGAAATCAAAGCAGTAAGGCCCCTGACGAGGCATCAAGCAATTTTAGGCGAGTAGCATGCTGCTCCAGAACCCAAAGAGGATTAGTGGTGGGTTGGTGTAGGGACATATGTGTTAATTAGAGAGGTGGGTCTGTGAGTCTGTTAGTTGGATTGAATACGATAATGGAGGGATAGACGGGGAAGAGTCTAGAAAGTGTGTTTTTGGGAGATCATAGTAGTATGATGAGGCTTGGGATGAGTAAAAGGAGAGACGGAGGAGGGACGAGTCTCTAGAAAGGGATTAGGGAAATTATAGTTGTAAAATGAGGCTTAGGATACATGAGGGATCAATTTAGAAAGGTTTGCTTGGGAGATCATGGTAGTAAAATAAGGTGTTGGGTGAGCCAAGGAGAGATAGATGGGGAAGAGTCTACAAAGGCTTGGTTTTGAGATTATAGTAGTAGTAGGAAGAGGTTTGGGATCAGTCAGAGAGTGGAGGTAGAGGATATATTGAGAGAGGTATAGAGTGAGACACTAGTGCATTGGACAGGGTCAAGTTTTTTTTGTTTTTTTGTAGGTTTTTCCCCCCTTGTTCTTTTGTTTCTAGAGTAGGAATAATATTTATAGATACATAACTACATAGAAAGGGTTTTTATGTATTATTTTTCTTCTTCTACGTTAGGAGTAAAGTAATACATATATAGATACATACCTACATAGAAAGAGCATACATGCATAAGGCTGTATTGTACAAACTTAGGCTTTCAAGTGTAGCTGTACTTAATGCTAAATTACTTATTTATCATTTTTTTCTAGTTTTTCAATAGTGAAGCACTTTCTGTTAAAATAGTTATGATAATACTTACATATTGTGATAGATGAATAAAAAAAGGGACCCATAAGCATCTAATCAAATAACTTACATGACAACTATGGAGTGACTTATAAACATGCTAAGCAAATAATAATATATATGCATTTCCTATAAGTATTGTACAAACTCAGAATTTCAAGTGTTGCTGTACTTGAGTCTAATATATGTGTGTGTGTGTGTGTGTGTGTGTATATACATATATGTGTGCATGTTTATTCTATCTTTTCCTCAATATTTAAACAGTGAAGGACTTGTAGATAAATAGTATTGATAATCTTTACATATTGTTATAGATCAATTAAACAGGGACCCATAAGTATCTTATCAAATAATTTAAATGAAAACTAGGTAGTGACCTATAAACATGTTTAGCTTAGACTATATTTATATATATATTTAACTATAAACAGTATATAAATTTCTTAAGCAGACCTAAAAGTTTCGATATATTTTAAAACTATAGTTATTACACACATTTATACAAAGAAATACCCAGATACATACATGAAATTAAGTTATAAATGTTTACAAACGCAGGGATATGCAGTACATTAAGTTAGAGTATGATGGTTATGTAAGAAAGAGACAACTCTTCAGGAATCTTCTGAAGGTAAGATAGTTGTCTGTGGATCTTATGTTTGGGGGTAAAGAATTCCATAGTTTGGCTGCATGAACCGAGAAAAATGTACCACCTATGTTTGTTTCTTGTATGGTGGGATTTTGAGGCAAGTTGCCAATCTTGAGAGGAGGTTCCTTTGTGGAATGTATTTAGTGATTTTATTTCCTGATGAAAAGTGGTCCTGTTACATGTATTGCTTTGTAGGTGATACAAAGCAGCTTGAATGTGGATCTTTTGGCAACCGGTAACCAATGTAGGGCACTCAAGGCAAGGGAGATGTGGGCTTGTGACTTTACATGTAGGTGTAATCTTGGAGCAGAGCTCTGAATCCGCTGTAGTCTTTTCATAGTTGATAAAGATGATCCGTGGTAGATGCCATTGGCGTAATCAAGTTTAGACAGTACAAGAGAGGTAGTATCCTGGACCTTGTGTGGACGTCCCAGATGGGGGAGACGCATCGCAGAGTTTTCATGGTAATGAAGCTTGATTGTGCTAATTTTTCCACTTGGGCATTCATTGGTAACTTGGAGTTCATGGTAATTCCAAGGTTTCTTACTTCCTTGGATTCTTTAGGAGGTGTTCCCAGATCATCAGGCCAGGTGCACAGTGGGTCATCATTTTTCCAATAGCCGCATGTGAGAATTTCTGTTTTGGAAGTATTTAATTTGAGATGACTCTATGTCATCTGCTGATCAATGGCTCTGAGGCAACTGAAGATTTGTGAGTTTCCAATGCCTTTGTGGTTTTCCAGATTAAGGAGTATTTGTGTCATCTGCATAGTTACAGCATGTGAGGTGAAATTCATTGATCATGGCCTGTAATGATTTCATAGATGTTGAAAAGCATGGGTGAGATGATAGAGCCTTGAGGGACCCCTGCCTTTGTGAAGCATGGTTTGGATGAGAAAGGGGAATAATGAATGACATTTGCTCTGTTTTGAAGGTAGGATGTGATCCAGTCTAGAGCAGTCCCTTCTATGCCGGATTTGTAGAGTCTTTGTATTTGAGTGTCGAAGGCAGCTGAAAGGTCCAAGAGAAGTAGTACAGCAACCCTGTTCCAGTCTACTGTGTTTTTAAGGTCATCCCAGATGGCAATGAGGGCAGATTCTGTGCCTCTTGCCGGGCGGAATCCTGTTTGGTAGTCTGAAAGTATGGAGTTATCTTTAATGAATTGTGACATCTGGATGAATGCTGCTCTTTCTATCAGTTTGCCCAAGAAAGGTCCATTAGTAATTGGTCTGTAATTGTCTAGGTCATACGGGTCCAGGTTTGTTTACTTTAATAATGGGTGTATGTATGCCTTTTTGAGGTCTTCTGGAAAGATTTCCGTAGTTAAAGAATTATTGATGATTCTTTGTACTAGTGTGACAGCAGAGGTAGATAAAATAATGTGCTTGAAGATTTGTGGTGGGCAAGGGTCAGAAGGGCAGCTGTCTGGTCTGATTGCCTTGACCAGATCCATAAAATTCACTTTGTGATATTTGTTTGAAGAAATGCAGAGTCTGGGTTAGCCTACTCTTGGAGGGGATTTTTGGAATGTGTCTGCTTTGGTTGTGTAAAGCCTTGCCAGTTTGCCCGTTATTGCTTGAGCAATGGGATGGATTCCTTCTGTGCATTTCATGCACATTTAGCATTTTGAATTCTGTACTAGTACCTTTTTTAGCTTTTTTGATTGTTGGCTTGTATATTCTGTTAGGTTTGCATAGGTGAAGTTTGTCTTGTTTGCTGTTTGTTTTGAGCCAGGTGCATTGCAGCTTTCTAATTTGTTGTTGTATCTTTTTAGTTCTGTAATTCGCCAAAGTGCTTATTTTCTTTTGTCCTGTTTTGTTGTTCTTAGGGGAATTAGGATGTCAAAAGCTTCCTGCAGCCACTCATAAAGATTTTGAACTGAATTTATTGTGTCTAGATCTGTGTCAGATGTTAGTTGTGTTTCTAAGTATTCAGAAGTGAGTTTGTTCCATGGTCGAAAGGTGGATGCATGTAAGGTGACCTTAGGTGTTTTGATTTGTGCTTTCTTATGTTGGAAAGCTACCAAATTGTGGTCTGACCATGTGACTGGACTAATCAATTGAAAGGTAACTAGTTCTGGATTTGCAAAACTGATATCAAAGATGTGTCCAGCGATATGTGGGGGCTTGTGTATGATCTGATGTAGGTTCAGTGTGAATAGGCCAGTGATGATAGTTTTTGGATGGGGCATAGTGGGTTTGTCAAACCAAATGTTTAGGTCACCAAGAATGCACAGATTGGAGTGTAGTGCTATAAGGTTTAAAACCATGTGTAGAAACGTGTCTGGGAATGTTGTATTGCTAGGTGGCGGGCTGTAGAGGAGGAGGAAGTTACAGAAGGAAGTTGGTGTAGAGTTGCAACTTGTGATTTGGGCCTCACAACCTGTATAGAAACATTGTCTGCTTTGGTGAGATTTATTGTTGGCTAGAATTTAAGAGCTAGTCCACCCCCTCTTTTGCCTATATGGCTTTGTATGATAGTTTGATAGCCTGGAGGAACAGCTTCATGCAACACTGGTGACATGTGATCTCCTAACCATGATTTAGTTATGAAGAGTAAGGGCCTTATTAGAATTACCGTGGTCTAGTGGACCGCCGTAGCCGCGGTAGCGGTGAGGTTGCCACCGCACCGGTGATCTGTTCACCCTATTACGAGTTTGGCGGTTGAACTGCCAAAAGACCGCTGCAACTGCCAGGGATCCATGATCCCTTGATGGTGTTGCAGCAGTGTGAGGCCGCAATAAACTGGCGGTACCGCTGTGGTACCGCCAAGCATATTACGAGTTTCCTCACATCCACTCTTTTCATGGCGGTGAGTCTGCCATGAAAAGGGTGGCAGCGAGGAAACTAAGGGGGCCCTGCAGGGCCCCCTGTTGCCTCTGGGCCATGGGATGCATGCAGGGGGGCACATGTGGTGCCCCCCTGTATGCATGCACACACGTCATGGAGAAACGTGCAGGAACGTGCTTTGGCATTCCTATTGCGGTGCCTTTCTAAGCCTCAGATATGAGCCATAGAAAGGCACCGCCGATGGGACCGCCAAAGCACTGTCCTGCCAAACCACGATTAAATTCCTAATCTGGAGGGTGGTGTGTGGACGGCTTTGGCGGTCTCGCAACGGGGTGCTGGCATGGCAGCCCACTGCGAGACTGCCAAAGTCATAATCAGGCCCTAAGTCAGGTTGTGGGTCAGTGAGTAGGTTGTAGATGTGGTGCTTGTTTTTAGAGAGTGATCAAGCATTTATTAGTAAGTAGTTTAGAGATTGTGTTTTGGTGGCAGTGTGAATTTGTTGTTAGAAGAGTGAGCAGTACTTTGTGAACTTGTAACAGGTGTGCCATTAGTGCTGGTATTAACTGTATGAGGGTTGCAATAGTGTTGATTTCTATATCATATTCTTCATCCAGCAGGTTTAGAAGGCACTTTGCTGGGTCTGAGTATGTAGGTGGGGAAATGGAGGCAGAGAGTGATTTGGTGAGCTGTGCTGTTTTCGTAGAGTAGCCTTGTTGTGTGATAGACATGAAGATGCGAAGTTGTGAAGAGTGGCTTGTTGTTTGTTTTGTTTGCATCTGTTTAGGGTGGAGAGTGTATGGGTTAGGGCTGGTGGTGGTGCATGCGGGTCATGTTTTCAAGCTTGTGTAATGGATGAGAGGCGGGTGACCGAGAGTTGTTGTGTTGGAGTATTAGTGGTAAGCGTTGGTGAAGAATGAGAAATTGGGAATAAAGATGGTTTAGAATGTGTATTATTTGTGTGGTCATGAGGGTGAGTGTGGGCGTATGTTTCTAATTTGTTATACACTGTATTAAGAAATTGTGTGTGTTAGAGATTTTGTTGTGCTCGTGTGTGTTATGTTTTGCTTTTATGGAGTAGTGAGAGGAGGTGATAATGTATTTGTTTTTCTGAGAAATATTTGCATGCAAAGTATTGTTGGTGAGTGGAAGTTGAATGGTAAAGAGGGTGGTGATGTGTTCTGGAAAAGAGTGTATGTGGTGTGTGAGAGGGAATGGGCAAGAGGTATGAGTGTGTCAGATTTGAAAGTTGGAAAAGGTAATATGTGTGGTGGAGTGGAGTGTAAGTATTGTTTGGTTGTGTGGTTTTGGTAAAAAGAGGAGGAAGGTGTTGGATGAAATGGTGCAGGGCTGAGTATAGGTTTGGTGTTGACTGAAAGGGATCTATTAGGAGTAAGTAGAGGGTAGAGCTGGTGTTTTGTATGAACAGAAAGTGTGTGTCAGGATGGAGGCAAATTATGCATAATGTGGCTTTGTGTTGTGTTGGTGATGTGTGGATTTGTTAGTGATATAGGACAGAGTGGTGTTTTGTATGAGGTGCCATTGTGTGGTAGTTGGGGTAGAAGGGCGTATAGTAACCCTGGGCACTGAACTCCGCTCCGCTGGTGGAGTTTGCGGAATTTTGCATACTCCGCGTTCCGCGGAGAACGCGAAGATCCTGCAAAACTTCCAACTCCGCAGCGGAGCGGAGTTCAGCCCCGGACCCTCCCGCCTCCCACCCCCCGCAATAAATATTTTCTAAATGCAATCTACAATTAATGTAAAATAAAACCGCACTTACCTTATTGCGGCGTCCCGGGCTGCCCTCCTGCTCCTTGCCGTAATCTCCTACGTTAGACATACGTCATGGTAGGACTGCGCATGGATTACGGCGAGGAGGAGGAGGGCAGCCCGGGACGCCGCGATAAGGTAAGTGCGGTTTTATTTTACATTAATTGTAGATTGCATTTAGAAAATATTTATTGCGGGGGGTGGGAGGAGCGTAGCGGAGCTCCACTGAGTTTTTGGCCAACTCCGTGGTGCTCCGCGTAGAGCAACTCCGCCTGCTACACCCAGGGCTAGTGTATGGGTGTGGTTTATGGTGTTTTTGGGCATTGACATGTGGTTCGGGTTTGTTTGGAGTAGATGAGTCGAGTATATTTGCTGTGAGTGTGATAAAATGTTTGTGGATGTGGATGAGTTAAGGTGGGTGCTGGTGAATGGAAAAAGAGCAGAATTTCTGGCCCTAAACCCGACCAACCATGAACAGGCACAAACAGGCAATTGCCCTTGTCTTCTCCACCCTTAGCCTTGACGTCCTTGCAGGGATGCCCTGAGCACTAAGCTTAAATAGCCCTAGGTCAGGTGACTTTTGGCCAATAGGTACACTAGCCCTAACCCTAACCAGTCAGAACCCTAACCCTAAGCCCTAGGACCAATAGGAGACGAGTCCCAATCACAGCCTAGCCCTAGCAGCCAATCAGAAACCAAACCCTAACCCTTAAGTCCAACGGAAACACTAGCCCCAGGAACCAATCAGAACCCCAGATCAATCAGCCAATCAGAACCCTAGCCCTAAGTCCCATAGAAACCCTAGCCCCAGGAACCAATCAGAATACCAGACCTATAAGTCAATCAGAGCCCTAACCCTAAGCCCTAAGTAAAATAGAAACCTTAGATATAGGACCCAATCAGAGCACAGATGTAACAACCAGTAGGAAACTTATATAAGGAGCATGTGACCTTAACCACAGTCTGCTGGGCGGGGGCTGGGAGCTGCTCCTGAAGTCAGAATCTCGTTGGAGACAAACAGGCTCAATTCACTCTATGGAGTTCCTGTTCAAATCTCTGCAGGTAAGTGCCAAATCTAAGCCACTAAAATGCTCCTTTTCGCACACTTAAAAAACTCACTCTTTAAGCCAAAAACAAGTGCTACATACACTTTCCAAACACAGTTTAAACCCTAAGAGCAAATTAAGCAGTCTGAAAGCACAGTCTGCTTAGCCTCTGAGGTGTATTTTCCCTTTTCCC
This sequence comes from Calotriton arnoldi, assembly GCA_963921515.1. Taxonomy (NCBI): domain Eukaryota; kingdom Metazoa; phylum Chordata; class Amphibia; order Caudata; family Salamandridae; genus Calotriton; species Calotriton arnoldi. Next base: position 1,874,632 of record CAWUFW010000430.1, read on the forward strand.
TTGCTAAGACAAAAGGGAGCTGGAGGTGGGTTGCCTTCAAACAGTAAATGTGAGCAGTCACGGGCATGGAAAAAACAGCAGTTTTAAAGTTAAAAGCACAGCAACTAAGAGGTAATAGTAAGCATTCAAGGGCAGGAAAGAACAGCAGGTTTAAGGCACAGAAACCAAAAGGTAAATTTATGCAGTCTCGGGCTGAAAAAAAACAGCAGTTTGAAAGTACAAACCACAGAAACCAAGAGGTACCTTTAAACAGTCATGGGTAGAGTAAAAAGTACTTTTACAGTCTCAAGAATACACAGCACAAAGTCTGTCTTCTTATCACCTTCTGGTCTTTTGCTCACTGGCCTGTTGGGGCACAGGGAAGCTAGGGCTAACAAAATGAAGGTGGCTGTCTTGGGGTTCACTCCACAAACTTTTGGGGCCTGGATAGGTGTGAGAGGAGGCTCAGGGTTGCTTGGGAGCTAGAGGGCCAATTAGCAAGCACAGGCTGCTGGGCGGGTGCTGGGAGCTGCTCCTGAAGTCAGAATCTCCTTGGAGACAGACAGGCTTAATCTACACTCTAGAGTTTCTTTCCAAAACTCTGCAGGTAAGGTTCAAATCTAAGCCACTAAAATTCTGCTTTCACTTAAACAACTCACTCTTCTAACCAAAAACGAGTGAGACATACACTTTTCAAACACAGTTTAATCCCTAAGAGCAGATTAAGCAGTCTCAAAGCACACTTTGCCTAGCCTCTGAGGGGTATTTTGCCTTTTCCCTTGCTAAGACCAAAGGGACCTGGAGGTGGGTTGCCTTCAAACAGACCTTACGACAGTATAGGGGAACACTAGGAGAGAAATGTAAACAGTTACAGGCTAGAAAAACTGCAGTTTTAAAGAACAAAGCACAGGCACCAAAAGGTACATTTAAGTAGTCACAGGCAGAAAAAAGCAGCAGTTTTAAGGTACAAAGCACAGAAACCAAAAGGATAAGCTTCATTCTCCAAGAAGAGGCCTAGGTAAAATGAACATCTTTAAATTGTATCCTTGCCTGGGGAAATGCTAGCTAAATGAATCAATTTTATTTCCACTTAGTTTTCATAATCTAATTTAAAGGTGAAATCAGATTTGTAAAATTGTTATTGGAAAAGTAACTTTTTAAAAGCTGTGCGTGGCCTCTGGGTCAAGATATTCAAGGGTGTTGTCAACAACTGCCCACTTAATAGGAATTAGCTATCAGGGAGGGAGACAGGAACAGTTGGTAGACCCAGCCTGGCAGTTCAGGTCCTAATAGAGCACGGTCAAAGCTGATTTGCATACGGCTGAGTCCAAACTTAGGTGGCATGGTGCGCAAAAGAATGATACCTTGAAATGCCACCTTGAGGGCTTGCCAGTGGTTAGACTTATTGCAAGCATTCCTCCCATCATATTTTGCGTGTTTGATGCACCGCCATATGTGCCCAGACATGGGCCCCATGCTCACTATGCCACTGGAACCACGTTATACCCAACTGACAAGCCCCAATCAGTGCAAAACCGGTCTTTCATTGCTTGTGTTCCAGTTCAGGAAGGACCTGGTCTGGCAGTTCAGGCTGCACTGTTCCTACTGGAGAATGATCAAGACTGATTTGCATATGGCTAGGTCCAAGCTGAGGTGGCATAGTGGGGAAAAGAATGATGGGTTAGAATGCTACCACAAGCTACTGTCAGTGATTAGATGTATTGCAAGCATTCCTCCCATTAACTTTTGCGTGTTGGAAGAGGGGGTTAGCCATATTGGATTTAGAGCTTCTGGAATCCTTTACAGTTAAGCAAAGAGGAAGTGCTGTGGAAGGAGGTGTGGTATAGGGTGAAATGGTAGACAGCATTGAATACTCCAATCACTGACTAGTGCACAGAATAAGTCTGGAAAGTCACCACTACCTCCTCAGAACATTTGTGAACCTGGGACGGTTACACCTGTAAAGGAAGGCCCTGCTGGAACAACTTAGATTCAGGCATTCCTGACTCCTGAAGGCAACACGGTATTTGAACTGCTCTTGAAGGGTCAGGTGACTGACTGCCTATGTGCCTGCTCCAGGGAAACCAAAAGCAGAAGGTCTCCTGCCTCAAAGATGGACCAGCTGACCACAGAGGATTGGACCATGAAGAAGCCCTGACTACAGAGAGATCCAATGCCTAGTAGGCTTTCCTGTGATGACTGGGGCCTGTAGGAGCTCCTAGAAAGAAGTGTTTCAGCAGTTGAAGGAATGTGGAACTGAGTCATCTTTTCCATCTCTGGAGGACCAGGATAAGGAGCTGATGCTTGTTCAAGTAGGTTGCACCCAGCACAAGCAAAGAAAACCAGGTCTGTCTCGCTTGGAGCTTTTCCCTGTGCTGTAAATGGCTAGACCTTGCTGTAAATTTATAGATATTATTATGGAGATCAGCTCAGCTACATATTCTAGCCTTGCCCCACTAGAGGATATTAAGAACCTAAAAAGTGAGACTAAGCCCGAAGGTAAAACCTTTCCCAGCAGCAGCGTGACCTAGGAGGCTCTGAAATCCAGCGTTGTCCCTCTCAGGGCTTTTGGTGAGAAAAACCACTTTACTGGGGACTCGACTGCAACATACCTGACTTCATGGGACCCTCATCGGCTTGAGCCTAGGACCGTGCCATATTGGAGTATTTTTTATTTCCAATAAAATGATATAAGTCCAAAAGTAAACACCTTGACCTGGAGGAACTGTTTTGTGCATCTGAGCTCAGCTACATCGCATTTGCTCTGAAATCACCGCAGGTCCTTGTCAAAAGCGAACTGTTATTTCTCAATGGTGCTTTACGTTTTCTAGCTGTCTTTTGCCTTAAAATGTTACAAATTCAAATCTCTGGTTCCCGTATCAAATGTTAAGCATTTCGGTGTAGCTTTGCTCATTAATTTTTCTCTATTTTTCTGAATTTCTTTGGTAATTGTATTGTGCTGTTTTCTTGACTTTAAAAGTGTCAGTATTGCTTGAACATAACACACATTTCTTGAAGAAATTGCGTGCTGCTTGTGCCATAGATAGCAGGGGTCGAGATGAGCTTCACTGAAACTAGTGTTGAGACGTAACTAGTTAGTATTCATTAAGGGGCATATCAGCAAGGGCCGGCGATAATTATCGCTAAGCGCACTTAGCGCTAGGATAATTATCGCCGGCTATCGCTGCTTTCTATCGCGGAGATAGCGTGCTATCAGCAACGCTTATCTCCAAAGCGATAGAAATGCAAGCGATAGCTGGAAAACAGTGTGATTATCGCTGGAAAACCAGCGATAATCGCACTGTGACCGGCGATACCTTGCTGATAGGGCAGGGTGGTCTTAGCCATGTAATCCACCTCCCATTGGATTACATGGCTAAGTCAGAATTAAAGCATGCGTAAGGAAAGTAGCGATAACCGTGGTTATCGCTACTTTTCTATCGCTATGCTTGTTAGCGATTCCCTTGATAATAGGAGAAATGTCGCTTAGCGACATTTCTCCCGTTATTCTGGGGGGACGCCCACTTTGCATCTCATTAGAGATGCAAAGCTGGGCGATAAGGAAAGAGCGAAGAAGCATGGATTCACGCGTTAGCGTGTCGTTGCTAATAGGGCGTTAAAATTATCGCCGCTTTTCGTCCGAAAACGGACGCTAAAGCGGCGATAATTTTATCGCCAGCCCTTGTAGATATGCCCCTAAGTTGGTAAGACTCCCTCATTCTGAGCATTCTAATAATTACTATGCCCCTGAAATTTTCCCAAGTTAAATTTCAGCAGGTCAAAACGTCTGAAATGTTCCAAGGGTAAACCCGAGATAAATATTAGTAAATGCAGAAGTCAGTGCTTATAAAAAAACACTCTACATGTCATACCCTATTTTCTGATTTTGAATTCAGAATAGGAGATATTTACTACAGTAAGAAAATATTTTCCCTGCAGCGTTGGTAGGTAATTCATTCCCAGCCATCTCACTCATGGTCCAGACCTTATATTAGCTAGTCCCAGTATTTTTCATAACCCTTGAAGGTTATAAGAGCAAAGAAAGGGTCCACATAGACCAAATCCTTTTGTTTACGATATTATTGAATAATTCATATGCAATCAAAGGCAGTAGTTACAAGTACTTTGATTACAGAAAAGAACAGAGTGAGTTGAGTAAAAATATAATCTCTTTATGCATTTAGACACTATGTGATATCAGGTTCACCCCTTATAGAATATTTCAAGCAATTACAAAATTATCTTAAGACATCTTCTTTGCCTAAAAGATTTTGTTAATACCTGCTTTCATTTGCCATCCTGCTAATCATCATTTAGTAACCGTAGTAATTAGTGTTCAGAGAGATCCCCCTTCTGCTAATCCTGCTTTTCCCCAAACATACAATTAAGGAGGGTAAACTAATCTGCTCCTCAGATTTTAAGGATTTCTATGTAGTGGAGGAAAGATCTTCTCATTCATAATCTTGTGAAAAAAAGTATAATTAAAAAGAACGAGCCAGTGTATATTGCTGGTGAGGTTGGGAGAGTATGAAGGATGCTGGACTCCATCTTTGGCACCATTTGTTTATTTGAAAGAGTGGGCTTTAAGCAACAGGATGACAAATGGCACAAAATAATTATAGGAACCACAAGCACTGATTACACTAATCAGAGTCACCATGCGTATTAACCAGCAATGATAAGGTATTCAATAGCAACCAATATGTTTTAACCCATTTGCAGATACAAAGTAAACAGGCATTCAGAGACTTATTGCACACATTCTTTATAATTATTAGAGGAACACAAACTATTTTGCAGAATCAGCAGTTCCCTGAACACAAACTATTTTGCAGTTCCCTGACTCTCCTGCTAAGAAACAAAACCAACTCTAAACAGGGTGACGACACAACATTACATAATGAGGAAGGTATAAACATAAGAGTGAGTTGTTGCATGATTGTATTGCACATTTTTGTGTACAGTGTTACAACATGGGTACAAGGTTTTAGTAAACAGTAAAACATGAAAAAATGCTAACCGCAACAGTGATGACAGCTCTACCCAGTCATACAAATGTGGATAACTATTCATTTCATTTCATCAATTCTTTTTGTTATGTCTATCTCTACAGGTCCCCTTTGGGATTTTGATTGTCGACCCAACTTTGGATCGTTCCAGTAAAGTATGATTATTTTTATTGTAGAGATCAATCAATATCTGCATAAGGGGCCAGCATTAGTGATAGAGATATCCACAGAGTGGGCTATGGTTCTTAAGAAAGTCCTAAGACACTTGTAAGGGCGATTAATATAGGGCTGAAATATGTCACCCTCATAAATATGGTCTAATTATTCTCTGGCAATTATGTTAACTCTTCACACTAGAGACAGGTATAAAGCCATTTTGTGAACCATTAGGTAGTTTTAGTTGTCGAGACCGCCACAGAGAGCTTCCGACCATTCATCTTCACTTTCACGATAGCTTCGGCACCGCGCCTGAGCTCCATCGGCGATTCACCCTTCGATGGTGGGGGCGCTGCATTCTATGTTTTTCCTTTTGGGTTTCCTGTGCCGGGGATCTTGGGTCCCATCTCCAGCTGGAGGGAAAGTTGCTGACAGTCACGGCAGTCTCCGTGTTCCCCACAGCACCTCAGCCCAGCCAACAGCCGCCGTGAAACCCAGAGCAATTCAGCCTGAAATAGTGCGACTCTACAGCGGTTGAAACAGCGAGGTAGGTACTCAGCTAATATAACAGCTCCGATCGTTTATTTTGTGGTAACAGACATAAGGGGGATTCCGTATCTTTAAGCCATGTTGCTGCTTGCTTAAGCTAGGTCAGGGAGCCGCATAACGACTGTGTCAGACAGCCGCCATCTTGCAGCCTTCCCCCATAAGGAGACAGTGGAGGAGAGGAAGGGCAAAGGCGGGACTGTGCCCCAGCAGTGCTCTCTCGGCTCTTCTGTCATCGATTTGCTGCACGCCTCTATGGGGGGAGCTTCGCTCCCTCCAGTTCAGCTCAGCAGGAGGAAAACCTATGGCAGACAGGGGCCCAGGTAGAGGAGAACACAAGGAGTGCAGGATGCTCCAGTGCAGCGAGGGACACAGCACTCCAGCGTGAACAGTCTGAGCAGAGTGGGTCTGGTGCAAGTGAGGAGGTAAATCTATGTACCCCTAACTCTAGCAAGGTTGTGGATGGAGGGAATGGTGTAGACCTGTCTAACTTGCCTGGAGTCCAACCTTCAGGGGAGGTCGGTGGGGCCGGTGGCATTAGTGAGCAGAATGCATGGCAGACCCCTTAGGTTTATTTAGAGCCAAAGGCACAACTTGCCAGTCTAGCCATCAATGAGCAGGAGTCCAATGACTGCTTTTTTCATTGTCGGATGAGGTTTGGTCAGGAGATTGTTCTGGGTCAGACTCATTAACTGAATCTAGTGAAGACGGGAACATTTCAGATGTGAGTAAAGCCGACCAGGTGGCTACTACCTGTAAAGAACCTAGAAACTCAGGACGCTCTAACATACACAAAATAGATCTGAAATGGGATCACTCAGCTAGGGAATGTTTGATAGGTACTGGCACAATTCCCACTCAAGATTCACCTGTCTCAATACCTCTGACCTTGGACACCATTTTACAATGCATACTTTCTCACCAGGAGGAGACCCTCCAGTATAGTCGGCGGTTGCAGACATCCATGCGAAAGCTCCAAGGATCGCTAAGAAAAGTGGCAAAAACATGTAGGGCAATTGGGGAGCAGCTGTCCAATCTTGAAACTAGAGCTGAGACCCTTGAAAGTGATCTGGCCGGTACCCGAGAACAGACCACGGCACATGTGGCACAGCTGGTTGACATACAGTGGAAGTTGGAGGATCAAGAAAACCACCAACGACGTAATAATCTCCGGATTCTCTGGGTCCCGGAGGGAAAGGAGGGCTCTGACGTTTGGGCATATGTGGTGGATTTATTGGCTAAAGCTTTCCCAGACCTGGTGGAATGGAACTGGCCATTGGAGGTGCAGAGGGCCCACCGTGTCCCATTCAATCTAAGACAACCAGTTAGATCAGATTCGAAACCTCGGGCCATCCTCGTTTACTTTGGCAATTTTCTCTTGAGACAGGCTATTTATGAGAAGGCCAGACCAGAAGCGAAACATAGTGGGGGAGATTTCTCCTTCTTCGCTAGACCGGACTTTTGTCATTTTATAGTCGAGAGGCGATGGCGCATCCACCAGATGATTAAGCCCATTCAGGATAACGGGGGACAGGCCTTCCTGTTAAATCCGGCCCGCCTCAAGGTGATCCAGGGTGATCAAAACTGGTTCTTCACTTTGGAGATTAAGGCAAAGGAGTATCTAGAAAAGTGGGGGTCTAATACTTGAAAGGACTTGGACTAAGAGTGGGTACGGGCCAGGATAGTAGGGGATTCGCCATTTCTTTCTTTTTTCTGAATTCTCATGCCTTTTGTTTTTCTATAGGCACTGTGGGGTTCCTTTACACTTTTTTCCGGTTGCCATGGTTGGCATAGTTGCTGCCACGAGAAGTTAGCTGAGATATGGTTGAATTGCTGGTCAGGGAGCTGCGCTCATAATCACAGACTGAGCTCAGTCTGGCAGCTTATCAGCGCTGGGTGGGTAGGGAGGGGGTGGAGGGCACATTGTATAGAGGGGTGGGGAAGCGTTGGGTGGGGAGGGGTGTGAGGGGTGGGGGAAGATGGGCACTTTAGGTGTAGAGCACAGAAAAAAGGTGTGAAAATTGGAGAGAGTAAAACATGGCATGTGAGAAGATTCAGACAGAGAAGGTGCTTGAGAGTATTTGGAGGGACAGCCTCTGTTTTGGGAATGGGTAAGATAAGTATATGTACCATCAATGTGGGTGGTTTAAATGATAGGACTAAATGAGCATGGGTCGTCGAGGCTCTAAGGTTGCAAGGGGCTGATATAATCTGTCAGCAGGAAACACACATCCCATGGGGGAAGCAGGATATCCTGATGATTAAAGGTTATACCCTGGCAGCGTGTTCCACTCAAACCTCCACAATAAGGGGGGTTGCCATTCATGTTAGAAATAGCATGGGCTCTGTAACACGGGTATTGGAGGATAAGTGGGGTAGAAGGGTGATTGTGTTGTTACCCTTGGGGTTGACAGTTTGTACCATATACGGATCAAACCAGGATGATCCAAAAATCTTTAATGACTTAGAAGTTGAGCTGGCATCCTGGCCAGAACCGTTAGTCATTTGTGGGGACCTGAATATAAAGCAGGAGGTGAGCAGGGGTCAAATGCTTAAATATTATGGAAGGAAGCCTGCTCTAAAATCCAGATATGACTTAGTTGATGTGTGGGCCGACAAGAATCCCACTGATCCAGGATTTACTTATTTTTCATATCCCCATAGCAAGTGTGTTAGGTTAGATTACTTCTTGGTTTCTTCCTCTATGCGCAATGTAGTACGAATAAAGAAGATACCTAAACTGCTTTCTGACCACAATCCGTTAATTTGAGATTGGGCAATACAAACGGATGTCCGGGTTCAGTCCAAGTGGACATTTGATAGAAAATAGTTTTTCAATGTTTCCTTTGTACAACACATTTGGCAGTGGGTGGTACAGTATTTTGATGCAAATTGGTATAGCGCTTCACGTGGTATGGTTTGGGATAGCTTTAAGGCTGGCTTGAGGGGGGAAGTTATTCGTTTTGTTGGAAAGAATAGATGATTGCAAAAGGATGAAAGAGTGACCACTGTTTTTCCCTACACTACATTTTCGATTTCATAAGCACAGTCAGGTGAGTGGACAGCAACTAAGACACTTACTGATGCAGAGAGAAACACTCTGAGAGGCCACTGACTTGGTGTGGATTCAGCAAATGGAATCTGACACATCCATATGCCCACTTAGTGTGCACACAGAATGAGTGAGATTGGATGAGTGGACAGCAAATGATTCAATACTCCTGGAGGACACAGTGCCAGAAACTGGGAGGTCTGGTTCTTTGAATTCTGCAATTGGGAATGTAAAGATATCCTCGGGCATACCACCTTCCTCTGGTGCCTTCAAGAGCTGATGGCCTCATTTGCACGCTTGCTGAGCTCAGTGAATTAATGCTGCTTTTGCATCATAAGCTCTTGGACAAATCCCTACCACACACTTCAGAGGACTCAAGTTTGATTGTTCCTGCTTCACCCAATAAGATCAAGAATGGCGTGCTAATGGAATTTATGGAGTGTGATTCTTCATTTTGACAAATAAACGCATTCATTATCAAAATGTGATTTACCATGTTAAATAACGTGTGCCTATTTAGCATATAAATTGTAGTAGGTAACCACACTTAGCTATTGTAAACAATCACTCGAGTTAATATGTCGTACAAAATTAAGCTAGCTTAATATTAATGCCATCTTGTATGTCGACTTTACATGTGTAAGCCTTAAAGGACTGCTCATTTATTTTCACAGTTGTTTTGGACGAGATGTTTTCTTTTCTTCCTACTGCAGATGCTGAAATGTTTCCAGAAGCCTTCTATAAGGTAATGAATAGGCATTTCTTATGTATTAGACAACTGATAGTGAGGTTCTCACTGGGATGAGAGGAAGATGCCAGGGAGTGTGAATCGTGGAAAGAGGTATCCGAACCGCAGACATTCTGTCCAGTGTAACAACTCAAGGATGTAGTCATGTTTGGTTCACGAGAGTAGAAACAAGCAGAAATGTTGCAACCAGTGTTTTGTTGAATTATATTAACATGTGTTCCTTAGACTAGATAGAGCATACAGTTCTAGATTCCTTTACGGAGATGTTTGCTGACCTTGAGTTGAGAAGACCCTTCTCGCCTCTGCTAATCTCCACAGCCTGAGTGCTAAGGCTTCATGCCTATGCATTCTTATTCTCTCATCGGAAACTTTATTTGGTTTTCTGAAGCTGACACCTTACTTTTGCCTAAATACCCTTTCTCAAGCTATCATTCCTTAATTTAGAGTAGGGGATTCCTTTATGGAACACACTTGTTGCATATTTTGTATTCTATTTGTAATTCTTCTTAATGTACTATTTGATCTTATTTTAATGTATCGACTTCTAGACCATTTAAATCTGTAATGTTGAGGATTGAGATTTGAATACTTAATAATCTAATGATCTGATTATAACTAGTTTGTCAATAAATACGTTAAACTCACTTCTCTTCTCTTTGTCCTTTCCTGTGAAGTCCCAATTGGTCGTCACTGTCTGTGGAAATTACATGTAAATGATCGCTCCCTATCCACTCTCCTTGTCGACTAACAAAGGTCCATACGGCCAATGGTGGGGTTTGTATGATGATTATGCTCGCAGTTTGAGATTCTAGAATCCCTACTCTGGCAATGCGTAGCAGAGTGACAGTTATGTCACAGAAGAAAAGCAGCTAGAGAAGTCTAGAAATAAAATGATGAAACCTGCCCTAGCTCAAAATTGCCCATGTCCTTAAAGTCCTTGGCCCAACTTTGAAGATTGAATGAGTTTTGGTGGTGCCGAAGGCATTTACAGTGGTGGAGGAGTGAGTATTAATATGGTTGTGCGTCGTAATTGTTATATTGAGCTTAATATGTTGTGTGGAAGTTCTGTGTTTTGCATTATTGTAATAACTATGGTTTAGTTGTGTAATTGTGTATATGCGTTTGATGCTGAGCATTTGAAGTTGTTAGTGGGCTTGTCGCAGTCCAGTTCCTGGGATAGATAGGAGAATATTGTGGCTTAACTTGTAAGTTTCGTAGTATCCGTTCTTGAGCTGCCATCTCCTGCACAATTGAGGGAGAGAATCATAACTGATTGTTGTGAATGTACTAATAGTGCTTGGTGCTAGTAGACCCTACTGCACAGAAGGGAAGCTGCGCTAGTCAGGGTGATATCCTGATGGCTGAGATTTCATCTGTGTGTGTAGAAGTTCAAAAGTGTTATTTCTGGCTAATTCCTATGTAAGAGATTACTTTGAATTCCTCAGTGGAGCAGACAAGAGCTATGTGTTTACTGTGCTTAATTAGAGATGTAAAAAGTTGACGTACGAGAAAATTGTAAAGGAGGGTGAACCACTACAAGGAGTGAGAATTGCGTCAGAGTACCACGCTGGAATAGGTCAACTGGTGTGAAGTGTCACACTGGGATTGGTTGGTGTGTCATTGAGAGTCGTTCTGTGGTAGGTCCACAGAGGAAAGCACTGCACTAAGATTGGGTGTGAGCATCGATCTGTATTGATTTGTGATCCGGACAAAAAAAGCTGTATATTTGAATTTAATTTAATTCATTTCCATTGTTGAACTGTTGTAATCATGAAGTGTTCAGACCCCTTAGAGATTTGCTGAAGGGTTATGTGCGAGTTCCTGTCTGTGAGGGCGAGAAAACTCCACCGGAAGGTACGCCAGGTCATTATATGGTGACAAATATAGGGCTTCACATGTGTTTGTGGCTTTGTCAATGGCACAAAATCACCGGGAAAGAAGGAGCCTTACGATTTCCACAAACTGGCCAATTTAACATGAGGGTTATTGAGAATTTGAGGGGAATATTGTATGACATGAAACATCCTCTTAGACCTGTACAATATGAAGCTTTAAATGCTTGGCAGTGTGCTACACATACAAAAGAGAAAGTAAAATACCAGAATAGAGCAAAAAGATCAGTGTGTAATTACGCTGATACTAAATGGGACGAAGAACAGAATAAGTGGAGGAAAGTGCGTTTGAGGGAGCTAGAATGTACCTCTTAGGTGCTTTGCTATCTTCATGTCCACCACCTAGTTATGTTGCTCTGTATCCAGATCTAGATGGTGATACAACTTCTAGTGGTACTGCTGGCACAGCTCTGTGGACCCACATGTAGCTCAGATTGGGGGAACACTTCCAACTCTTTCAGTTGCATCAGCACATACTGAGACAGCTACTACTGTAGTTACCTCAGTTGCTTCTGCTTCTATAGTGACTGCTCGAGCGCCTAAATCACAAGTCATATAATCTCAGACTTTAGCTATTCCTGTTGTATCTACACCAGTCACCACTTCCATGCATCCTGCTGTTCCAGGACCTGTAGGTGGGGTAGAGGAGACAGGGTTTACCCATACATCGCGGAATTCACAGATTGTTGCTTGGAGTCAACCACAAATTGGCTAATCCTGGAGAGAACTTAGAAAACTTGTTCCTCAACCAAGATCAGGACCTTTCTATATTGAGATTCTGCCCCCATGGTTTGAGGAATCTTTCGAGAGTGGAGGGACGGGAGAGATTGAGTCACCATCCATGAGACAGGGAAAGGCTAGACCCTTATTTGTACCAAAGTTAAAGGTGGAATTGGCAGGAATCATTGGGGGATTTTTAGACATTTCACATCTGAATCAACACCAAGAAAATGAGCTGATATATTTGAGTAAAGAGATCACTAGGCGTGCAACTGACACATGAGAAATTAACAGAATTGGCAGGGAACTATGAAGTAGATCTATCTAAGAGTTTCCCCTTTCAGAAATGTTTCAGGGCACAACTAGAAAATCAAGCAATCATTACTATGCAATCTTCAGTGATGAATTTACATATTACTGAATTAGTTAAATGCATTCGGAAATGGAGTGATTTTGACAGGTTGGAGAGCAAGTGATCGAAAAAGCAGGTAAAGAAAAGGAAGTAAACGGACAGTGTAGAGGTGAATGGAAAACCGCCTCCAGAACCCCAGATGGAAATGCAGCTCTGACATTTCCTATGAGGGAGATATCAGGTGGAGGGTATGTTCATGTGCCATTGAGTTGAGGTGATCTTGCAACATTTACAATTTCCCCATATTGAGAGAGAATCCTGCCCAATGGTACTCCCAGGTTGACAGATTTATTAAGATCTCTAAGGTTTTGTGGATAGATTTGGATACCTTTTATAACATTGTGCTACCAATTAATTTATGGGCTGAGTGTAAGATAGCTATAAAGTGGCGATGTACAGACCCCCCAAGGGATCCACGTACTAGTACACCAGCTCCTACGGTAATGACAATGTTTGATGAAGTGATCACTGTCCTAAAGAAAAAGGTCCCTGCGGGGGATATTGATTGGCTAAAGATCATTGGAATGACTCAGAAAGCTCAGGGATCAATGCATGCCTCTTATGAACGATTGTTACAGGTGCTTAAACAGCACAGTGGTCAAGAGAATCCTGAAATGGGAGATATGGGAAGCTTTGTGTCACAGTTTGTTTTGGGTTGCTCCCAGAGATTAGTATGAACATATAAAAAAATGTGATTTGCTGTCAGACTAAGTCTCTGGATGAGATCCTGAGGAAGGCTAAGTACTGCAGTGATGAGCAGGAGATGAAGCAGAAAAGACGTAAGGAGCAGTTTATGTTTGCCCAAGCGAAGTTGGCACAGAAAGGTTTTCAAAGTCAGCCGTATATGTAAAATGAAATGAAAGGTGTTGATTACCAGAGGGGAGGCCAGATGATGCAAGGTAGAAGTGGTGCTTCACAAGGTAGAGGTTGAGGAATTTTGATTGATCTGAATTCTGGCGTAGATATCGTGATGTTGAAGAGATCGACTCCTCATCATTATTGTAACAAGCTTGGGCATTGGTAGTGAGAGTGCCGACAAAATCTCAATAGGGCAGTTGGTGATGGGCCAATGCAAAATGTTAATCCAGCTCAAATGCAGAAAGTCCCAGTAAAGCGAATGAAACCCCCAAATCAGTCACAAGCTCCAATGATACAAATTCCGCAAGCTCCAATGCCTCCACAGAACATGGGTAACCCAAGGTTTAATGTGAATCAAGTTCCAAGAGCAAATCCGTATTCCTAATCAAAACTAGAACCTATTTCAACAGTTCCCCATGTTTGAGGATGAGAGTTTTGTTTCATATCAGTCGCAATGAAGGAGTCTGAGGGGGGAGGAAGACTGCGTGTTTGGCGCAGTCTTAGAAGTAGACCAGAGTGGTCCATTCATAGAAGTTGAGGTGAATGACCACCAAGTGTCATTTCTGATCGACACAAGTGCTATCTGCTCCACTGTTAGAACAGCAGAGGTCCCTGATCTACCCCTCTCGGGAAAGAAGATCAAAGTTGTAGGTGTTGCAAATAAACTGATAACTAACCCTATCTTAACGAAGGTCCCTATAAAAATGTGCTCATTTGAGGAAGATCACCAATTTATTATATGTGTTTTGAGTCCTGTAAATCTGTTGGGAGAGATCTTTTGTGCAAGTTAAAATTTACTATTTACTGTACAGCGGAGGGTGTTGAGTTCTGAACGCATGATGAGGATGTTGAATTTAAAATGGCCAGGCAAGGAACAGCGGTTGGTTTGTTACCTGAGAGAACGGTAGAGCATTTACCTCCTGATTTACGAGATACTGTGAAAACCAAAGTATAAGATTTATGAGGGAAAGATATTTGACTTAATAAAGGTGTAGAACTTGTTTGAATAACGATGAAGCTTAATGCTGAGTTTCCTAGAACGCCACCATACAGTCTTACACCTGATACAGTGGTTGGCATCACTCCGGTGATTAAGTCAATGCTATGACACGGAATTCTGATCGAGATAGTTGGAAGTCCGGGCAACTCGCCGACTATGGGCTTGCAAAAGCCTAACGTAAATTATAGAAAAGTCAGGGCTTACAAAAAATGAATAATATTGTCATTTCATGTTGTCCCGTGGTACCAAATCCAGCTACAATGTTATTTCAGATTCCCTATGATGCCGAATGGTTCACAGTGGTCGATCTTTCCCAGGCTTTTTTTTCCAATCTTGTTGGATGTGGATAGCCAGTTTTTGTTTTCTTTTAGGTTCCAAAATAGAGTTTTGGCAAGGCGCTGAGCTCCACAATGATATAGAGAGTCCATTGATCTTTAATCAGGTCTTGAAAAGAATCTTGAGTCTTACAAATGCCCTGCAATTCTATTCTTGTGCAGACCTGCTTGTGGCGTCAAGTGCACAAGAAGCCTGTAAACAGGATACGATTGCACTGCTAAATTATTTGGCTGAGAATGGACTCAAGATGTTCCTGAGCAAGTTACAGTACTGTCAATAAGAGGTCCTGTATCTAGAACATCTCATTGAGAGGGGAGCAAGGAAGGTGCCACAAGAGAGAATTACTTCTGTCTTGGAAATGAATCCACCTAAAATGCAGAGAGAAGTTAGAATGCTTCTGGGAATGGTGGACTACAGAAGACAGTGGATACCCAGCTTTTACCTAATGGCCAAGCCTTTACTGAGGCCAACGCACAAAAATGTGCCTGATCTGCTTCCATGGGATGACGGTTGCTTAAAAGCATTTCTAGAGCTGAGAGAAAGTCTCTGTCGTGCCTGGCTCCAGGAATGCCCAATTACAGTAAATTGTTCACCTTGTTTTGCAGTGAGGGGGAGAACTGCACTCTCTTAATGTTTACTCAATTGCATGGAGACTCTCAAAGACCTTAGGCATATTTCTCAACTGCCCTTGACCCTGTAGCCACAGGACTGCCTGCTGCCTTAAAGTGAGTGTGGTGGTTGGTGTCAGTATTGGGAAGAGCAAGAGTATAGTTATGGGACAACCTCTTACAGTGATGATCTTACATTCAGTGGAGATTTTGCTTACACGCACCAAGACTCAGTAGTAGTAGTAGTAGCAAATATCTTTATTCGATATTACATTAAAAACATAAAAGCACATCATATACAGTTCATTAAAAAAAAATTTTTTTAAAAGAAGAAGGGTTAATTGAGGAAAACGAGACAGTCTCTCTTCGGGATCTTGGTTGAGTTACTACTAAGCATGTGGTGTCTAGCACCTCGATCCTAAACATAAATCATGAAAAGCATCCCCAAGCAGCTATGTTTAGTGTAACCAGGGACCATATTATATCATTCCAATAACAACCGTACATATGTTAGAGTTTGATAAAGTGCGTGGTGATAACACCATTTAACATCTAAGATAAAATTATACTAAAATTAAAATATTTACAAGTATAAAATGTCATTTGTAATATATTACAATGTCAATTTAACCTAAACATGCCATACACCTGTAGGCAGTTTATGTTACACCTCTAACATATTTGATCAAATTGATAATAATTACATTTGCATGGTATAGATTCCATCAATTGTAATGCCATGTAAGATGCCTTCTACATACTATCTTCGTCTTCCATTCACTATGGTTCTTTCAGCCTGGCCTAATTATTTTTATTCATATTTTAACTATCCTGCTTCTTGTGACCCATGCGTGAAGCAGGTATCTAGATAGGGCAAAGACCAAATATTCTGAGGTATCACTTTTCAGGATTCTGGTAATCTCACTTAAGCGGGTTGCTGCTAGAATCCGGCAAATCGGGATTAGCCATATTCTTCTTGTCTCCTGGTACATGGGACAGAAGAATAAAAAGTGTGTTTCTGACTCAAGTGCTGATTCACACACTGGGCAGCAGGGCGAAATATCAACCCCATTCCAGTTGCTGACAAAACTATTAATTGGAAGAATACCGTACCTAAATTTTAGGTATAATGTTTTAGCAAGGGGCGGCTCCATTCGATTTAAGAATTCCTCTTGTTGCATGTTATCTTTAATGTTGAGGAACCTACATGTCAGTTCCCCTGCAGTACTCTTATTGAGCCAGCTATCCATAACTTAGTTCAAGTAATTCTTTTTGAGGTGATTTACCGAGCTTTTTTGAATTTTGCCGGGGGTTTGCCAAAGGTCAGACATGCCAAGTTTGTTCAGCCTTGTCTTGATATGGTTAAACCACTCAATATTCCCTTTAGTGTCTAATAGTAGCATGTCTTGAGTTGAATCTTTCAGTGGCAGTGGTGAGTCGTTCACCCATATGCGCATCCACCAAGACTCAGTATATGACAAATAACAGATTCACAAAGTATGAACAATTGACTCTTGCTGCAGAAAATGTTACTCTGAAAAGATATGACTCTTAATCCAGCTACATTGTTACCATTGCCTGAAAATGAAATTGATGGGGAAGAGGCTGAGCATGACTCTCTCGATGTCACAGATTTCTTCACCAAGCCAAGACCTGATTTTAAGTATGAACCCCTTGATGAGCCTGACTATGTAATCTTTGTTGACGTCTCATGTTTAAGAGATAATGAAGTGAAATTGAGAGCAGCTTATGCTGTCTCTACAGTGCAGGAAGTGGTGGAAGCCTCCTGGCTTTAAGGTGTTACCTCGGTGCAAGTATCAGAACTGGTCGTTCTTACAGAGCTTGTTATCTTTCAGATCAATTGAGGGTGACAATATTTAGGGACAGTTAATATGGCTTTGGTGTGGTCTATATATGTTTGGACAGTTATGGTCACAGAGGTGATTCATGACTTCATCTGGATCTCCTATTTGGAGTGGGAAATATGTGTTGAGATTATTGGAAGCTTTACAGTTGCCACAACAAATTTCAGTTTTTAAATGTGTAGCACACAGAAGTGGAAATGATTATGTAACTATCGGAAACAGCTACATTGCTGAAGTTGCTTGGTATTGTGCAACTGTAGCATGCACAATTACAGGATAGTATGCAATTAAATCTGATGAGGACACCAGTTTTTGTATGCTGTTGTCTGTAGCTGATACTTGGGAGGAAATTAAGAGATTGCATGTGGAATTGTCAGAAGCTGAAGAACACGGATGGGTCAGAGAAGGATGTGTTAAGAGTGCAAATAAGATTTGGGTCTCAGCTGATGACTAGACATTGTCATGGTCCCTCATACATAGGGAGGGATGCCATGGTTAGATTATGCAGACAGAATTGGTTCAATCCCTGATTTAGAGTTTTGGCTGAGGATTTGTGCTATAGATGCATGACCTGTCAGCAAATGAATGTAGGTAGAAGAACCCCTGGAATTATGAGTCACATAGGTAGATCAGAAGGATCCTTTAACAGAATGCAGTTGGACTTCATCAAAATGCCTGTCTGTGATGGGCTGAGATTTGTCTTTTTCATAGTGTGAATTGTGTTCCAATGGGTGGAAGTTTACTCAACACAAAGAAATGATAGTCTGACTGTATCCAAACTGCTGTTACGAAAACTCATTCCACGGTTCAGATTTCCGGTTTCTCTGGAGTCAGACTGAGGGACTCATTTTAATAAGGAGATCCTTAGAATATTGTGTGTGGCACTACAAGTGGAACATAGATTGCATTGTAGATACAGATCAGAAGCTTCAGGAAATGTTGAGCAAATTAATGGGACACTGAAAACTTTTTTGGCCAAGGTATGTGCATCCGCTTCTCTGAAATGGGCAAATGCTTTACCTCTAGTGTTTATGAGTCTCCGAAGTACTCCTGACAGAACAGGATTGTCCCCACATGAAATACTCATGGGATGTGCCATGAAACTGCCTGGTGTGCCTGCGAATTTGCTTGCAAATATCACAGATGACATGATTCTCGACTGCTGCAAAGGACTGGCTGATGTGGTACGTTCTGTCTCTCATCAGGTTGGAGCTGCTATTGCGACCCTTTGTCCTGGTGATTTGGTCCTAGAAAAATAACACATTCGGAAGTCGTGCTTGGAACCAAGATGGAAAGAACCATACCAGGTGATCCTGTTTACCAACTCTGCTGTAAAGTATGGTGGACTGCCTAACGGTATATATTCCTCCCATACCCAAAGAGTGAGGTGCCTGCTCGAAGAGGTGGTGGCATTTGAAACAAGTCCAAGACTTCCTGTACCTGAAAGTCTGGAAGAACCAGAGGGGGGGTGTCATACACCAGAGTTTTCCAGCTATCCAAGTACCCGACATTTCACAGAGTGATATGGAAACATCTCCAAAGGAAAATTCCAACTCAATTCGCTTGGCTCCACTCATGTAAGGTGAATTACTTGATTACTTCATGGGAAGCCAATGGGGGGAGGAGAATGAAATTGTGATGGAGAAGGGGCATGTTAAGAAGGTAACAAACATTTGTTAAATAACAATTATGTCTACAATGTCCAAGTGCACCACTAACAAAGGGTCATTGTTTAAAGCGTAAAGAAAGTGAATCCCTTCCTAGTGATACTGGTATTACCTTGCTATGAATGGAATGTTTTTGTGATGACCCCAATGTAAAGTGAACCCAGAATTATGTTAGAAATATCAAAATCCATCATTGTATACTGGTTGCAGGATGTTGGTTAATTACTGTTGTCACTTGAAACAAGTTTAACTAAAATATAACTCTCAAACAAGATAAATTAGGGCCTGAATTAGAGTTCGGCAGAAGGGTTACTCCATCACAAATGTGACAGATTTCCCATCCGCTGTATTACAAGTGCCATTGGATGTAATTCACTTGTAATACGGCAGACAGGATATCAGTCACATTTGTGACGGAGTAACCCATATTTCAAACTCCGAATCAGGCCCTTTGTGTCTATTTTTCTAGCTTCTTATCAAACTAATATAAGTAACATAAGAATTCACTCTTTGTAAAGCTATTACCTTCCCATTACCAGGTAGTGTCGCAGATAGATTTTAGATTCTCCAAACAAATTGCATACAAATATGTCTTGTTAATTAAGGCTTTATTGCAGATCAACGTCCTTTGCCTGGTAAAGAACAAAAACATACTACAACAAGCATTAATGAATTTCCCAAATCACAGCAATATGGCCCAGTTCCAACATGATCCATGTCTATGGCATATTTTCCAAAATCAATACATAAATATTTTCTTATATATCTCCATAACATTCAGGTGACTGGGATTGGGAGTATAGCTACCCCTGTAAAAAACCCATGTATGAGGTTTTGAGGATTCATGTCCCTCTTTTTTAAGGGTTCCCTTTATGTTGCAGGACAGACTAACATTAGTAATATTGGTTATGGTTGAGGGAGAAATGCTGTTCAAGTGAGTAGGCTGTTTTCTAGGCAGTAATAAGTAGAACCAACTTCTCTACTATCGGTGACAGTATACATTGTCTTTGCACCCCCGAATGAAACTTTTACCATGAATCATGAATAACTACAAATCTGTGTGCAATTCTAATTGGAGAACGTGTATGGCATGCATAACCCCTAAGTTCTTCTGATGTATGCCTTATTTTATTCGATCTCCACCATATTATACAGGGACATTGTTAATGCTATCTCTAATTTGTCATGTTTGCAAAAGTCAATAAAATGGTTTTACAAAAAAACCATTGAACTTTTTCTTTAACTAGTGCAGCACCTTTTATAAGTGTTGTGATAACCAAGTGCAAATTCCAAATCCGAATTAAGACTGGCAGATGCCAATAAACCACTGCACATTCTCCGAAATGCTAAGTGAACTGAATTACCATGACAAGGAGTACGAGATATTTAGTATACTGTCCACCAAAATGCTTGGTGGACACAACACCGAAAAAAGAATTCACTTGTTTCTATTAAAATTAATATTAGTTCACATACAAAACTGAGGTTGCACATATGCTATGATACATAGAAAACATACGTTAATCTCTTAACTGCTGAGGCTTTTTCACCCCAGCGCTGAGCCCTAGCTCACACCTAGGCCTCCATGATTTTTTTTTCCATATAAGGTATCCAAGCCAAATTTGCACCCTTTTTTTCCAACATCTTGGGGATAGCAAAGGTTCTTAGGGTAAGTGGAGTCCCCTGAAGAGTACAGAGTAAATAGCCAAAATATTGCTGAATTTCAAGTTTTTGGGTAAAATAGAAAAAAGTGCTCTGCACATAAGTGTCTTTTTGCCTAAAAATGGCATCAACAAAAGGTTTGCTGTATTAAAGTCACCATCTTCCCAGCTTTCATGACCATGCAGAGCAGAAATAAAAACCTTTTATTTACCACAGTTTTTGGCATTTTTCAAAGAGGTAGCCAATTTTCCGAATTTTGATGCTTTCAACCTAATTCCAGTTTGTGGAGGAAACAGGTGTGAACCCCACGGGTGATCATGGAAAACTATAGATTTCTAAAAAAAGTCAGAATTCTAAATTCAGCAAGAGGTCATTTGTGTAGATCTTTAAACTGTTGAAATAAAATATATTCAAAATGAGCATGAAAAAACATCCATTTGTGACAATGTTTTCATCTGTAACTTTTTGCATTGATGGGCGATTTACCAAAGCAATATACCATTACATCCGCTAGACCTTTCTGGTTGTGGGGATAGATAGGGTTTGTAGGTTGCCCTAGAACCCGAGGTACCCAGAGTCAACAACTGAGCACCACCTTACAATGTTTTTTCATTGTGTACCGAGGATAGAGCAATTCATGTGGTAAAGTATACAGATTGAAAAATGGGTATCAAGGAAACCTATGCATTTCTGAAATAGACACTATGGAGTCGATTCCGATCTGGGTCGGAAAGCACTCCGACCGAGCCAGATCCGGAGTGTTTTCCGACCGAGCCGTACCAGAGGAGTCCGACCGAGCGAGTACGATGCCGCCGTATGCTGACGGACTCGGTTCGGTCGGACTCCCATTGAAGTCAATGGGAGGCGATCGTACAACGCGTGCATGGCCTCGCGTCACTGAATAGGTACGTCTTGCAAAAGGGCGCCCCCTGCAGTGGGTACGCATTGGTGCCGTCCGCACCGTACATGCATGTATGGGGGGGACCCCTGGCCCCCCCCTGTGTCTGACTCGTACGGCTACGGGTGAGGGCGGTCCGGCACGGATCCCCGTAGTCCGCTTCCCGGAGCTTTTTCGTGTCGGAGTCTCCGACTCGATCCGGCTGTCCGGATCGTGCATCGTACTGGCTCGGTCGTGAAACGTCTCCATTGCGCGGTGCGAATCGTGTCCGTACGAGTCGGTCGGAGCGGGTCGGATCCGGGAACGGTTCGGTCAGAATACACGCGTACATTCGCATCGTACTTGCTCGCTCGTGCAGGTGTCCGAGTCGGTCGGAAAGCGTACGATTCGGTCGGAAATCGGCTCTACGAATCGGACTCGGTCGGATTCGTGGGCCTACCGAGCGAGATCGGAATCGGCCCCTAAATGTGGAGTTTGGCAGCAGTGGCTATTTGTATATCTCTGAATTTGTGGGTAACCATACTAGCATGTGATACAGAGGGCATTTTCCTAAATGCCTTCTTTCTTACACACTGGCTTACATTTGGAAAGAACAAATGCAGAGAAATCCAATTGGTAATAATGAATGATCTACTATTTTCTGCTCTGACATGTCTCCCCCCAAAATATGTTCCTCACTTGTATGCTTAGTAGCCGCAACAGGAAAGGGCCCAAAATGCAACATGAATCCATCACATTTTTTCATTGAAAACTGATCCTTTCATTGCAATGTGCGAAGCTGTGGATTTTGGGCCTTAGCTCAGCCGGCACCTAGGGAAACCAGGCAAAACTGCAAAAAATGTTTAACTAGACTCCCTGAAGAATCTAGTGTGGGGAGACTTCAGTAGCTCTCCCCAGGTAGTCTGCAGGAGAGCAGAAAGATTGTTGAGGCTTTAGAGATGAGGGTGGAGCTTGATGTAAGGATGGGCCAGACCGCCCCCGTTATTTTATATAAAAAATATTACTGCCATCTAGTGGGTTTCCTGCTCCCTGGAGGCAAATTAGGGGCAAAGTCCCTGTCTGCCGCAGGGGGTGGGAAGACTAGTTTGTCCCTTTTGGGGTGGGGGTATGGCCAAAGCCAGAGTGCAACAACTATACCCCTTTTTCTGGCCCTAAATGAAAAATCCCTGCTGTCTAATTGGCTTTCTACCCCCCCGGAGCAGATTTGGGGTAACCTCGTCAATTGGAACAAACCTCCTATCTGCCCGGGAGGGCATAAAGAAACTATTGCACCTTCTGGGGCGGGGGTATGGCCTGATATCAGGGTAGGCCGCCCATCCTTTTGTTTGTTTTGGCACCATTTTGTCAACCCTGGTGTCAAGTGGGCTTTCTGTCCCTCTCGGGGCAAGTTTAGGGCAAACCCCCTGCCTCGTCCTACGCAGCAGAAAGACTAGTTTCTTTCTTTTGGGTCGAGGGTGTTGCCAATGCCAGGGTGCAACGGCAGCATCCCTTTCTTTTGCCTCAAGTGCTAAATCCCTGGTATCTAGTAGGCATTCTAGCCCCCTCCCCCAACCTCTGGGGTGCATATTTGGGGCAATCTCCCCAATTGGGGCAAACCTTCTATTTGCTCCTGGGGGGGCAGAAAAACACTATTGGCCCTTCTGGAGCAGGGCT
This sequence comes from Calotriton arnoldi, assembly GCA_963921515.1. NCBI lineage: Eukaryota > Metazoa > Chordata > Amphibia > Caudata > Salamandridae > Calotriton > Calotriton arnoldi. Next base: position 1,897,693 of record CAWUFW010000430.1, read on the forward strand.
ATGGCTTGATGCAAGAGTAGGCAGCCCCATCCTTTTATTTGTTTGGCGACATTTTGAAATCCCTGGTGTCTATTGGGCTTTCTGTCTCCCATGAACAGGTAGATTGGGGGTTAAACCCCAAGGTCACCTTCCAGGGGGTCAAGAAAGTGTAACTGGCTCCACGGTAGGGGCAGCACATGCCCATGTCATACTCCCCCTCCAAATAATGCTGTGTAAATGCAGTCTCTGGTATCTAGAGGGAAATCTGCCCCCCAGGGGTGGAAGATTGGGGATGAATAGCCCTAGCCACCCTTCAGGTGGGCAGAAAGTCTATTGACCCTCGGGTTGGGGGAACACAGGCCCATGCCCAGGCGGCCTCTCCCCCAAAATATACTGCATAAATACAGACCCTAGTGTCTAGTGGGCTTTCTGCCTCCTGGGGGCAGATTGGGGTGAACCCTAATGGTGCTCCAGGCAGGGGGAGCGCTGGCCCTCCAAAACAAGAACAGCAAACTAGAAAACCCTAGTGTCTAGTGGACTTATGCCCTCCAGTGGGGGGCAGATTGGGGGTGTTCTTCGCCATACACTCTCCTGTGTGGGCAGAACGCCTAATTTGGCCCCTGATGGGGGAGCACATGTCCATAATGAGGGGGGCCTCTCTGCCCCCCGACTGAGCAGATAAGGGGTGAATCTCCCATCCACCTTCCAGGGAGCAGAATGGCTAATGGGGTCCATGGGGCATGGGGGGCATGCAGGCTTATGCCCAGGGGAGCAACTCCCCCACAAACAAAGTACAGCAAACTAGAAAACCCTGGTGTCTAGTGGACGTTCTGCACTCCCAGGAGGCAGACTGGGGGGTGAACATCCCCATCCATCCCAGGGGGACAGAACAACTAATGTGATCCCTGGTAGGGGGGAGTCCAGGACCATGATTTGCCGTTACCCCCCAAAAAATATTGCGACCTATAAAATTCCTATTGTCTATGGAACTTTCTGCCCCCCAGTGGGGGTCAGATTCGGGATGAACACCCCATGCACCCCAAGGGGGCGAGAAAGGCTAATGGGGTCCAGCTCAGGGCAGCAGCCCAGGCCCATGCACAGGGTGGCTGCTCCTGACCTACAAAAGAAATCCCTGGTGTCTAGTGGGTGAATCCATGCTTGGGATTGCCCTCCTGCAGAAACCCCCAAGCAGGTATTCACGTGGGAGAGATATCATTAGAAAATGGAGATTCTACCCTTTCCAATGCGACCTCCCCCAGTGCTCGGGCTGAGATATGCCCCTGAGCACCGATTCTGTGAAAGTGAAATAAGCCGATCAACTCATTTCACTTTCACTTTGAATAGGTATGCCGGTGATCCAGCGATAACAATAAAAATAATTCTCCTATTATGCTTTGGTCATCCAGGTGCAACTATTCCTCTAACACACACACTATATCCATATGACGGTGGGGCCCATAACACTGCATATACATTCACTTACTCATTTGTTCCCTGGATTTCCTCCGTCATTAACCTAGGAGAAAAACGATTCGCTGGAAGGAGACAGGATACCTCTTTTATCATGACATAATATTTCTCATTTGCTTTTAAGGTATTCCGCTCATTGGTCGATGGACCAACTAGTAGGAATCAGTTGATGGTGATTAAGACCAGCTCAATCACAATAAACTCTTTAACATTTCATTTTAATCATTGAGCTAAAGAATCACTGAGTCATTTGTTTAAAGAATAATAAAGTTTATATAAAGTTTTGAATGCAGGAAATGAGGTTAAGCTTATTATTCAGATCATTACATTTATCATCAATATAAGAATAAATTGAAATTGCAATGCATTTTTATTAGACGGAAAAATAAGGTTGTCATAGTAAGAACTCTAAAGATCAATCTATCTATGTATCCGGGGAAAGTCTAATAATTCTAAAATGAAAAGCTATCAGGAAAAGTTCTCCTAAAGCAGCATCTTTATACTCAACTGGAAAAAGAAAATAGCAGCAGCAGCATCAGCTCGTCAGCATCAGCAACCGCAACTTCACCCATCTACAGCATCTAACTTCTCCAGCATCTACCTCTGCAACTCCTGCACCAACTCACTCCCGCAGCAACTCCCGCAGCATTCTAACCCCTCCCACCAAGAGTAGGTCTTCTTATACCCTAATTCTAGCTTACAGCATAAAATGTTTCTTCTTCATGGCGTGATTCTTTCTCATTGGTCAAAACTCAGGCCCATATACATTTTAATCAAACTTCCTGGTCTTAACCAGTTCTGTGTGGAATGTCCATGCAAGCATCGTTTCCCACAGTTCATGCAATTGCTCATCCGTTTTGATCAGTCCAAATTGTATCTTTTTCTGTTACATTTTGTTTTAAACAATTCCGTCTATTGATTCAGTCGGACTTCTCACGCTTCTTGCTGATCATCTTGGCACACATCTGCTCAGAAAGGTCACAACAGCCTTGACCATACTTCCATCTTAGCCTCTCAGCATCAGCACGTGATCATCCCTTTTCCACAGCCTCTCTCCTCTATCACATGGTCCCCCGCTCATGTGTACTCTAGCAACTGGCGGCCATTTTATATTGCTGCTCGACAGGCCTAAGCGCACTATTTTCAAAGATAAACAAAATATTGTTAAAACAAAGAAATATAAACCCTTTCGTTTCCCTCCCGTCTTTCTACGTACCCCAATTAGGTATTACCTAGCAAAAAGCAACATATAAAGCTGTCCCTTACTTACCATCGCTTTATTTTGCAACCACACGTTTTTATTTAAAAGCACAGATCATGCGTTTATTATCTAATTAGTACGCAAATATTATGTTATGTTAGACACGTAAACAATTATAAGTCGATTAATTTGCACACGGAATAGCGTGTTACCTTTAACCCTTAACATGTAACATACATTGTTGGTTATTTACTTAAACGAACATGTTTATTAATTATTTTACGAAAATATTAGGAGGTTTAAAAAATTTTCAATTACCCTGCTCCATCAACTCCCCCCTTTGGTGATTTTTAATATCACCACAAAACCAAAGTTATACAATTTTCTCAGACAGCATATATCTTTTATCCATTTGCTTTTGTTAGTTTACACAACTGTATCCCTTTCAACTTGTCTCTTTGTTTTCTTGTACATGTTCTCTTTTATTTCTTCTAACTCTATTTCACCCATTTCTCTCTCTCTCTCCTTGTTTATCATGTTTTCTTTTTCTATTTTATTTTGCCTTCTTCTTCTCTTTATACATGTTATTGCAAGCTTCAGTACTAATATTATTATTATTATCACGGTTGCTATTATTATAACTTTCCCTATTATTAATCCACTCATTCTTGTTAACCAATTTATTACTGAAGAAAACCCTTTACCAAGTTTTCCCCAGGCACTTTCAACCTCCAGTGGAACAAGTTCTTTGTGCAAATTTGTAATATTTGTTATATACTTCTGTATATTTTCACTTTTATCTGGAATGTAAGTGCAACAATGTTGGACTTTAAGCATTCCACAGACTCCGCCCTCTTTTGCCAAAAGAATGTCAAGGGCAAGTCGATTTTGCATCACCATAGCTCTCATGGCAACCATCTTGGTATTTACCATCAAGAACCCTCCAGCAGTATCTGTAGATAAACGATCTACCACTGTGGATAATTTCCGAATTCTAAATGCATTCAAAGATATTCCCACTGCTGGTATCAATGCTCCAAAAATATCACCTACTATTTCTGAAAAACTTTCCCTTTTTCTACGTGTAAAGGTATTTATCATTTTGTGTGTTCCTTTTTCTTTTCTATCCATATGAAAAATCTTTGGAAAGACCAGGCCTAAGTAACATGACCCCTACCAATGGTCCGGCAACCTATAATAAGCCTTATTTCCGCAAACATAATAAATCCCTGGAAATATTGGATCTTTTCCCCCTTTGAATCCCCATCCACCTAAAATTTGGTAATTGTCATGGCAAATACTGGAACCCACAAAATAATTGTCATATGTTGTCTTATTTCTTCTAATGCACAACCTTCCCTGTTGGGGCCAATCCAGAGTCATAGCTGCATTTGTCTTTTTCTTGTTATGATTGTCTTCCTCAAACGCCCAAAGAGGTGTTTTTGTCTCTTCTATCACTTTTCTTTGAAATTTCACTCTTCTCTCTTCAACCATCTCTAAAAATACTTTTTCTTCCTTCTTTAACTCACAGGTAAGGTTGTACCTAATTACACTATCTAATGTTAAAATCTTATCTTCTAGAAAATATTCACCAAACGTTTTTCCCTCTTTTATTTTGTTTAGCTCGGGAACTACAGAAACTTTCGCAAAAATCTTATTTATGTCAGTGTAATAATATTCTAATCTACCTGTTTTATAAAATAAACTTGCTAAAACACTACATGTTGTTCCATACGTCAAAGGGAGGTGATGATAAGTCACACCCTCTGCTACAGATGCAGGCAACTGCATACAAACATAGCAATCTCTTACATCCATCGTTTCTACATACTCATATAATAATTTAGTAAAAACATTTTTTGAAAAATCTGTTATTGATTTGTCCTTGTGTAATTCTGCACTACTCTTTAAAATAACTGGCTCTTGAGTGTTAGCTCCTCTTTCTTTCTCAGTGTTATTATACTTTTCTACTACAGCTAAACTAATTGGAATAGTGATTGCTAAAACCACCCATACTGTCATTAATAATCCTGTACAAAAACAGCACATCTTGCACCATCTACTTAAAAACTCACATTTACATTTTCTATCTCTAGTATTCTCCATTTTGTTTTATAACCTTATTTATTTGTTTTCCAGAAAATTGTGTCACTACACCTCAGAAATGACTTGCTTGCCACTCTGTACTCCAATGTTTTGTCTTTGCTTGGTACTTTCTTTTAATTCTTTCTCAGAATTCTTTCTTTGTCACATCCGGTAAATTCGTCAGATTCAGTGTTTTGTCATATCCGGTAGAAACTATTTAAACTTCTTCAGGTTTGTTGCACTTCACTTTCTCCCATCAGGTTTCTTTGTTCTGGGTTCTCGTGAGTGTTCTTTTCTTCTTTGTGACTAGTCAAAGCAAGATACAACCATTCAGGCGATCTATACTTCGGATTTACCTTCTTTATTCTTTTTGTTTTCTGCAAGTGTTTTCCACCTTGTTTTTCTTGCTCTCTCTGACTTGTTATTTCATTCACTTGTTCAGCACTTTTCCCATCCAACCTTATGATTCTGTATCTTAATTTTCTTACTTCGTTGGGCCAATTGTCTCCTTTTCTTGGCCTTTTTGCCTCTCTTCCTTTTTCCTCTCTTTCTGTTTTCCAATTTCTTTTTCTTGACTCTAGTTTTTGATTTCTTTCTTCTCCACTTTCTTCAGACTCTGTTTCAATTCTTTCATCATTACCTCTTATTTTGAAACTTATAATGTCATTTTCTTCTACTTGTGGTTCTTTTCTTATCTTCCTTCGTTCACCTATTTCTGTCCCTCCTCGAGGTTCTTCCGAATTTGTGTCAGTTTTCCTTTCTGCTTCTAAATTTCCCTGTTCTCCTGTTTGACTATTTGTCCCTATTACTCCTCGGGGATCTTCCGAATTTTCTAGCTTTTTGTTTGAAACTCTCCCTTCTTCATCTATCAATATTATCTCCGAAGGATTTTTACCACAACTTGTACTTGGTTGCTCACTGTCACTATCTTCTGGCTCAGTTTCTTCTCTTATGCTCTCAAAATTCCAATTTCTTTTTAGAATTTCTTCACAATCCGAATGTTCTGTATCAGATTCTGAACTGGTGTCTGATATTTCCAGATGTCGACTTACAGGTCGATCTTCAAGATCTGGAACTTCAGCTATTTCTTCTACTTCTTCTGTCGTTGCACTTGTAGTTGGGTCTTCCAGATGTTGACTTACAGGTCGATCTTCAGGTTCTGGCACCCTGTTTGTTTCTCCTTCTGTTTCTGATGCTGAACTGTTATCCAATATTTCCAGATGTCGACTCACATGTCGATCTTCAGATTCTGGAACTCTGATGGTGTGACTGGCATGTACCCAGTGTTTCACTCCTGCACACTTGACTGCAGTGGTCGTCACCAGAATCACTTGTCGTGGTTCGTCCCAGCGAGGAACCAAACAGTTTCTTCTCCTGTGGACTTTTATGCGGACCCAATCTCCTGGATTCAAGTCGTGAGCTGGTTTTCTTTCAAGAGTGGTCGCATCAGGTCCAACCTGATGAAACACAGAACGCACCACATCAGCCAATCCTTTGCAATAATCCAGCACTAGATCATCAGTTATAGTCAGTAGTTTGTTGACAGGTACTTGTGCTTGTCTCATGGCTCGTCCCATAATTATTTCATGGGGACTGAGTCCAGTTTTCCTTTCCGGAATACTTCTGATTGTCATTAGGACTAATGGCAATGCATCTGGCCATTTGAGTCCTGTAGCTTGACACATTTTTCCTAACCTGTTCTTGATTGTTCCATTCACTTGCTCTACGATTCCAGAAGCCTCTGGTCTGTATGCACAATGCAGTTTCTGTTTAATACTAAGTGCTTCACAAATCAGTTTAACTAATTCATTTTGGAAGTGCGTTCCTCTATCTGTTTCAATCGTGACTGGAAAACCATACCTCGGAATGAATTCTCGCAGCATATGTTTTGCTACTGTAATACCATCATTCCTTCTTGTTGGGTATGCCTCCACCCAACGGGAAAACAAACAGACGACCACTAGGACATACCTTAATCTGTTGCAAGGTGGCATTTCAATAAAATCCATTTGCATTCTAGTGAAAGGACCTCCTTCTCGTCCTATTGTTCCTAGACTCACTACTGTCTTCCTTCCTGGATTTAACTGTTGACAAATAAGACATCTCTGACAAAGACTCTCAGCTATGGCTCTGAATTTTGGATTATACCATGTTTGTCTAAAAAGTCTGATCATTGAATCTCTCCCAATATGGGCTTGTCCATGGTACATCCGTGCCATGTCAGAAATCATGCTATCAGGCATAACTGGTCTCTCATCTCTGTAAACCCAAACATCATTTTCTTCATGTTTTCTACATCCTGCTTTTATCCATGTATCTTTTTCCTCATCCTCTGCAGCTTCTTGTAACTGTCTCACCTCATCCCATGTCTCAATAGAGTTAGTAAAAAGCAAAGGACAAGAAATATGCTCTCTTTCCCCACATTCTTTGCACAGTACTGTGCCATTTCGTCAGCATATTTATTACCAACAGTTATGTAGTCTTCCCCATTTTTATGGGCATTGCACTTCACAACAGCAATCTGTTTAGGCAGCTGTATCGCCTCAAGCAGCTTTTTCACAAAATCTCCATTTCTAATGGGCGTTCCGGCAGACGTCAAGAAACCCCTTTGTGACCAGATCTGACCAAAGTCATGCACAACCCCAAAGCCGTACTGACTATCTGTCCCAATCGTAATCCGTACATTTCTTCCCAACTTACATGCTTGAATCAGAGCTACTAATTCTGCGACTTGGGCAGACCGTACACCTTTCAGACAAGATGCTTCCATCACAGTTGCTACTGTGCAAACTGCATATGCTGCACTTAGAACTCCATCACTCGTTCTCAAACATGAGCCATCCACAAACAGAATATAATCTGATTCTTTCAAAGGCTCATCTCGTATGTCAGACCTTGTTTTTGTACAGTATTCGAGCACATTCAGACAATCGTGATCTACTTCATCCATTTCAATCACACTTTCTTCATCTGGCAATGATGTCGAAGGATTCACATTCATACATCTGTCAATGGTCACATTATCTGCACTCAAAATTACCTTTTCATACCTAGTCAGCCGACTATGTGTCATGTATTGGGTTTTTGTTCTTGTCAAGAGAATTTCCACAGAATGGGGAATATATACTCTCAGTGGATACCCCATCACTATGCCTTCACTCTGTTCCAGACTCACACAAGTAGCAGCAACTGCTTTCAAACATCCAGGCAACGTTTTCGCTACAGGGTCTAAAACAGCTGAAAAATATGCAATTGGTCTTTTCATAGTTCCATGTCTCTGTACCAAAACTGAAAATGCACATCCATCTCTTTCACTGCAATACAGCTCAAAATCTTTCTCATAGTCAGGCATTCCTAATGCTGGAGCCTCACACAATTTCTTTTTCAACTCTCTGAATGCTTTCATTTCTTCATCATTCATTTCAAAAGGATCTTTAACATCCTTCTTTGTCAGTTTCTGCAATGGTTTAGCAATCAGTGAAAAACCGCTTATCCATTGTCGACAATATCCAACCATTCCCAAAAACATTCTTACCTCTCTTTGTGTCATTGGAGCTCTCATTCCTTGAATCATTTTTATTCTTTCAGTCGTTACCTTTCGCACTCCTTTCTCAATTTTATGCCCCAAATACTGGACTTCTTGTTGACAAAACTGCAATTTTGAAGGGGACACTTTATGTCCTCTTTTTGCTAAATGATTCAGCAAAGCAATTGTATAATTGACACATGCTTCTTTCGTTTTTGATGCCACCAGTAGGTCATCAATATACTGAACCATCACTGACTTTTCTGGCATTCTTAAATCTTCCAATGATTTCTTTAAAATCTGATTAAAGATTGAGGGACTTTCTGTGTACCCTTGAGGAATTCGGCACCATGCCAAAATACGCTCTCCAAACCTAAACGCAAATAATGGCTGGCTATCTGGATGCAGTGGAATAGAGAAAAATGCATGACATAAATCAATTACTGTGTACCATTCTGCTTCACGTGGAATCTGGTATAAAATCACAGCAGGGTTCGGTACTATTGGGCAACAAGGCACAACAATTTTGTTTACCTTTCTCAAATCCTGTACAATTCTATATGTTCCGTTTGGCTTTTTCAGTCCCATTATTGGCGAATTACATGGACTGCTCATGATTTCTTTTAGAATCCCTTGTTCAATCATTTTATTTATTACTGGCGTTATTCCTTCAATTATTTCTGGAGTCAATTTATACTGGGGCGTATTTGGGTAACTCGTTCCCTCTTTCACTGTTATTTTAACGGGATCTTCTCCTTTCATTAATCCTACATCTTCTCCTGTAAAGTCCCACACTTCTTCTTTCACTGTCTTTTTCAATTCAATTGGGATTTTCTCTGCATCAAATACAGGAAACAAACCATTTACTTCTGGTTCTAAATTCACCATTGTCATTTTATACAGCACATCCTCATCTGGAGTCTGAAATGCAATTCCGTCTGGGGTACAATAGATAGTGCAGGTCATCTTGCACAATAAATTGCGTCCTAATAGGTTCACCGGACTACAATCGCATACCACAAATCGGTGCATTTCGCTAAATGGACCAATTCTTACCTTCACTAATTTAGTAAGAGGCATTTTAATTTGCTGATTCGAAACTCCAACTACTTGGATATGTTCACCTGAGAGAGGAAGGTTTGGAATTTCCACTGACCTAACAGTAGAACGGGTAGCTCCAGTGTCAACAAGGAATGTTACATTTGCACCATTCACTTCTCCATCCACAAATGGACCAGACTGATCTACCTCTAGAGTTGCGCCAAGCACGCACTCTTCCCCCTCTCCTAGGCACCGTCAGGAACTTTCATCCGTGTCATCCTCATCCTGTTGTAACCAATATTGAGAAATTGCAGCTGCACGCGGCAACTGTGTTTCCTGTTCTCCTCCGTAGAATCCTGTTTCTGCACTGTATTTCTGTTGGTTAACACTCTTGGGAAGTGGTGGTTGTGGCACCTGACCTTGTTGAGTAACTACCTCACTCTGCACCTGTGAATTTAATGATTGATTTTCCACATTAGGTTTTGGAGGAAATTTACACTCGTTTCTCCAATGTCCTAGCTTTCCGCAGTTGTGGCATGGCCACTTTTTCTTTGCCTCATCTATGCTCATTTGTCCTTTTCCTTTACCTATATTAGGTCGGGATTTAACCTGTCCTGTTTCACTACCAGTATTACTCAATTGAGCTTCTTGCTTCTCTGCAACTTTCACCTGCGCCCACATGGCCTTTTCTTTCAATTTACGCTGTCTACTCTCAATTTCATCACTGCAATACTTAGCATATCTCAAAACCTCATCCACTGTGCTATTCTGCCAACCAATCAGGTGCTGCTTAATCATTTCACTTATCTCTGGTTTCAATCCATACACAAACCTATATACAAAATGACTCATATCCTTCTCATTCAGTGTCTCATAACCACTATACTGTTTGAAAACCAACACCAATCTCTCGTAGTACGCATGCACTGATTCTTTACTTTCCTGCGTTGTTCTGTCTATTTGTACCCAATCTGTTTCTTTTGGTGGGATTTTATTCTTCAAAAAGGTAACTACTTGGTCGTACTTCCTCATCACTTCTGGACCTGGCGCTCCTGTTTTAGCGTCCCTTGGATATTCTACAGTTGGCCAATCAATAGTAATCTTACATTCTGTCCACAAATCAGCTGGCACTACTATATCAAACAATCCATCCAGATCTATCCACAGCACTTTTGACACCTTAACAAATCTTTCCACTTGTCTGTACCATTCTACTGGTTTCTCTCTCAATTTTGGGAAGTCATTTGTAAATGACAGTATATCCTGTCTGGTCCATGGAACATGCACATAACTACCACCTGGAGTTTCTCTCATCGGGTATTCCCTAACAACTGGTTCCCTATCTGTCACTGCAAAAGCCAAAGATGCTTTATCTGTTGTTTTCTCATTCCTTTTTGACCATCTATTTCTCCATCTATCCACATCACCCCATTTTCTCAATAAAACAATTAACTCTTTTATTTGGGTCAGTCTTCCTGATGTGTTCAAATTCTCTATGTCTTTCTCACAAAAATCTACTCTGTATGGTTTCTGCAATGTTCTCACTTTTACAAATTCCACTCCTAGTTCATTTGCTGTCTCTTCCAATCTGTCATGTAAATTTCTAGCTCTCCAAGTAAGACTTTTGCACAAAAACATAATCTCATCATCCTGATAATTTTTTAATTTTTCTGTACCAATGGTTCCCAAAATCAATTCTTCCATGTCTATTTTCAACCTAATTACATCTAATGGTTTTTCTTCTGGTTCTTTTGTTTTTAGCGCTTTCATCCATTCATTTAACTCATCTGGAGTCGGACCTACAGGCGTACTATTTAATTCTATCCAATTGCTACTTCTTTCTGGTGTTCCTGATGCGGACTCCGTCACCATAGGCATTCTCCTAATCTCATTCTCATTTATCGTCAAATTTGTAGGTGGGCTTGGTCTATAGGTACTAGCCAAATTGTGTGCACCTTCATTATTCAGCTCCATTCCTTCTCTTTTTCTTTGCAAATGTGAATTCATGGGAATCACTAAAGAATGTTCATTCATTTTCTGATTTTCAAAAATTGGCATTACTGGACCTATCGTTACTGGTACAGTTACAGCTTCCATATTCTTTGTCACTTCTCTTATTTTCTCAGTCAATTCTTTTGTCGTTTTTGCTAATTCAGTTGCATTGTCACTTTCTATCTCTTCATTTTGTGAAGTTTTTAATTGATCTTGTGACCTATTTGTCTCATCTCTTCGTTCAGGTTTTTTATTCCTCCCAGTTTCCATTGGCGGTGCATTAGGTGTCACCACCGCAGAAGTCTGTTGGTATGGAGGTGGGTTTCTGTTTAAAATATCTTCCAGCAATTCGTCATCTGTTTCACTACCACCATACACGTACTTTTCTACCACTATATGTTTCTTTTTCTCTGTACACTTTCTCTTTGCTTCTTCCTCAACTGCTAAAACTGGAAACAAACCTCCTGTCATGTTAGCATATCTCCAACGCTTTACTCTGTCCTCATGATTTACTCCCCATAACCTTCCAGGCAAAAACTCATGATTCTTTAATCCTCTGGATCTCTCTCGCTCATACATCTCATCTTCCCATTCCGTTAAAGCTTCAAACTGTGTCGGTCTAGGTCTAGGTTCTAACATTACCATCTTTTCTCTCAAGTTCCGTAGTACAGCTACATTAAATGAACCATTCTCAGGGAAAGCCAATGCTCCATCATTCTTGGTGTATTTTGTCCAATTTTCTAACCATATGCATGTATGATATCCATATTTCAGCATCATATGCGAAGCTGGTGATTTCGGCGGAGGAATTATTTGTCCCTCTCTAGTCACTACCTTTTTGTCTTTCTTAAAGAAGTTCTTAACTTTCGACATCCATGACGTTTTCTCTCTACCATACTCATAGTACGACATGATTCACAACCTTTTTCTCCTTAAATGATCTGTAATTCAACACTGTTCTCTATGCGTTATCTCAACCAATACTAGCGCGACTCACACCAATGCTCCAATCAGAGCGATTTCTGTCTACGGCGCACTGTCCAATCCCAGCGCGGCTTCTGTCTACGTCAGTTCTGCTCCTGTTTCCATGTGACTAGCACACTGTCCAATCCCAGCGCGACTCTTGTCTACGTCACTTTTGCTCTTGACCCCTCCTTTACAAAATGTATCGGCAATTTCTTTTTCAACAATTCTTTGTTAGTTACAACATTTAAAACACATTTCCATTGTCTGATTCGCTAAACCGAAGAGATAGCTTTGACCATTTACACAAGAATTCTGTATTTTCCAGTAGGCAGCGCTTACCTCTACCCTACCACAGAATTTTCAGTTTCGCCGATAAAGTAGCACTTCCCTCTACCTTACCCTTCTTTCAAGCAATCAGTAAACCCGTTTCTCTGGGGATAAAGCACATGTGGAGACTATACTGCTCCTGAGAATTAAGGCCAGAGTTTCACAAGAAAACCGATCACCATTTCACTTACACACCTTTTATACACAAAATGTCCCTATTATAACACAGCCTGTGTTATTACCAAAAATGAACTCAGACAGTGTACAATTCCATGTGACTTCTCTTGCCACACGTGTTCCACTTCCTACTTCCCAGAAGCGTGAAAACTTACATATAACATAACGCGACTCAACAAAAAGTGTTAGACATAAACTTATCAATAATCAATAATCAATAATCACCAAACTAATCTATAGAAACCATAACTCTGCTACCAAGAAATCTGATCCAGCGCTAACAATAAAAATAATTCTCCTATTATGCTTTGGTCATCCAGGTGCAACTATTCCTCTAACACACACACTATATCCATATGACGGTGGGGCCCATAACACCGCATATACATTCACTTACTCATTTGTTCCCTGGATTTCCTCCGTCATTAACCTAGGAGAAAAACGATTTGCTGGAAGGAGACCTCTTTTATCATGACATAATATTTCTCATTTGCTTTTAAGGTATTCTGCTCATTGGTCGATGGACCAACTAGTAGGAATCAGTTGATGGTGATTAAGACCAGCTCAATCACAATAAACTCTTTAACATTTCATTTTAATCATTGAGCTAAAGAATCACTGAGTCATTTGTTTAAAGAATAATAAAGTTTATATAAAGTTTTGAATGCAGGAAATGAGGTTAAGCTTATTATTCAGATCATTACATTTATCATCAATATAAGAATAAATTGAAATTGCAATGCATTTTTATTAGACGGAAAAATAAGGTTGTCATAGTAAGAACTCTAAAGATCAATCTATCTATGTATCCAGGGAAAGTCTAATAATTCTAAAATGAAAATCTATCAGGAAAAGTTCTCCTAAAGCAGCATCTTTATACTCAACTGGAAAAAGAAAATAGCAGCAGCAGCATCAGCTCGTCAGCATCAGCAACCGCAACTTCACCCATCTACAGCATCTAACTTCTCCAGCATCTACCTCTGTAACTCCCGCACCAACTCACTCCCGCAGCAACTCCCGCAGCATTCTAACCCCTCCCACCAAGAGTAGGTCTTCTTATACCCTAATTCTAGCTTACAGCATAAAATGTTTCTTCTTCATGGCGTGATTCTTTCTCATTGGTCAAAACTCAGGCCCATATACATTTTAATCAAACTTCCTGGTCTTAACCAGTTCCGTGTGGAATGTCCATGCAAGCATCGTTTCCCACAGTTCATGCAATTGCTCATCCGTTTCGATCAGTCCAAATTGTATCTTTTTCTGTTACATTTTGTTTTAAACAGTTCCGTCTATTGATTCAGTCGGACTTCTCATGCTTCTTGCTGATCATCTTGGCACACATCTGCTCAGAAAGGTCACAACAGCCTTAACCATACTTCCATCTTAGCCTCTCAGCATCAGCACGTGATCATCCCTTTTCCACAGCCTCTCTCCTCTATCACATGGTCCCCCGCTCATGCGTACTCTAGCAACTGGCGGCTATTTTATATTGCTGCTCGACAGGCCTAAGCGCACTATTTTCAAAGATAAACAAAATATTGTTAAAACAAAGAAATATAAACCCTTTCGTTTCCCTCCCGTCTTTCTACGTACCCCAATTAGGTATTACATAGCAAAAAGCAATATATAAAGCTGTCCCTTACTTACCATCGCTTTATTTTGCAACCACACGTTTTTTATTTAAAAGCACAGATCATGCGTTTATTATCTAATTAGTACGCAAATATTATGTTATGTTAGACACGTAAACAATTATAAGTCGATTAATTTGCACACGGAATAGCGTGTTACCTTTAACCCTTAACATGTAACATACATTGTTGGTTAGTTACTTAAACGAACATGTTTATTAATTATTTTACAAAAATATTAGGAGGTTTAAAAAAATTTCGTTTACCCTGCTCCATCACCGGCATTTCCTAAAAAACCCCAAGCATTGGCATAGCCAATACGTCTCGCCTTTGGGACCTTATAAGTGTTTAGCCATGCAACAGTTAATGTTGTTGCAGTAAGGATATTGTGCTGCATAACTAAATACTTATAAGGTCCCAAAGGCGAGACCTATTGGCTATGCCAATGCTTGTTAGCTGGTAGCAGCTGGGCAGAGCACGCGCATGTGGTATAAATGGCCGATCGTTGCCATAGTAACCAACGCCGTCACACACATGGCTGCCGGAGACATGGCGCACCTAAACGGACTACAGAGTCAGACACCGAAGTAACCCCTACGATGATAGTGGTATTCAAGCGGGTACCCACTGGGTCTATGCCATAGGATGCAGACACCCCATTTGATGTGCACTCACGATGCCTTGTTAGCGACCTGACGCGCAGTTCATCAACGGGCCAGACTTACAAACAAACAAGCACATTCTAACCAAGCTCAAACACATTCTGTAATTAAACCGTTCCATCAAAAAATAAAAATCTATTCATAATGACAAAATAAGGAAACACGTCTCTCTGCACTCACCAAGAGATGTGAACTCTGAGGGCAACCAGCGACGTCTGATTAACCAGCAGCGGCAGCATGAACGTACAGTTACCAGCAGGGGGCGGGAGGGAGAGAGAGAGAGAGAGAAAGGGAAAGAGTGAGAAAGAGAGAGAGGGGGAGAGAGAGAGCGAGAGAGGGGGAGAGAGAGAGCGAGAGAGAGAAAGAGAGAGCGGGAGAGACAGAGAGAAAGAGAGAGAGAGAAAGCGAGAGGAGAGAGAGAGAGAGAGAGAGCGAGAGAGAGAGAGCGAGAGAGAGAGAGAGCCCGGGAGTGCTGCGTGAGTGCACGCGCAGTCTGCTCATTTTCAAGCACTGCACTCGTGCTTGTGGCGTGCCCCTGCTCGCTCCCGCAAGGTGGATGCCGCCACAAGCACGAGTGTGTGCTTGAAAATGACCAGAGCGACGGCTAAAGGTCCTCCTAAGCAGCGCATGCGCGCTGCGTAGGCGAGACCTAAAAATGTTGTGCAATAACAAGTTCTTTAGAACAGCTGTTCTGATAAACACACATTCACAGAACAACACACGTTCATAGTGCAGGGATCAGTAAATTATTTTTCATATTTCATGGGGTGGGTCCCTTTGAAATAATGTTTTATGTGGTTTATATGTCTTGATACCACTTCTGTTCTTTGAGCAATGAAAGCACCCAAACACACACACACACTCACATATAAACTCCAGAATAATTGTACTCAAATATCTTCATAGAAATGCGTGTATATTGCACGATAATAACATTATTTCGATTAACTGTACTTAAAGCACTGCTCGTTGAGCAATACACGTTATATATAGATAAATACATATATATATACACATATATATATACACACATATATGTATGTGTACATATATATGCACATTTATGTGCATGAACGTATGTTCGTGTGCGCTATATGTAGTGTTTTCTGCATGTACAGTTACTTTGAAATAATAGTATGTACATATCCAAACACACGTCCACTGGGGCTCTCTCGATGACTGAAGGGGAGGGCGCCGACGGCGAAGTGCGCACTTAACTCTTACTTTATTTAGGGGTCTCCGCACCTTTAAAATTTGCGTCCCCGCAGATAAACGTATTTTGCTGGTGTTTGGGACCCGCACAGGAAGGCAGGTGAGCTCTACGGGGGGCTACTATGATCCCCGAGGCCCTGAATGTGCGTGTGTGCGCGTGCGTGCGTGTCTGTGGAGTGAAGCACCCACACACACTACAGAAAGGGAGGGAGGGCTGCGGGATATAAGAGACGGACATCCACACACCCGAAACATACATTCATATAAAATAAAAATAACGACTGACAGGAGTGACCCGTGGCGGTAAACGTAAGGGCACTGCGATCCCTGAAAGTTTACATCAAAAATATGCGTCCGCCTTATAAAGGGAACGCTTTAAACGTCGTGTTCTTTGCGGATCTGGTTTTTCAAATATAAGATTTATTCAAAAGGGGGCAATCCCTACCTTTTGTCTTTTACATAAAGAATCCGTTTTCGATGTTTTTTGTGTGTGCTACATGCACAGATGTGTATAATTCCGCACTGTTCGTTCGCGTGCCCGGGATTCTAACTGCACAGATTTATGTTTCTGTTCCGAGGCGCTAATAAAGATTGTGACATTAAAAATCCTTCGCAGCCTCGAAAACGCCATGAATAATTGAAAAGTCTGGGACACGGGGGAAAGACGTGCTCGTTTCTGGCTCTGTCCAGCACCGCACGTGCGGCACAGGTGGCCCCCCAAGTGCACGGAGTGCCCCCCGTGTGTGCTGCACAAGAGCCCCCGTGCACATGCGCCCCGAGTGAGCTGCACAAGAACCCCGTGCACGGAGTGCGCCCCGAGTGCGTGAGACGACAGCTGCTGCTGCCCCGTGCATACACCTACATTCACATAAATCTGTATACGCGAAAATGTATGGGCATGCATTTGTATTTAAATAGAAAGTATATCGTGTATTACAGAATATAACCGATGGTTGAATATACATAATTGTAAACGTATAATTCAGCTTGCACTTGTGCGTGTACGCACACAAACACGCACACATATATATGTGTGTGTGTACACACGTACAAACAAACCAAGGCACACATGGATATACACATTCATTAATGTGAAAATATAATTTCAAGTTAATGTAAAGCATAAAATATACTAAAAAACGAATATACATGAATTCGTGTATTTACGTGCACACGTCCAACCCCCCTTAGATCACCATCTAAACTGTGATAAATGCCACGGAGAGTCTACAATAAAGAGGGTGCGATAATCAGAATATTAAATATGGAGGTAGTGCCCGGCTGTACTCGGTGTGGTGCGTGACACACAGTCTGCGCGCGGCGGGGCCCTGCTGGATCTAGCACGGCGCTGGGCTCGGTACATGTGCCATCGGAGGGCTTGGGGGCGGTCCCTGGGGAAGGCATGGCAGGAAAGTCCATCGAAGGACGCGTCCCCAAATGAAAGGAATCTGAACGGAAGACAGCGCCTAGAGGCGAGTCCGCGCACGCTATATGAACTATGAACACAGCGCCTAACCTACAAAAGTCAGCGCAAAAAGCATATCAATGTAAGCAAGTTAAAAGTAACAGAAGACACATATCTGACCAGGAAGCAGAGCATAACATGGCTAATGAGAAAACTAACATAGCAAACATGCGTGTCACGCAACATGTAACAAAACATTTTACAAGTACATCAAACGTACTATAGAAACCAATCATTGCAGAGAAAGCACAACATAGCAGAAGAGAGAGAGAGAGAGAGAGAAAGCGAGAGGACAGAGAGAGAGCGAGAGAGAGAGCCCGGGAGTGCTGCGTGCGTGCGTGCGCAGTCTGCTCATTTTCAAGCACTGCACTCGTGCTTGTGGCGCGCCCCAGATCGCTCCCGCAAGGTGGATGCCGCCACAAGCACGAGTGCGTGCTTGAAAATGACCAGAGCGACGGCTAAAAGTCCTCCTATTGCTGCGTAGGCGAGACCTAAAAAGACTCAGGCTGCTAGGGAAGTTCTTCCCCAGCAGCTGGAGTTAAAAGTTTTTAAAAGGAATTTCTGTGGTAAAAGCACCGGAGGGTCCTTTAAAACCCTCCTCAGTGATAGCGGTCAGACGCCCTGGGGGGGTGGGGGGATGAGTGTCTGTCTTTATTCCGAAAAATAATTTATTTAGGTTTACAGCAGAATTAATTGTACAATAATGGTGTGTGGGACAGCCATATTATCTGTCTGCGTGCCCATCTATGCACATTTAACCAACATGATGTATACCCAAAACATATTCGATTACAGGTTAAATATACTTAATGCTTGTTTATTATATATGGTGCCTCCCATCTTCATCACATATGATGCAGTCCAAGTGAATAATAATTCACTTGATTCGACATTTACATGTTTGCTTAGTACTTCATGGGTTGCGTTTTTGAGAAATTAAATGGTTTATTGAAGGGCAATGTAAAGACATCTTTCTATAAATTCACTTGTTTCTGTAAAGACTAAAATTACTCTTCATTCAACGTTGATGATGCATATATTGTATGATTCTTTACTTTACACATAAAAGTTTGCCCATTAAGGGCTTGTAATTTCAAGTATCACATTTTGTGTGCTATTTTGGTACTATTTTGGCATTGGTAGCATCAAAACATCCTCTGGCCTCTATTAGAAAGAATGTATATTTTCATTATAACTTTCTATCATAATAGACTGGTGAGAATGACATTCATTTCAAAAACTGGATGCCAATTATGCTGATGCCATTTTTTTTAACTGGATGGAGAGAGAATGACCAGCATGGTTTCTGAGGATTTTTCATTTTTATTTCTAGTGTTATAACATATTTTCCATGGGATTCTTTGCTCTGTGCTGTAAATGTACTCTAGTCAAAGCTGGCAGAGGCAGGTGAAATCCGTTTTATAAACTGTCAGAAATATGCTACATATATTTTTCTTGCACCTGTACCTGCTTAGCTAATGTTTTGTGCATTATAATATTCCTGGATCTTCTACTCGCTAACTTGGATAGTTAGTGGTGTGCACATTTTTAATTGAGCTGTCACAAATGTCCTTTGTCTTTACATTACCTTTTTAAATGATATATATGTTGCGTTTGGTTACTTTCTACAAGGAAAAATCTCGGTTCAAAATTTCCCTTGTTAATGATTATTCATGTAAAATTCTAAATATTATCACTATTCTGCCATATTGCACTGACTGGAAATGCCAATGTGACTTATGTTTTGTAGAAAATTGCAGAAATACATATCAGAGTTAACTTTTTACATAATATGATACATAAGAGCCTGCAATCTCTGTAGACATGTGTGCCTCTAAACTAACCCTGGGCGTAGTTCACGGAGTTGCACTACGCGGCACTACGCAAAGTGCAAAAACAACTCCGCAACACTACGCAGAGCTACGCGAGCGGCGGAGTACGATCGAAAAATGCCGTTTGCGGTGATTGCACAGTGCCGGATGCTTGTCCGCACTGTGCAATCATTGCGAACGGCACCATGCACAGTGCAAGCGGTCCCTGCTTTCCGTTTCTGCCGCTCGAGTAGATTTTTACTTGAGCTGCAGCTTTCTCAACGCGAACGGGCAGTTTCTCATTGCGAGCTGTCGTGAGCATACCCGACCACTCGCAATGAGAAACCTGACCCCCCGCGTTGAGAAATCTCGCCGGGATGTTGATTTTCCACGCTCGCGCTCGCCAACTTGATGTTGACGATCGCAAACGAGGGAAAAATCTCGCCGGGAGATTGATTTTCCTCGCTCGCGGTCGCCAACTTGCCGTTGACGAACGCGAGCAAGGAAAAAAACTACGCTACGCATCGCGAAGCGGAGTTTTTCGGAACTCCGCGATCTCCGCGTAATGCGGAGTGCAGGAAACTCCGCAAACTCCGTGAGCGGAGCGGAGTACACCGCCCAGGGTTACTCTAAACAGGCGACTTGTTTCTCTAGTCACCTGTAAGAAATGAAGTAGTTGCTCAACGGTAATAGCATAATACAGTTGATTTCTGACGTCATGGTTCCTGATGCCGGAGCAAGTAGTCAAGGTGCAAGGCGGGCTAGGTCATAAAGCACAATTAATGCTTCTATTTTAGGCCTGCTTTTTAAATGAACACTGATCAGCAGAAAGGAAATATTTGTGGCAACCTATTTATCTTTGCACCATATAGGTACAGGAATCATGGAATCACTCCGCATATTTGTACACGTTCTGAGATGCAGCATTTTTTTTAACCTGACTTACGTTAAACTGATTCTAATATCTTTTTGCAACGAATTGCTAAAAGATTTGGCATTTTTATGTTCGCACTACAGATTCTAGATAGGTTTTTCTTGTCTGCAAATAAACAGCCTATCTTTTTCAATGAAAGCAAGACACTAAGGGGTCGATTCCGATTCGGGCCGGAAAACGTACCGACCGACTCGGTTCGGGAATTTAGACCGACCGACACGTACCTGTGCGGCCCGACCGGCCTAGTACGATGAAATGCATGCAAATTACGACCGACTCGTACGGAACACAAGCCGAACGACCAAACCGCGTGGAAAACAGCTATCCGGCCGGAAAACCGCACGAATCGAACCGACCGACACGCACCAGGAATGAACCCGAACGAAATGTACCCGCGAACTCCGACCCACGCAGTATGATGCAATGCGTGGAAAACACGACCGAGTCGCACGGAGTCCAAGCCGTACGCCCGACACGCATACAAAACAGTGAGCCGAAGCAACCCAATACTCCGCGACCGACGCGTACGCCGCACATGAAACACAGCACAAACACAGCGTGAACGACTCGCAGAAGCTCGCACGAGACAACTGCAGCGTGCAACTCGGTCAGAAGAACGTCTCCTACATGCACAAAAAGTACAAAGGGAAAAATACAAAAAAAAAGGGCCAAACAAGCAATTACAAAGCCAATAAATACTGGGGGGGGCGGAAACAGGGAACAAAGACACACCCACAACTCCACCCATATAAAGGTCACAAATCCCTACCATGATCCTTTGCAAATTCAACTGACCTGCCAGCACAGAACACCATCAGACAGCAACCACAGACACACTCACAACTCATCCATCACACAAGCCACACACCATCAGCACCCCAACAAATAGCACCCTCACATACACCCAGCAAAACCTACACACACACACCCTCACTTGCACACCCACACACACATCAATCACCACCACCACCCATCACCATGCCCCCAAAGAAGAATCCAAAGTTCCTAGACAGTGAATTGGAAGTCCTGGTAGATGAGATCCTCCGGGTAGAGCCACAGCTGTTTGGTACATTGGTCCAACAGACCCCCATGTCGCAGAAAACCAAGATGTGGGAGAGGATCGTCGACAGGGTGAATGCACAATCACCATGTCTGCGCACAAAGGAAGACATCCAGAACAGGTGGTATGACGTGCGCAGGAGGGTCAAGGACCTACTAAAGAAGGATTACGCCTTGAGCCAACACACCGGCAGTGGCCCTCCTGCCAAACCAGTATACCTCAGGCCCTTGGAGGAGAAGGTGCGGGCCATCCTACCACCAGTGAGCGTATATGGACTATCAAACATCCCAGAGCCTGGTGAGTACACAACCAATATACCTAATATCGTGTTACAATACACACACAGCACTGTCAAGGGGATAGTCAAACTATACACCCTTAGCAAATTTACAGCAACCAAAACAGAATCATCTCAAGATGTGTATGTCAGTCAGATAAACACAATACATGCCATTTCATAGTGATATGGAACTGGGTCATGACATGTACAAACACAACAACAAATAGAGCTAGGCAGCAGCACAAATCTAACCAACAAACACAGTCAGATATGTAGCCACCACTAGAAAACCACCTCACAGGGAAGCTCACTGAAAGGAAGGAATTCTGTGTATGCTGGTCAAGTCAGTGTAGCCAATAGCATGATGGGAGTTGTAGTCACAGATATTGCTCAGCCTCACAATTGGCCCATCAACACCACTCTGAACCATGCTCACATCACAGGGAGTGGAAAACAACTGACAAGATGGCTGACACTGGCTACTGCTGTGGGGAGAACAAGGCCCTGCTGTGAACTAGGCACCAACAAACAACAGGACCACACTGTCAGCCATCTTGCCATTGCTGTCACACTCACACACAGTGAAGTCCACTCAAAAGGAAGGAAGTATGGGCATGCTGGGAAGGGGGGTGTAGGCAATAGCATGATGGGAGTGGTAGTCACAGATATTGCTCACCCTCACAATTGGCCCATCAACACCACTCTGAACCATGCTCACATCACAGGGAGTGGAAAACAACTGACAAGATGGCTGACACTGGCTACTGCTGTGGGGAGCACAAGGCCCTGCTGGGAACTGGGCACCAACCAACAGCAGGACACCACTGACTGACATCCTGAAAGCAAACTTGCACTCTCTGCAATGGAAGCACGTTCCATGGTGGGATATCTGGCTGGGTGGGAAGGAGGACTGACACCTCTGACCATAGTTACCAGCAGCTTTCCTCACACACCCTTAACACAAACCACACACAACTCACCTGGGAGAATGCATTGCCTCACACTCTAATTAAATATCCCACAATGAACCACCACCCTGGGTAATGCTGTGTGAAGCACAGGGACACTTTTGGGACTTGTAGCCAAACCAACGCCAGGACAACACTGTCAGCCATCCTGTCAGCACAGGCACACTACCCCACAGGGAAGCAGAGTCAAAAGGAAGAAAGTATGGGCATGCTGGGAAGGCGGGTATAGGCAATAGCATGATGGGAGTGGTAGTCACAGCTCAACATCCCCCACCCACATGGCCCAGCAAGCTCACACTGAAGCATGCACACCTCACAGGGAGTGAAAAGCCACTTCAAAGATGGCTGACACTGGTGCTCTGTTGTGGGGAGCACAAGGCCCTGCTGGGAACTGGGCACCAACAAACAACAGGACACCCCTGCCAGCCATCTTGCCATTGCTGTCACACTCACACACAGTGAAGTCCACTCAAAAGGAAGGAAGTATGGGCATGCTGGGATGGGGGGTGTAGGCAATAGCATGATGGGAGTGGTAGTCACAGCTCAACATCCCCCACCCACATGGCCCAGCAAGCTCACACTGAAGCATTCACACCAACCAGGGAGTGAAAAGCCACTTCAAAGATGTCTGACAATGGTGCCCTGTTGTGGGGAGCACAAGGCCCTGCTGGGAACTGTGCACCAACAAACAACAGGACACCCCTGCCAGCCATCTTGCCATTGCTGTCACACTCACACACAGTTAAGTCCACTCAAAAGGAAGGAAGTATGGGCATGCTGGGAAGGGGGGGTGTAGGCAATAGCATGATGGGAGTGGTAGTCACAGATATTGCTCACCCTCACAATTGGCTCATCAACACCACTCTGAACCATGCTCACATCACAGGGAGTGGAAAACAACTGACAAGATGGCTGACACTGGCTACTGCTGTGGGGAGCACAAGGCCCTGCTGGGAACTGTGCACCAACCAACAGCAGGACACCACTGTCTGACATCCTGAAAGCAAACTTGCACTCCCTGCAATAGAAGCACGTTCCATGGTGGGATATCTGGCTGGGTGGGAAGGAGGACTGACACCTCAGACCATATTCACAAGCAGCTTTTCACCCCCCCTTAACACAAACTACACACAACTCACCTGGGAGAATGCAATGCCTCACACTCCAATTAAATATCCCACAAAGAAGCACCACCCTGGGTTATGCTGTGTGAAGCACAGGGACACACTTGGGACTTGCAGCCAAACTAACGCCAGGACAACACTGTCGGCCATCTTGCCATTGCTGTCACACTCACACACAGTGAAGTCCACTCAAAAGGAAGGAAGTATGGGCATGCTGGGAAGGGGGGTGTAGGCAATAGCATGATGGGAGTGGTAGTCACAGCTCAACATCCCCCACCCACATGGCCCAGCAAGCTCACACTGAAGCATGCACACCAACCAGGGAGTGAAAAGCCACCTCAAAGATGTCTGACAATGGTGCTCTGTTGTAGGGAGCACAAGGCCATGCTGGGAACTGGGCACCAACCAACAGCAGGACACCACTGACTGACATCCTCAGAGTCAACCTGAACCCACTGCAAGGGTGGTATGCTTCATGGTGGGAGAACTGGGCTGGGGAGAGAAGGAGGGCCGGATGTCCACCAAATACAACCAATGCTGTCTGTGTACACACCTCAACATTCACATTGAAATGCTTCAAGTTTGCAGGACAATGTGCCACACCAATATCAACCCCTGACTGTGACAATTTAGGACAATGCAATGTACAGGCCTGCATCCAGAGGAACATTCACAACTGTCAGGTGTGTGAACTATTGATGCCTGCAGAAACATAACATACATTGTGTGTGTCTCCCAAAACAGGTGATGATGGGGCCACAGCAGCAGACAATGAGGAGTCCCTGTCCCAGGATCCAGGGGACACTGAGCTCACTGGTGTGGAACAGCCTCTGCCCACCTCGGATGGTGAAGACCTACCTGGCCCCTCCGGTGTGAGTCATCATGCAGCACCAGCAGGACCACCATCTGGACCCCCTGCACCCACCCCTCCAACAACTGCCAACACACAGACCACCCCCGCCAACACTGACAGACCAAGGACCAACAATAACAACAGCACAGTGACCCCGGACCAACATGGAGCAACGGACAACAACACCAGTGACAATCCCCAAGGGGGCCTAGGGTCACCTGTGCGTGCCACTGCAGGTCCTGCACGTGTCGCCAGGGGTGGTGGGAGGGGTGGTAGACATAGCTCGCTGTTTGCAGAGGGGTCTGGACTGCATGATGACCCACAACTGGCACGCATTGCTGATGCGTACCAGAATAGCACTGGAGAGGTCAGACAGGTAGTGGGGATCCTCAAGGACATTCAACAACAGCAGGCTGCCCACCATGCCCGCTTGGACTCACATATGTCACGTGTGGACTCACACATGTCCCGTATGGAGACACACATGTCCCGTGTACAGACACACATGGCTGGCATGGAGTCCAATTGGGACACATTGCAAGAACTGACAGCGGTGCATAGGGACATATTGACATGCCTCCGCCAGTTTAGCACCAACATGGCCACACCTCCCTGTGTGCCCACAACATCTGGTGCCGGAACAACTGCAACTGACACAGGGAGGGAGGATGACTCTGGCGGAGAGTCCCCTGCACCGCAGCAGCCTGCACTCGAGGGTCCCCCCCAAAGAAGAGGGGTCGTCCGAGGAAGGACAACTGAGAGGCCGATGGCCATGTACATCCCCCAGGAACCCAACACCTGTTCTGGAAATCCACCTTTGTGTGCAAACTGTTCACCCTGTCGCATGCAACCCAACTCTCTCACATGACATGGGGAGTTTAAGTTGGACCAATGTATCAGATGACTGTTGACTTTACTCAGGACATTTCTGCTACCAAGACTTCCAACTCATCTGGGAACTTTGGATTACAATCCCAATGTACAGCACCCACCATCCTGTGCACTATCCTCACACATGTATGTAAATAAACTCACTAATACACCATACTTGCCTCTGTGGTGATTCCAACATGGTTTCGGTCATGGAGATGATGAGCTGCTAAATGACAATGTGCATGCTAACTGCTACAGCAAGTACAACACCGTCATGTGAGTCATGGTGACGTGACACATATGAGGGAGACACAGCACTAGGGCTACACAACACATACACACCAGGGCCATCTGACTCATCGCCTACACTGATGTTGCCAGGAAATACAGTGCAATGCACAGACACCACACCTACTCACAGTCTGTGTTAACTAGCCCACTGGTGCAGTAAGCAAATGTCAGTCAGATGTGTGACCACAGACAACGCACATCCCAAAGTGAAGCACAGGTTTATTACACATTTGCAACATGTTGTTTCCACTACAGATGCAAGGTAATCCCACGTGGCAGTGGCCACACAGTCAACAAGTGTAGAAGAAAGGAAGTCCAGGGGTGTGGGGCACATCACCTGTAGGGAAACGACAGCTCCACCCTGGAAGTTCAATCACAGTGTCGGGGATCACAGTTGACCAAACAACTCTGAAAGTACCCTGTGAAGGACAGAAATGACACACAGTCAAAAGCACTGAAGAACAGGACAGAACTGCAATACTCATGCCCAATACATGTCACAAGATACCTACACAAAACCAAGTTAGCATGTCAACACTGTTGGGGAGTACAGACTACCTGTAAGGACACATCGCTGCACGCATACAGTCAAGTAGCACATGGCCACACTCAAACAGCACCAGAGCACCACCAACACATATCACGCAAACTCACATCATTGACATGACATCTCCGGATACTCACATTCAGCTGAAGAAGTTGGTGATGAGTTGTGTGCGGACATCACCCTCATCATCATCACCATCACTGGCATCGTGGCCCAGGCCAGGATCCTCCACAGGTGGCGGATGTTGGTCATCGTCATCCAGGATGAGAGGCAACTCCTTCCGCACTGCCAGGTTGTGTAGCATGCAGCAGACGATGACAATCTTGCACACCTTTGCTGGGGCATATGGGAGGGCCCCTCCTGTCTTGTCCAGGCAGCGGAAGCGGCTCTTCAGGAGACCAAATGTCCGCTCAATCACTCTCCTGGTCCGACCATGTGCCTCATTGTAGCGCATCTGGGCTGGTGTCACAGGGTTCCTGAGGGCGTCAGCAACCATGGCATGTTGGGGTATCCGGAGTCACCTACATACAGACAATTGCACATTAGCTGAGTTGGAAAAGAGGGTGGAATACTACATTGCAGAACACACACAATGGTACAAAGTCAGTACACACTGACAAGCCAGGCACGCTGGTTCCGCATCTGTGACATCATCCTCGGGATGCGAATACTCCTCATCATGTAGGCATCGTGTGCAGAACCGGGGAAACGGGCACACACGTGCGAGATGCTCATATCTGCAAGACATACCACCAGTGCATTGACCGAATGGTAATGTTTGCGGTTCCTGTATGCCTGCTCATGTGCCTGTGTTGGTACCAAAGCCACATGTGTCCCATCAATGGAGCCAATGACATGCGGCATCCTCCCCAGGGCATAGAAGTCACTCTTCACGTCAGTGAGTTGTTGAAGTCTAGGGAAATAGATGTACTGGTTCAGGTATCTCAACATAGCCTCCAAAACATCACGGAGCACACGGCTGAACATGGTCTGTGACATCCCACCAGCAGACGCCACAGTGTGTTGAAAGGTACCGGTGGCAAAGAAGTGTAGGGCTGCCATCACCTTCACCTTGGGGGTCAGCGCTGTAGGGTATGTCCGGCCAGGTTGCAAATGTGGGGCCAACCGCACCGTCAATTCCTCAATCAGTGGCCTGGTGAAGCGGTACCGTCGGATGCAGTCCCGTTCAACCATCGTTGCAAGGTCAGGGAATGGTCTATGTACAGCTGGTGCCCTGCAGTGCATAGGTGAAGAAAGAAAGATTGTCAGTCACCCCACATATGTGGCATAGACCAGACTCAATATCACATGATACATCATTACGAGACACAAGTACATGATGTGTGTGCCGTTCCGTAAGGACATGTATGGCACAAACATGGCCAACATCAAACATCACAGTTCAACATGTGTCCTCAACAAGTCCCAGGTTGTGCTATGGGATATCATTAGGCTGTGTCACAGTACCCATGTACTGCTGTCACGTTCCAAACACACACCACAGTGACATGTGAGGACAGATGTGCCCCAGGCATCACAGCTCATCGACAGGTAGATTCCCAGGGACCCTGTATTGCCACATGGACACTGGCATGACATGGTGCATCATGAATACACCACAGCAAAACAACCATGACCCCCACAGGTAGTGGTCCCTGTTGCCTCTGCAGGACAGACATGGATGTCTGTGACACACACACGCACAACATCAAAGTCCATGCACAAACAACGTGGCTGTGGAGACTGTCTCCCATTGTGCACATGGAATCAGAGACATTGTAAACACAACATGCACACAGACTGTGGAGGGCCATCACTATTGTGGCAATGGGTCACCCTGGGACGTACATACCATCCCACATGGGACTCAGGGGGTATGTGACATGACATACACATACACAACCGTGAAATGTGACCATGCCACATGCGCAGAAATGAACAGTTGCACATCACAGTGGTCATGTGCACGACACACCAAGGATTCTGTCCCCATGAACATGTGCACAGCATGGGAGTGGCTGCCCCCAAGTGCCACCCACAAAACAACATGTTGACCCCCATACACGGAATAGGTAATGCAGCCTTACATGCCTTAGGATACAGTGTGGACAGGCTGTGGTGTTGTAGGTGTGCCCCTCACTCCCTGGGAAGTATATGTGGCTGGCATACGATCACCTGTGACAGGCATGGTGACATATGCCAGTGACTTGTACAGGGACGCGTTGTACAGCAATGGACCGATCTGTGCGCACACATTGGCCATTGCATATGATGTGACCGGGTACGCGTTGTACAGCAATGGACCGATCTGTGCGCACGCATTGGCCATTGCATATGATGTGACCGGGTACGCGTTGTACAGCAATGGACCGATCTGTGCGCACGCATTGGCCATTGCATATGATGTGACCGGGTACGCGTTGTACAGCAATGGACCGATCTGTGTGCACGCATTGGCCATTGCATATGAGGTGACCGGGTACGCGTTGTACAGCAATGGACCGATCTGTGGCACGCATTGGCCATTGCATATGATGTGACCGGGTATGCGTTGTACAGCAATGGACCGATCTGTGCGCACGCATTGGCCATTGCATATGATGTGACCAGGTACGCGTTGTACAGCAATGGACCGATCGGTGCGCACGCATTGGCCATTGCATATGATGTGACCGGGTACGCGTTGTACAGCAATGGACCGATCGGTGCGCACGCATTGGCCATTGCATATGATGCTGTGAGAAATCCGCGTTGTACGGCAATGGACCGATCGGTGCGCACGCATTGGCCATTGCATACGATGTGACCGGGTACGCGATGTACAGCAATGGACCGATCGGTGCGCACGCATTGGCCATTGCATACGATGTGACCGGGTACGCGTTGTACAGCAATGGACCGAGCGGTGCGCACGCATGGGCCATTGCATACGATGTGAGCGGGTACGCATTGTACAGCAATGGACCGATCGGTGCGCACGCATTGGCCATTGCATACGATGTGACCGGGTACGCGTTGTACAGCAATGGACCGAGCGGTGCGCACGCATTGGCCATTGCATACGATGTGACCGGGTACGCGTTGTACAGCAATGGACCGATCGGTGCGCACGCATTGGCCATTGCATACAATGTGACCGGGTACGCGTTGTACAGCAATGGACCGAGCGGTGCACACGCATTGGCCATTGCATACGATGTGAGCGGGTACGCGTTGTACAGCAATGGACCGATCGGTGCGCACGCATTGGCCATTGCATACGATGTGACCGGGTACGCGTTGTACAGCAATGGACCGAGCGGTGCGCACGCATTGGCCATTGCATACGATGTGAGCGGGTACGCGTTGTACAGCAATGGACCGATCGGTGTGCACGCATTGGCCATTGCATATGATGCTGAGAGAAATACGCGTTGTACGGCAATGGACCGATCGGTGCGCACGCATTGGCTATGGCCTGGCATGGCAACGGACGCATTTTCAAACCTTTAACGAGTCTGATGCTGTGAATTCAGTTGGCCACCCACAACAATGTTGCAAATTCATGGGTGTCATGAAGTTGAACTTTTGAAGGATGCTGTGGGCGTGTGTAAGTGGTGCAATTCCATGGATTGGCCAGATTCAGAAGATGCAAACGACTTGGACCTATCACTTTGGACACATAGGACAGTATCTGCCTCTGCAGCACACATATAATGCTGGCTGTTCCCCTGAGAGCTCACTTGCCTGCACTACATGCTCCAGGACGACATCTGCCACCACCACTGCTGCTGTATCTGCATCCTCTGGATCCTGCAATGGCACGTACTGTGGAGAGAGCCCCAGCCTTCAGCACTGAGGAGAACCAGGCCCTGCTGGACAGCCTCCTTCCACAGTACAGCAAGCTGTATGGGAAACCAGGGAGCAGGTGAGTGTGCTGTCCACTGCCTTACTAAATGTGCATGTTGTCTGACTAGCAAGACCTACAGTCTGTACGCCACTGGCTAGCAGGCTCACTGAGTAGTTGTCACCCCGCATAGTGTGTAGTTACATGCACTGAACAGGTATAGTGCAGTAACAGTGCATTTAAACGAGGTTTTACTTCCCAGGCAATGATACCATGTAGTAACTGCTGGCAGACTGTTCATAGCCATCGTTGCACTACCTGTGTACATCATGTGCCCCTGTGATTGAGACATGTATATCCAAATGTGTGATGCAAGTCCCCCCGGACCCAGAAGAGCAAGACCCCGCCGCCGCCCTGCAGCTCAGGCACCAAGTCTCCTTCCTCCATCCCTCAGGCCCCCACTCCACAGGTGCCCCCACCACACCCTGCCCCAGGTTCCCCCACTCACAGATACACCATCCCCAAAATGATCAGGCCTTATCCCCCTGCCACTTGCTCTTCCAGCACCACACCCCCGCTGCGCATGTCTGTGCCACTGGTGTGGAGACGGTGTCCTCCCCCTCTGTCCTGCCCACCTTACCTGCACCCCATTCTACTCCCCTGGAGATAGGCACTGCAGTGGAGTCCACTACCACCCCGTCTGACTTGGGCACTGCAGTGGGGAACCTGTCCACTCCATCTGCCCAGCCCACTGCAGTTGTGCCGGCACCCACACCATCTGAGTCATGCCCCCAGTTGTGCCGGCACACACCATGTCAGACACCTCCACTGCAGTTGTCAGTGACTCTCCAGCACCCACCACCCCTTCCCTGCCTCCTTCTGGTGAGCCCTGATCCTGTCCCTGCGGTGCCTGGCCTGCCCCCCGTATGCCCCTCCGAGGGAATGTCCCTGGTGTGTAGCATTGCAGGCATGCAAAGGGTGACATCTGCCACTGTCACCCTGTTTGGACTTTGTTATGGACTGGCCATTGGCCTTTGTTCTATTTCTGGACTTTAACTCCGTTAACACACAAATGCTGAATAAAGCTACTTTCTGTTCTCTAGTGGTTTTGCTTCTGATGTACATGATGTTGATGTTGCTAACCGTGCCCTTGCTGCAGTGATGGTGATTTCTGATCTCAGGAAAAAGAAGTGTTACTGTGCAGGACCCCATGTGGTCCAGGGGGAATGTGTCCTATCCTGTTGTGTATCCATGTCATCCTTTGCAGCAATATGAGGGTGTCATGTTTTCAATTTTGTCAATGGGATTTCCTACTTACATTTGCAATATCACATCTGTGGCCTACACCCCTGCACATCTGTTGTGCTTCCCATTGTTCAATTAGTCTACTTCCCTGACCGTGTGACCATCTCCACTGGACATGCAAGTTTGGGCATCAATGGGGAAGGAATCATCTGTGTTATCAGTGCAACTTGTTATACATGTGTGTTGGATCTGTGCTGATGATTTCGGTGACACTCCCATGACCAGGCTGATATGACGGTAGCCTTCATTTTGTGCTAATTGTTGACTGTGTGACCAAGTGTTCTGCTGACATGATAGAGCCCTACTGAGACAACGTATGGCACAGCTTTCCTTACACAGGAGTGGAGTCCCCTCATGGCAGTGTGTAATTCTGTGACATTGCCTGAGCACAAGGTGTGTGTTGTGTGAGCATGTCTGTGAGCATGTCTGTGTGTGTTCACTTCCATTTTGCTAGGCAGGCTGGGATCCCTAGTGATGTTCCTGTTTGTGATGCTTGCTGAGTTGACCTATGTTCCCCCCAAGTCATCTCCCTGGGTTTTTCTGTGATGTGGGTGCATGGCACATTACTGGTCATCAGGGTGTCACCCATAGGTGTGTTTGCTCTCAGGGCTGAGTTTGTGGGCAAACGCAGATGGGACACAGTCAGGATTCCCCTTGGCACTTGTTGGTTACACCGGTCATGTAATTTCCAGTTTGTGTTAGCTTTCAGTGATTGTGACACGTTGTGTGTGTGACTGCTGCCACTCCTCAGGGTCAGAGCCGCAATGTTGGAAGTTGTCTATGTGTGTTCTTTGTGGGTGACCTTGGCTTCTTCATTGGTGTGTGTCTGTGGCCGGGATCCCATTGGTTGTTGTGATATTGACGTCATGTCCATGTACGGCGTACTGTGCAGTGTGTCAGACATTCACGAGTCTTGTTGACTGGTCATGTGTGATGGGTTTCTGCACCTTAGTTGCCACCACCACCCCTGGGATTGTCATGGGTGCATGTGCAATGTCACCAGTGCATGTGAGCTTCACTGTTGCATATTGGTGGAGATCATGGTGTGTGGTGTTGAGTGTGTGCAGATGAGAGTTGTTGCACGTCTAGACCCCTGCCTCTATGTTGGCCTTGGCTGACAGGCCATGCTGATAGATTTGTGCTTGTGTAGGTATGATGGTAGTTTGTTGCTCAGGACACATGACTGTGGTTCACAGCGTGAACAACATCTAGCTTTGTCATCACAGTGGGATTATCATGCAGGCCAGTGTCACCACAATGTGGGGACCCTGGGGGTAGTGCTGTGGTGGGTCTGTGTCTTGCTGTGTTAGTTGCTGTTCCCACAAGCCTGTGTGACCTGTATAATTTGGGCTCCCTCTCATCTAACATGCCTGATTGCCCACAGAGGGTATTCGGACCCATGAGTTTCTTTTGTGTGGCACTGTATGCACATCTGTGTGATTGGTATTCAGGCCTCCTCATGTGTTGTGTGGTTGCCTGGGGACACTGGCACCCCACCCCCACCTGTTGTGTTTGATATGCAGTGTGGGGCTGCCTGTTTGTGCATCTGCTCCACTGCATTGGCATATCTTCAGTGTGCCATTGGCTGTATGTTGTTTGGTGGGTTTCCCCTGCTGTCCCTGGGACTCCTAGGTCATCAGTCAGCACAATGATCATTGTTTGTGTGTCCCATTGCTGCCATGGTATGGTATTTGTTCACCTCACATCTACAGTCTCCACAGGATATCTACATTTGTGTGCCCATTGGCGCAAATCTGTGTGTCTGCATTGTGATGGTCACTTCTGTCATTGTGTAATTGATGACTGTTGACAGTGTCAGCCCCCATGGGTGATGTTTGTCTGCACATGGCCAAAGGTATGTCTTATTTGCACTGCACTGTTTGCCTCCCCCAATCTATGTTGCTATGGAACACAAGCACTACTTTGCCACTGATGTGTTTGTTGTTCTGTGACCAGGAATCATCCATGCAGTTTGGCAGTTGTAGCTTTTTCAATATCAACACTTACCTTTTGATCACTGTGATGATGGGGGCTTAGACCCCATTGCCACAATGTTCAAAATGTGCTTCAGCTATGGACCCCACACTTACCTTTTGGTCACTGTGATGATGGGGGCTTAGACCCCATTGCCACAATGTTCAAAATGTGCTTCAGCTATGGACCCCACACTTACCTTTTGGTCACTGTGATGATGGGGGCTGGACCCCATTGCCACAGTGGTCATGGTCTGCTTGCATTGTGGAGGCCACACACATTTATGTGTGACATGTGATAGGGGGTCACATTGTATGTTCAATGTCATGTTCAGTGTTGTAGGCATTTGACACAGTCTACACACGCTTGTCATGGTGTTGGGAGGCTGTTTTTTTCTTACATTCCTTATGTTGGAGTATGCTGGTTGTGTCATGCATTACCCATCCTATGAGTAGGGGTGGTGTGGGTGGTAGGCATCCAGCCCCCCATGAGTGGGGATGGTGGTAGTGGTAGGCATCCAGCCCCCCATGGGTAGGGGTGGTAGTAGTGACAGGCATCCAGCCCCCCTGAGTAGGGGTGGTAGTAGTGACAGGTATCCAGCCCCCCATGAGTGGGGATGGTAGTAGTGGTAGGCATCCAGCCCCCCATGGGTAGGGGTGGTGGTAGTGGTAGGCATCCAGCCCCCCATGGGTAGGGGTGGTGGTTGTGACAGGTATCCAGCCCCCCATGAGTAGGGGTGGTAGTGGTGACCGGTATCCAGCCCCCCATGGGTAGGGGTGGTGGTAGTGGTAGGCATCCAGCCCCCCATGGGAAGGGGTGGTAGTAGTGACAGGTATCCAGCCCCCCATGGGTAGGGTTGGTGGTAGTGGTAGGCATCCAGCCCCCCCTGAGTAGGGGTGGTGGTAGTGGTAGGCATCCAGCCCCCCATGGGTAGGGGTGGTGGTAGTGGTGGTTGTGGTAGGCATCCAGCTCTTCATGGGTAGGGGTGGTGGTAGTGACAGGCATCCAGCCCCCCATAAGTAGGGGTGGTGGTAGTGGTAGGCATCCAGCCCCCCATGGGTAGGGGTGGTAGTAGTGACAGGTATCCAGCCCCCCCTGGGTAGGGGTGGTGGTAGTGGTAGGCATCCAGCTCTTCATGGGTAGGGGTGGTGGTAGTGACAGGCATCCAGCCCCCCATAAGTAGGGGTGGTGGTAGTGGTAAGCATCCAGCCCCCCATGGGTAAGGGTGGTAGTAGTGACAGGTATCCAGCCCCACATGGGTAGGGGTGGTAGTAGTGACAGGCATCCAGCCCCCCTGAGTAGGGGTGGTAGTAGTGACAGGTATCCAGCCCCCCATGAGTGGGGATGGTAGTAGTGGTAGGCATCCAGCCCCCCATGGGCAGGGGTGGTAGTAGTGACAGGTATCCAGCCCCCCATGAGTAGGGGTGGTAGTGGTGACCGGTATCCAGCCCCCCATGGGTAGGGGTGGTGGTAGTGGTAGGCATCCAGCCCCCCATGGGAAGGGGTGGTAGTAGTGACAGGTATCCAGCCCCCCATGGGTAGGGTTGGTGGTAGTGGTAGGCATCCAGCCCCCCCTGAGTAGGGGTGGTGGTAGTGGTAGGCATCCAGCCCCCCATGGGTAGGGGTGGTGGTAGTGGTAGGCATCCAGCCCCCCCTGAGTAGGGGTGGTGGTAGTGGTAGGCATCCAGCCCCCCCTGAGTAGGGGTGGTGGTAGTGGTAGGCATCCAGCCCCCCATAGGTAGGGGTGGTAGTAGTGGTAGGCATCCGGGCCCCTATGGGTGTATATGGTATTGGTGATAGCCATCCCGCCCCTATGGTTCTGCTGTTGCTTGTGTGAGTCATTTCTGCATCCCTATGTGTGTCTGGTACGTGTATTTTGTTTGTGTGGTGGGTGTTTGACTTACCTTCTGCGCTGTACGCGTCCGTACCAGTTCCGGTAATAGATGTAGAGTATTGGTAGGACCTGCGCGATGGGATTCATGGTTAGTTCGTTTCGTTCGTCTTTCTCGTTGCTTCGCCTCGTCCTCGTGGCTGACGTGTTCGTCTCGTAGCCGTGGATCGTCTTGTGGCGCGAATCGGAGCTTATGTGCGCCTCGCCCGGATGCTCTGATGTGCCGTGCGTAGCGACGGGTTCGGCGCGTACGGAAGGCGCATCGTACTAGTCCGGCCGGAGGGTGCTGTATTTTGGCTTTCGTGCGACTCGATTCTGCATTTACGGATCCGGCTCGGGCGGTGAACAGGAGCTGGATTGGGTGAGTACGACTGGGTCGGGATCGGGGCAGTTGTGCGCATCGTACTTGTTCGTTCGGTCGCATGTTCGAATCGGTCGGGAAACACGCGTTCGGCTTGGTTTTTTTCCGGGCAAATGGTGTTAGGTGCGCTTCCGGCCAAGATCGGAATCGGCCCCTAAGGGTTTAAGTGGGTTCTGGGAAACGTGATAGTGTGCCTATGTATTATGAACAGGGTCAATGCGATGATGAGGTTTTGCAGCTGTGGCATTTTCTGCATAATTATGGATTTGCTGCATTTGCCACAAAACCTAACGTGTGCTACATAATCTGCAGATTTCAGCAAAAAATGGGCTTGTAGCTCAAACGGATCAAAAGTTACTAAAAATGCGGCAACATGTGGAAGGCTCTTCGCAAAGGTTGACTAGTCACCTTTCTGCTGCTTATTTCTGTATTTGGGTGTCAAAGTAGTACCAATGAGGTGTAATCTTTCCCCAGAAAGTCTTGAAATATGTAAAAATGCCAAAATAGTGAGGTAAAAGTAGCCCAAAAATGTGCTGTATTATGCCACATAATTGACCCTTTCTTGCTGCATAATTTAGTCCACCCTGACGCATAATTTGGTCCTTCCCTGACGTATAATTACTACACCAGCTCAATTAGGCACGACTCCACATAACTCACCCGTGGCTATAACACTAAGCCATGCACCCACACTCCACAACAGTGAAATAAATATGGGCGGTTGGTACCTATATTGTTTAACATTAAAATGTGGGTTTATAAATGTGTCCAGATACATAGTATAAGCGTACAGATTAAGCTACAGCTATATGAACAATTAAATATATGGAATTATAAATTTAGATATCAGCGAAACAGCATTCAAGATGTCTTCTTTCTGCCCTTAGAAACCTGTCCGCTGTAGGGTACAGCGATCAGAGGCAAGAGAAAGGTTTCCTTCGAATAAGGCACAGCTGTTGCCCACTTCCCCTTTGAAAGTCTTTTTTTGATTTCTTTGTGAGGGTGCCTATTCAGTTTTAGCCACTGGCGACAACAAAGTGCACAGGCATAGAAAAAGACAATACTTGCAAGATCGCCAATATTTCTGATTTCATCCAGCTTTGAAGATGATCTTCATTTGTCCGCCTGCTGTGTCCAAAAAAGGCTGCCTTTGTTGTCTGATCCAAAGTTGTCATAAGATGCCGCAGAAAGTAAACTGCAGGAATCTGTTCAATAAAAAAAGATAAAAAATGACATTTCGCTCAATGCCTTGCTGTTGCTTTCAACTTCAGATTCTTTTGGTGCTGCATAAAAATGGAAATACAAAATAAAACGATGTATGCTTTCCCTCGCAGCGGTACACCACAGACCTGTGCTAGATATTAAAAAGAGACTTGTAAACTATAAAGACAAGTCCAGAAAAGGAAAGGATAAGCAGGTGTAGTTTTTTATGGGTCCATAAGCAGGCATCTGGGTTGATGTAGTTGGAATTTAGCTTGAAAAAAATGATTTTACAAAATTATTTTACTCCTACTTATAGTTTTGGATATAATTTTGGAGCACACCCCTGAATCCCTTAATTCAGTTTTAGGGTTTTTTGTCACGTCTGTAGACTTGAAAGTAACTTTCAGATTGAAGGGCGGCGACAATGAGTTTGCTTAAATGGGCAAATACCTTATTGCAACAGAGTTCTGTTTTTCATTTTACCACATATAATTAGATTTCCCTGAAGGTTCCCACATTTGCATTGAGGGTGTCTTGCAGCTCTAGCTTGCAGTGGTGCAGCCACCTTAATGTGACGCGGCTGAGTCAATGATGGCATGATAGCTCAATGGGTTGGAGATTTGCTGCTCAAACATGTGGCAAAATGCAGGCCAATAGGTCATGATCCAGAAGGAATCTCGGCTGAAAGAGGTTAATAGGTTCTGTTGCCCATAGCTCTCTCCTCCTCATACTTTCTGGTTCTGCTGCCTGCCAAAATGCATGAGGTAAGAGGAAATGATTTTAAAATCAAATAACCACCAACCTAGTTAGGTGTGAGAGAGCAGAGGCTGTGAGGGTGAGTGTGTGTGTGTGTGTGATCTTGTACTTGGGTGCATGTGTGAGGGCGAGTGTGTGTGTGTGATCTTGTACTTGGGTGCATGTGTGAGGGCGAGTGTGTGTGTGTGATCTTGTACTTGGGTGCATGTGTGAGGGCGAGTGTGTGTGTGTGTGATCTTGTACTTGGGTGCATGTGTGAGGGCGAGTGTGTGTGTGTGTGATCTTGTACTTGGGTGCATGTGTGAGGGCGAGTGTGTGTGTGTGTGATCTTGTACTTGGGTGAATGTGTGAGGGCGAGTGTGTGTGTGTGTGTGTGTGATCTTGTACTTGGGTGCATGTGTGAGGGCGAGTGTGTGTGTGTGTGATCTTGTACTTGGGTGCATGTGTGAGGGCGAGTGTGTGTGTGTTTGATCTTGTACTTGGGTGCATGTGAATTCGTCCAACCCATTTCATAGCTGCCCAAGAAGAGATGGCTGGCAGATGAGACAACATGTTGGCTCATCCTGGCATAAATGATGGCTTAACCTTAACAAAATGGCAATTTTTGGCAACATGTTGGATCTCACTGGAATAAGGTCGACTCAGGCTTTATACAGTAGGCATCTAAGCAACAATAATAGTCCTCCTTTTTGTAATGGTGGCCAAACAATAAAACGATCAGCTCTCATAGTGACACACTTTCTATCACTGCTATAATGGTGATCTACCCTTGGCACTGCAGGCACACTTAATGATATTCTTGCTCTCTCTGGAATAATGGTGGCCCAACCAAGGCATAATAGGCATTCTTGTCAATAGTCTGGCTAGCCTGTTAATCTGCCATTAGAGCGACATCTCTGGTAGTTGATGATTGTGCTAGTTGAGTATAAAAAGGCAGAATCTGCACGTGTGAAATGAATATATGCAGGTTTTGCGGCAATTACAAATTCTTGCTTGGTGACCAAACAAGTTTTGATTAAAAATTAAAATCTTGCATTCCAGGTGCCATATTACAAAATACGATGCCCTGTATTTCTTTGCGCCGGGCACACCTTTCAGAAGGTGCACCCTGCGCAAACAAGGAGAGTGCGCCATATTACATTGTGATGCCGTGGGGGAAGCGCATTCAAGTGAAATACAGAGCAGCTTTGAAACAGCCGGTCTGTGCTTCACTGTGCAGGCGGCAACCCGTCTGCACTTTTAAGGGGATTAGAGATCCCCTTGCAGGCGGGTGCAGTGAGTGACTGCACCCACCTGGAAGGGGATGTCGGGGGGGGGTCCATGGGACTCCCTTTCCCCCCTCCTTTTAGGTGGCTCACTATCAGTGCACCTCCTGATAACTTCTTTGCCTCTGTGCCCACGTCTATAATACGGCAGGGACGCAGAGCAAAGGGATTTCCTCATTTGCATGGGGCCAAGCCCCCATGCAAATTAGGGAACACCATACGGTGATAGAGCTGGCACTATATGTGCACCAGCACTATCTGTATTACAGAAAGGACTGCACAAGTGTCTGCAGCCCTTTCTGTAATACCAAAGTGCCCCGGGGGTGTGCAGAGCAGACGCACATGCCCGTTGCAACCCCAGGGCACTTTCCATAGTAGGGACCCATGACTTAAATTCTATTTTGGGGTGGTATTGAGCATATTAATCCACAATGCAACTATTCTATTTCAGGATGAAATGCCTGCATTTTCAGAAGTTGGAATGTAGATATTTCAGACAAACTGAAAGCATTTTCTATATTTTTAAAGCTGATATTTTAGGCGTTATTCTTCCAGAGTTTGAGGATTCAGACTGGACTCGTTGCTATAGCTGTTCATGACTAATATGTATGCATTTCTTCAAATACTTAGGGACATCATTCTTTTTTCTGGGGCAGAAAATGCAAGATTATTGGAATCTCTCTGTCTTCCTTTCCTGCAAGCTGTATTTAATTGAGCAATGGCACTGCAGTATTAGTCTAGGGACAGTATCTAGCTCTGCTAGCTGCTTATGCCATTTAGAGATTTGTATAACTTTTGCTTTGTCCATCCTGTCCCTCTCATAGATTTTCAGTCATAACATAATACTTATGACTGATAATCAACTTGAAATGGCAGCATGCCAAATATAAGTAAAAAAACATGGTCTAAACATTTGGATAAATGATAGAACATATGAAATTATATTATCTCTTTTGTGACTGGCTTTGTTGCATATAGAGCTTTAGCCAATTTTTACAGAATTTGTGCTGATCAACTTTTTTGATACTGTCTTTTTTAAAGACTTCTTCGGCAAGGTAAGCCATAACAACCCTTGGGAACATAAAGGCCTACCTAGCACACCACAAACGTATTGGAATATGTAATTACTACCGCTGTTCAGAACCTCTAGCGTTTTAGTATTTGTCAACTTACTTACAAATTGTGCTTTGAAATTCACCATCTGATCCAGGATTTCCTCAAACTTTTCTTGGAGAAGAACCCAATTGAACCCTTCAAAAAAAGCCAGCTACCTTGCTTCCCTTACTTGCATGGTAACATTCAAGAAATTTATTTTGGCCCTGCCACCTATAAAATCCAGTAGCGGCCATTGAAAATGAAACAGAACTATTTGTGCAGTGTGCATACATTTATACCAATACATGTTACCCATATATGATAAGCAATTTTTTAACTAAATCTATCTGTACAGCAATTCAACATTTTGCCATTTTTGGCCATCAGCTTCATACTGCCGGAATGAGATGTAATATCTGAGCCTTTCATTAGAAACAGCAGGTCTCACATGAAGCAATTCTTGGAAATCTCAAACTCAGTTGTTGTTCAAAGCTATAGGCGGAATTTCTAATATAATCAGAAAGAAATATAGCAATGAAGAATAATGGAAGGGAGATGGAGTATGTTCTACAAGACCACATGTTATTAAATGTTTTTCAAGAGCCTTTGAGGCAACCTTGGGGTTGCTTGATGCTTTCTTGGCGTGTTCATTAAAATGTGTTCATTTGATGAGGCCATCATTCTCTTTGCCTTTACTGTCAAATTACAGTAAAAACCCAGTTCATTATAATCCTCATCCACATATTCAAAAGTAGCGGTACTTTTCTGGCAAAAGAATTAGAATGGTTGTAGTGTAGTTCCTTGCTCTTAGTGAATATTAGACAAATATATATCACCAATAGCAAGACCAGGCAATGAGTGCCCTGTCACTGTCACTTGTAATTCCAATTATTATGGGTTCAGAGGAAGCTTTAGGATTTTTTTTTCTTATTAATAGGTTTCAGGAATTTCAAATATTGTGATGACCAAGGTAGCCCTTGTCTTTAATCCAAAAACAGTTCTACTAAAAAATGGTATAGATCAATGTTTGTCATGAATTTAAATGAAAATGTGGACTCCTAACACCAAGACCTTCAGCTTTAATAACTGAGGTATCGAGGCCACCTCCTCGCAAGACTCGTCTCCCCTGAGCCCCACGTGCTAGCCCTTGCAACCCCCCGAAATGCACCATCATCCATCGGAATTTGTCAACTACTGACGGCCCCCATGCCAAGACCTTGGGACGGAGGACAATGGCTACCTGGGTCCCACGGGCATGAAGAAAGATGGGGTGGGCACTGCGATATTAACTGCTGAGGGGCTGCGGCGGCCATCTTGCGATCGCAAATGCTGTGCCACTTCAGAGGACTTGCATTACTGTGGGTTGGGTGAGCAGGTCGGCTCTGGCAGTCCTCCTGGGCCGTGATTTCAGTCACAAGGGGTTGGCTGCCCCCCATCCTGCCTGCCTGCCATGTCCCGATTGTTTATTTGCTCCCAGGCGGGAGCCTGTATGACACCAGGATGGGCCTAGGTCGAATGCATCACAAGTGGCGGTGTTTCCCAAGGGCCTGTTGGAGGGCATGCCATCCCTTTCAAGTTTATTTGACCACCTATGCCCACCTGCTGCTCATCCCCAGAGGTTTTTCCTCGGTGCCTGTCCACCTTGCCCTAACCACCTGTCTACTCT
Source organism: Calotriton arnoldi (assembly GCA_963921515.1). Classification (NCBI taxonomy): domain Eukaryota; kingdom Metazoa; phylum Chordata; class Amphibia; order Caudata; family Salamandridae; genus Calotriton; species Calotriton arnoldi. The sequence goes on from CAWUFW010000430.1 coordinate 1,939,510, forward strand.
CGGCTGAGAGCTTATATCTCACCAGGCGCACATTAGCACAGGGCCAGTTCGGGCCTTGGCTGATCGCGCCGCAAGTGGCGGTGTCCCCTGGGGGCTGGTGGGAGGGCATACCGGCCCTCCTGCATTGATTTGTCTCCCCAGCTGGTCTCCCCCCTTTTGATTCGACTTGGAGTTTCCGTGCTGTGCTCAGTAGCTTTGGGGCCAGATTGGGCCTAGGCTGGGAGCATGGTGCGAGGGCCCTAAAGGGGGTTGCCCAGCGGACATTGGTGCCTCTTATCCTCTCACTATGGCTGGATGTCAGCACCCATGCTTTCTAGACAGATCGAAGTCTTTACAGTGACAGGTGGGCTGGTCTTCCAGGCCATTTCCCTGAGTTTCGCATCTTCCATTGATTTGTGTACACTGGCCTGAGGGGGACCAGGCATCGCAGTAGTGAGTGGGGGCTGGTGAGGTGGGGCTACCGGGGGGTGAAGGCCTTGATGAGCTTGCATGGAGCTCCCTGTGACTGCCTTTGTTGTGGCTCCCCATTGGACATGTCTGGCTCCCTTCCAGCGGCTTCTCCTCATTGCTCCCCATCATCTAGGAGTGGACGTCCCATGGGCCACCTGCCGAACATACTCATTACATCAGAATACGTGCTCTACCACTAGATGGGTGTTGGTGACGGAGAGCCACCCTCGTTTTGCCCCTTTTTCACCATGGCGGCGTCCAAAGCAAAATCCCAATGCTCATCGTTGATTCGTGATATACTTAAAAAGTCAGACTCCATGTGATCAGGAGACAGTGATCCTTCCTCCTGGGGCTCAGGCCAACAGGATGCCCTTGACTCTGACGCCCCAGCGCCTAAAGAGGACATCCAGCTCCTGCTCTCCAAATTCCGCAAGGATATTTTGTCCCTTTGCCAGGATCTTACTAAAGTCATAACTGATCTTGTCCACTCCTTGCAACAGAAAGAACCACGCTTGACCACAGTAGAGGCAACAGTGGCTGAGTCCGCTCTCGACAACATAGACAGGACTGCTTGCATCGGAAAGCTGGAGCAGTTGCAGTACAAGCTTGAAGATCTCAAGAACCATTCTAGATACAATAATATTCCCATTTGGGGTCTTGCCGCTTCTATTTCTCCATCTGACCTTGAGTCCCATGTCCAGGCCCTTTTTGCCCATCTCCTACAACCTGCAGAGGAGTCTCTGGTTCTTCTCGACCATACTCATAGGGTATATTTGGCTTTTCAACAACAAAAGACTCTGGCCCCAGATACCTTGACCCATGTCCACTATTTTCACCAGAAGGAACTAATTATGCAGGCGGCCCAGCAGCAGGAGCTGATTGTCTTCCGATGCGACTCTATCTCTTTGTTCCAGGATGTTTCAGCTCACACATTGGCTCGCCGCAAAGATTTCAAGGACATTGCTCAACACTTACAGACCAACAAAATCCCGTAGCATTGGGACTTTCCATTCCGCCTGCATTTCACACAACAAGACAAGAGACTGGCCGTTTGCTTGCCTCAGGAGGCCCAGGAGGTGCTTGGCCTTCCTACCACACCCGATGAAGATCAGCCTTCTGGGCCCTGGGCTCTTGCCTTGGTGGACGGAAGGGGTGGCTGGTGATTCCAATTCTCACATCAGGCCAAAAGAAAAGTGAGGAAACAAAAAAGCCTGGCTGACCAGAACCGCCGTTCCCATTTCTCCGATGAAGATACACAGCCCTGATGGTTCTGGTGGCCCTGCTGAGACTCTGGCTGGCCTTACTTGTGTCACTGGAACTGAGTCGGCAGTTGTCCTTCCTTTTCTCGCCTATTGATGTTTTTCTGTATTTTATTATCTCTGGCTTTCATACAAATTGGTTGGGGACTCACGTGAACTTCTTGAGATCGCTACTCCATACTCTACTACTCTGGTAGTTCTTTCTGTGCTTTTACTACATTCATTTTTCTCATTCTTCTTCTTCTCTAGTTTTCTTTTTGACCGTTTATATAATAATTGTTGGCCCAATAACTTTTGGGTAATTCTGCTTTGAATTTGTTTTTTTGTTGGATGGATGTTTAACCCCTTCGCTGCTAGGCCTTTTCCCCTCCTGTGCTAAGCCTTTTTTTGGCTATTTGGGGTAGTGCGCGCTTAGGCCCCTGTAACTTTTTGACCACATAAGGTATCCATGCCAAATTTGCGTCCTTTTTTCTAACATCATGGGGATTGTAAAGGTACCCAGGGTTTGTGGGTTCCCCTGGAGGGGACCCAGAAATTAGTCAAAATACAGCTAAATTTTGTTTTTTTTGGAAAAAGGCAAAAAAAGGGCTACAGATGAAAGCGTCTTGATTTTTCCCTGCAAATGGCATCAAAAAAGGGGTTGTGGGGATGAAATCACCATCTTCCCAGCTTTCAGGGACAAGCAGACTTTTGTCAGAAAACCAACTTTTTTACACAGTTTTGGCATTTTTCTGGGACATAGCCTATTTTTGCTATTTTTTGTGCTTTCAACCTCCTTCCAGTTAATGGTAGAAATGGGTATGAAACCAATAATGGATCCTGGAAAGCCATACATTTATGAAAAGTAGACAAAATTCTGAATTCAGCAAGGGGTCATTTGTGTAGATCCTTAAAGTTTTCCTTATAGAAACTAACAGTTAAATAAAGGAAAAAATGAAAATTAGTTGAAAAAAACAGCCATTTGTGTCAACGTTTTCACCTGTAACTTCTTCTAATTATGACAGCTATTTGAAGGCAATATACCGTTATATCCGCTGGACCTTTCTGGTTGTGGGGATATATAGGACTTGTAGGTTCACCAAGAACCCGACGAACCCAGAGCCAATAATTGAGCAACATCTTGCAATGATTTTTTTAAGTACCGGGTATATAGCAATTATTTTGGGAAAATGTATACATGGAAAAATTGTTATGAAAGACACCTATGTATTTCTGAAATGGGAACAAAATGTAGATTTTAGAAACAGTAGATATTTGCACATTTCCGAAATTGGGAGTACCCATACTAGCATGAGAATTATAGGCCATTTTTCAAAATGACTTATTTTTTACACATTGTCTTTCATTTGGAAGGCAGAAATGCATCGAAAGTCAATAGGTAATAACAGTTGCTCTACAATTCTGTGTTACCCTAAGTCTCCCGATAAAAATGGTACCTCACTTGTGTGGGTAGCCCTTGTGCCCACAACAGGAAATGGCTCAAAATGCAACGTGGACGTACCACATTTTCACAATGAAAAATTACCCTTTTTTTGCAAAGTGCCTAGGTGTAGTTTTTGAACCCTAGCTCTGCCGGCACCTAGGGAAACCTAGCAAACCTATACACTTTTGAAAACTAGACACCCAGGGGAATCCAGGATGGGGTGACTTGACTGCCTCCCACCAGGTTCTGTTACCCAGAATCCCTTGCAAACATAAAAAATTGTCAAAAAAATCAAATTTTCCCCACATTTCTGTGGTGGAAAGGTCTGGAATCTGCGTGGATCCACAAATTTCCACCCACCCCGCGTTCCCCAAAGTCTAACGAGAAAAATGGTACCTCACTTGTGTGGGTCGGCCTAGTGCCTGCGACAGGAAACGGCGCAAAACGCAACGTGGTCACACCTCAATTTCGCAGTGAAAAATGACCCTTTTTTGGCAAAGTGCCTAGCTGTAGTTTTTGAACCCTAGCTCTGCCGGCACCTAGGGAAACCTAGCAAACCTATACATTTTTGAAAACTAGACACCCAGGGGAATCCAGGATGGGGTGACTTGACTGCCTCCCACCAGGTTCTGTTACCCAGAATCCCTTGCAAACATAAAAAATTGTCAAAAAAACCACATTTTCCCCACATTTCTGTGGTGGAAAGTTCTGGAATCTGCGTGGATCCACAAATTTCCACCCACCCCGCGTTCCCCAAAGTCTTACGAGAAAAATGGTACCTCACTTGTGTGGGTCGGCCTAGTGCCTGCGACAGGATACGGCACAAAACGCAACGTGGTCACACCTCAATTTCGCAGTGAAAAATGACCCTTTTTTGGCAAAGTGCCTAGCTGTAGTTTTTGAACCCTAGCTCTGCCGGCACCTAGGGAAACCTAGCAAACCTATACATTTTTGAAAACTAGACACCCAGGGGAATCCAGGATGGGGTGACTTGACTGCCTCCCACCAGGTTCTGTTACCCAGAATCCCTTGCAAACATAAAAAATTGTCAAAAAAACCACATTTTCCCCACATTTCTGTGGTGGAAAGTTCTGGAATCTGCGTGGATCCACAAATTTCCACCCACCCCGCGTTCCCCAAAGTCTTACGAGAAAAATGGTACCTCACTTGTGTGGGTCGGCCTAGTGCCTGCGACAGGAAACGGCGCAAAACGCAACGCGGTCCCACCTCAATTTCGCAGTGAAAAATGACCCTTTTTTGGCAAAGTGCCTAGCTGTAGTTTTTGAACTTTACCTCTGCCGGCACCTAGGGAAACCTAGCAAGCCTATACATTTTTGAAAACTAGACACCCAGGGGAATCCAGGATGGGGTGACTTGACTGCCTCCCACCAGGTTCTGTTACCCAGAATCCCTTGCAAACATAAAAAATTGTCCAAAAAACACATTTTCCCCACATTTCTGTGGTGGAAAGTTCTGGAATCTGCGTGGATCCACAAATTTCCACCCACCCCGCGTTCCCCAAAGTCTTACGAGAAAAATGGTACCTCACTTGTGTGGGTCCGCCTAGTGCCTGCGACAGGAAACGGCGCAAACGCAACGCGGTCACACCTCAATTTCGCAGTGAAAAATGACCTTTTTTTGCAAAGTGCCTAGCTGTAGTTTTTGAACCCTACCTCTGCCGGCACCTAGGGAAACCTAGCAAACCTATACATTTTTGAAAACTAGACACCCAGGGGAATCCAGGATGGGGTGACTTGACTGCCTCCCACCAGGTTCTGTTACCCAGAATCCCTTGCAAACATAAAAAATTGTCAAAAAAACACATTTTCCCCACATTTCTGTGGTGAAAAGTTCTGGAATCTGCGTGGATCCACAAATTTCCACCCACCCCGCGTCCCCCAAAGTCTTACGAGAAAAATGGTACCTCACTTGTGTGGGTCGGCCTAGTGCCTGCGACAGGAAACGGCGCAAAACGCAACGTGGTCACACCTCAATTTCGCAGTGAAAAATGACCCTTTTTTGGCAAAGTGCCTAGCTGTAGTTTTTGAACCCTACCTCTGCCGGCACCTAGGGAAACCTAGCAAACCTATACATTTTTGAAAACTAGACACCCAGGGGAATCCAGGATGGGGTGACTTGACTGCCTCCCACCAGGTTCTGTTACCCAGAATCCCTTGCAAACATAAACAATTGTCCAAAAAAACACATTTTCCCCACATTTCTGTGGTGGAAAGTTCTGGAATCTGCGTGGATCCACAAATTTCCACCCACCCCGCGTTCCCCAAAGTCTTACGAGAAAAATGGTACCTCACTTGTGTGGGTCGGCCTAGTGCCTGCGACAGGAAACGGCGCAAAACGCAACGTGGTCACACCTCAATTTCGCAGTGAAAAATGACCCTTTTTTGGCAAAGTGCCTAGCTGTAGTTTTTGAACCCTACCTCTGCCGGCACCTAGGGAAACCTAGCAAACCTATACATTTTTGAAAACTAGACACCCAGGGGAATCCAGGATGGGGTGACTTGACTGCCTCCCACCAGGTTCTGTTACCCAGAATCCCTTGCAAACATAAAAAAGTGTCCAAAAAACACATTTTCCCCACATTTCTGTGGTGGAAAGTTCTGGAATCTGCGTGGATCCACAAATTTCCACCCACCCCGCGTTCCCCAAAGTCTTACGAGAAAAATGGTACCTCACTTGTGTGGGTCGGCCTAGTGCCTGCGACAGGAAACTGCGCAAAACGCAACGTGGTCACACCTCAATTTCGCAGTGAAAAATGACCTTTTTTTGCAAAGTGCCTAGCTGTAGTTTTTGAACCCTACCTCTGCCGGTACCTAGGGAAACCTAGCAAACCTATACATTTTTCAAAACTAGACACCCAGGGGAATCCAGGATGGGGTGACTTGACTGCCTCCCACCAGGTTCTGTTACCCAGAATCCCTTGCAAACATAAAAAATTGTCAAAAAAAACACATTTTCCCCACATTTCTGTGGTGGAAAGTTCTGGAATCTGCGTGGGCCCACAAATTTCCACCCACCCCGCGTCCCCCAAAGTCTTACGAGAAAGATGGTACCTCACTTGTGTGGGTCGGCCTAGTGCCTGCGACAGGAAACGGCACAAAACGCAACGTGGTCACACCTCAATTTCGCAGTGAAAAATGACCCTTTTTTGGCAAAGTGCCTAGCTGTAGTTTTTGAACCCTACCTCTGCCGGCACCTAGGGAAACCTAGCAAACCTATACATTTTTGAAAACTAGACACCCAGGGGAATCCAGGATGGGGTGACTTGACTGCCTCCCACCATGTTCTGTTACCCAGAATCCCTTGCAAACATAAATAATTGTCAAAAAAACCACATTTTCCCCACATTTCTGTGGTGGAAAGTTCTGGAATCTGCGTGGATCCACAAATTTCCACCCACCCCGCGTTCCCCAAAGTCTTACGAGAAAAATGGTACCTCACTTGTGTGGGTCGGCCTAGTGCCTGCGACAGGAAACGGCGCAAAACGCAACGTGGTCACACCTCAATTTCGCAGTGAAAAATGACCCTTTTTTGGCAAAGTGCCTAGCTGTAGTTTTTGAACCCTACCTCTGCCGGCACCTAGGGAAACCTAGCAAACCTATACATTTTTGAAAACTAGACACCCAGGGGAATCCAGGATGGGGTGACTTGACTGCCTCCCACCAGGTTCTGTTACCCAGAATCCCTTGCAAACATAAAAAATTGTCAAAAAAACACATTTTCCCCACATTTCTGTGGTGGAAAGTTCTGGAATCTGCGTGGATCCACAAATTTCCACCCACCCCGCGTCCCCCAAAGTCTTATGAGAAAAATGGTACCTCTCTTGTGTGGGTCGGCCTAGTGCCTGCGACAGGAAACGGCGCAAAACGCAACGTGGTCACACCTCAATTTCGCAGTGAAAAATGACCCTTTTTTGGCAAAGTGCCTAGCTGTAGTTTTTGAACCCTACCTCTGCCGGCACCTAGGGAAACCTAGCAAACCTATACATTTTTGAAAACTAGACACCCAGGGGAATCCAGGATGGGGTGACTTGACTGCCTCCCACCAGGTTCTGTTACCCAGAATCCCTTGCAAACATACAAAATTGTCCAAAAAAACACATTTTCCCCACATTTCTGTGGTGGAAAGTTCTGGAATCTGCGTGGATCCACAAATTTCCACCCACCCCGCGTCCCCCAAAGTCTTACGAGAAAAATGGTACCTCACTTGTGTGGGTCGGCCTAGTGCCTGCGACAGGAAACGGCGCAAAACGCAACGTGGTCACACCTCAATTTCGCAGTGAAAAATGACCCTTTTTTGGCAAAGTGCCTAGCTGTAGTTTTTGAACCCTACCTCTGCCGACACCTAGGGAAACCTAGCAAACCTATACATTTTTGAAAACTAGACACCCAGGGGGATCCAGGATGGGGTGACTTGACTGCCTCCCACCAGGTTCTGTTACCCAGAATCCCTTGCAAACATAAAAAATGTCCAAAAAAACACATTTTCCCCACATTTCTGTGGTGGAAAGTTCTGGAATCTGCGTGGATCCACAAATTTCCACCCACCCCGCATTCCCCAAAGTCTAACGAGAAAAATGGTACCTCACTTGTGTGGGTCGGCCTAGTGCCTGCGACAGGAAACGGCGCAAAACGCAACGTGGTCACACCTCAATTTCGCAGTGAAAAATGACCCTTTTTGGCAAAATGCCTAGCTGTAGTTTGTGAACCCTAGCTCTGCCGGCACCTGGGGAAACCTACCAAACACACACATTTCTGAAAAGTAGACACCCGGGGCTTCCAGGGAGGTATGGCTTGCATGGATCCCCCAACGTTTCCTTACCCAGAATCCCCTGCAAACCTCACTTTTAGCTGGAAAAAATCACTTTTTCACACATTTGTGTGTGGGAAAGTGTGGCATCACTGGCCTCACACAAATTTCCTACCACCCAGCGTTCCCCAGGTCTCCCGATAAAAATGGTGCCTCACTTGTGTGGGAGGCCCAAGTACCGCGACAGGCAAGGGCCCACAACGTAGTGAGGCGACCTCAAAATTGCCTATCTCAAAACCACCTGGTTTTGCAAGGGGTCACCTGGGTTTTGGCCCCGTGCTCGGCGGCCATCTAGGAAACCTACCAAACCCACACATTTCTGAAAAGTAGACACCCGGGGGCTTCCAGGGAGGTATGGCTTGCGTGGATCCCCAACGTTTCCTTACCCAGAATCCCTTGCAAACCTCAATTTTAGCTGAAAAAATCACTTTTTTCACACATTTGTGTGTGGGAAAGTGTGGCATCACTGGCCTCACACAAATTTCCTACCACCCAGCGTTCCCCCAGGTCTCCCGATAAAAATGGTGCCTCACTTGTGTGGGAGGCCCAAGTACCCGCGACAGGCAAGGGCCCAAAACATTTTTGATAGGCAATGTTGATGTTGCCTCAAAACGTTTTGTGTCCTTGCCTGTCGCGGTACTTGGGCCTCCCACACAAGTGAGGCACCATTTTTATCGGGAGACCTGGGGGAACGCTGGGTGGTAGGAAATTTGTGTGAGGCCAGTGATGCCACACTTTCCCACACAAAATGTGTGAAAAAAGTGATTGTTTCAGCTAAAAGTGAGGTTTGCAGGGGATTCTGGGTAAGGAAACGTTGGGGATCCACGCAAGCCATACCTCCCTGGAAGCCCCCGGGTGTCTACTTTTCAGAAATGTGTGGGTTTGGTAGGTTTCCTAAATGGCCGCCGAGCACGGGGCCAAAACCCAGGTGACTCCCTTGCAAAACCAGGTGGTTTTGTGAAAGGCCATTTTGAGGTCGCCTCAATACGTTGTGGGCCCTGCCTGTCGCAGGTACTTGGGCCTCCCACACAAGTGAGGCACCATTTTTATCGGGAGACCTGGGGGAACGCTGGGTGGTAGGAAATTTGTGTGAGGCCAGTGATGCCACACTTTCCCACACACAAATGTGTGAAAAAAGTGATTTTTTCAGCTAAAAGTGAGGTTTGCAGGGGATTCTGGGTAGGAAACGTTGGGGGATCCACGCAAGCCATACCTCCCTGGAAGCCCCCGGTGTCTACTTTTCAGAAATGTGTGGGTTTGGTAGGTTTCCCTAGATGGCCGCCGAGCACGGGGCCAAAAACCCAGGTGACTCCCCTTGCAAAACCAGGTGGTTTTGTGAAAGGCCATTTTGAGGTCGCCTCAATACGTTGTGGGCCCTTGCCTGTCGCGGGTACTTGGGCCTCCCACACAAGTGAGGCACCATTTTTATCGGGAGACCTGGGGGAACGCTGGGTGGTAGGAAATTTGTGTGAGGCCAGTGATGCCACACTTTCCCACACACAAATGTGTGAAAAAAGTGATTTTTTCAGCTAAAAGTGAGGTTTGCAGGGGATTCTGGGTAAGGAAACGTTGGGGGATCCACGCAAGCCATACCTCCCTGGAAGCCCCCGGGTGTCTACTTTTCAGAAATGTGTGGGTTTGGTAGGTTTCCCTAGATGGCCGCCGAGCACGGGGCCAAAACCCAGGTGACCCCCTTGCAAAACCAGGTGGTTTTGTGAAAGGCCATTTTGAGGTCGCCTCAATACGTTGTGGGCCCTTGCCTGTCACGGGTACTTGGGCCTCCCACACAAGTGAGGCACCATTTTTATCGGGAGACCTGGGGGAACGCTGGGTGGTAGGAAATTTGTGTGAGGCCAGTGATGCCACACTTTCCCACACACAAATGTGTGAAAAAAGTGATTTTTTCAGCTAAAAGTGAGGTTTGCAGGGGATTCTGGGTAAGGAAACGTTGGGGGATCCACGCAAGCCATACCTCCCTGGAAGCCCCGGGTGTCTACTTTTCAGAAATGTGTGGGTTTGGTAGGTTTCCCTATGTGGCCGCCGAGCCCCGGGCCAAAAACCCAGGTGACCCCCTTGCAAAACCAGGTCATAATGAGATAATGTGTTGTTTATTTCTGCAGCGTGAAAATGTTGGCACAATATTGCAAGGAAAATGTGACAGACATTTTGAGGTTTGCAGGACATTGTGGGTACCATAACTTGTTGGGATCCACAAGAGAGATATCACCATGTACTCCCATGGGTGTTTCGTTTACGACAATATCTACAGTTGGTAGGTTATTCTTAGACGGAATGTACACCTTGGCAGACAGACTAAAAAGACAAAGATTACTGCACAGCCATCTATTCCTCAAGCACACACACACATACTGGTTGGATTTGGCACGAGGGCAAGTGATGGTTCAGTATATACAATTTTATTAACAAGAGATTTCACAAAAATGAAATGCACTGTCAATAATTGAAAGGACAAAAACGGAACCAGTGACTCGCAGCTCGTGAGCTGTAAAGCCACGTCAAGGCCCCAACCGCTTTACAGGCCATTCACACACCTTTCATACGTGATACACACAAGACCATTCACACCCCCAGGCACGAAACAAACACATTACAACATTCACAAAAAGGGACAAGGTACACCCTGCTTGAGAAAGACAAAAAAAAATATTACTGCACAACCATCTAATCCTCAAGCACACACACACATACTGGTTGGATTTGGCACGAGGGTGAGTGATGGTTCAGTATATACAATTGTATTAACAAGTGATTTCACAAAAATGAAATGCACTGTTAATAATTGAAAGGACGAGAAACTGAACCATTGACTCACAGCTCGTGAGCTGTAAAGCCACGACAAGGCACCAACCTCTTTACAGGCCATTCATACACCTTTCATACGTGTGACAAATACAAAACCATTCACACCACCAGCCGCGGGCCCATCACATTACAACACTCACACCAGCAGACAGCGCCATTCAAGGGCCCATCACTTTCACACGCCCACATTCCTAACACAGCAACCACACAACCTGATGGATTGCGTGGAGTGTCGCTCGGCTAGCAGTGTGTGTAGTGACCAGCAGCAAGTCACTACTCACACACTGCCAGCCGAGCGCCACTCCACGCACACCGCCAGCCAAGCACCAGCCTACACACACCACCATCACATTTAGGATTTTTTTATACAAAAAAGAAAACACAAACAAATTGCAAATAGATACAAATCTACTAACACAAAATCAGAAACATTGCACTAATGCCAACCTTGAAACAGAACAACAATTCTTAAACATTACAGACCAGGCAGTTCACTTTACCACTCATGGTTGCTCCCAATAATTCTTTTGCTTGTGGTACGCTCTATAACAAGCAGGCACACACAGCCCAGGGTTAGAAGGACACTCAGGGCAGTACATACGAGTCTCCTTCCGCGTACCTCTTCGCCAACAGACTCTACATCTCCTAGTGGGAAAGTCTTTTGAGGATGTAGGAGGAATGTGATCAGGAAAGTGGCGATCTTTCAATCGAGCCACATCCTCCACCACTCCAACTCTAGGAACACTTGCCTGTTCCACAACAACAAGGCTGCCTATGACAGACTCCTGAAACTGAACAAAAGTCAACTTTGACGCAGGAGAACACTCCTTGAACACAACAAAAGCATTGAAAGTTGCTAAATTGAAGAGATGGATGGCCAACTTCTTATACCAAATGTAAGTCTTACGAATAGCAGTGTAAGGTTCCAACCTCTGATCTACTCTATCAACACCACCCATGTGCTTATTGTAGTCTAAAATGCACACAGGTTTGCGCACTTCAGCAATCTGACCCCAAACAGCCACAGGTGAAGTACTCTCATCATGGATGGTAGTCAGCATGTACACATCCCTCCTGTCCACAAATTTCACAGCTAGCAGTTCCTCACTACGCAAGGCACTGCACTGTCCCCTCTGAAGTTTTTTGCAAACAAGCTCTTTTGGATAACCTTTACGGTTAGAGCGGATTGTGCCACAAGCAAAAGTGTCCACTTTGAACAATTCCTTAAACAATTGCACAGCAGTGTAGAAGTTATCAATGTACAAATGGTGGCCTCTGTTAAACAGTCCTCTAGCAAGTTCCCACACAATTTTCTCTGAAACTCCTACTAAAGTGGACGGACAACCAGGGGGTCAATAGTGGAATCCCTACCAGTGTACACACGCAAATTAAAAACATATCCTGTCCTACTCTCAGACAACATATACAGCTTAATTCCATAGCGTGCCCTCTTGCTAGGAATGTACTGCCTAAAAACCAAACGGCCCTTGAACAGCACCAAAGACTCATCAATAGATATTTCTTTCCCTGGAGTATAGATCTCTGAAAATCGATCTACAAAGTGATCAAGAACAGGCCGAATCTTAAAAAGACGGTCACATTCAGGGTGATCTCGTGGCAACGCCAAACCATTATCAACAAAATGCAGCATCCGAAGCAAAAGTAAATACCGATCACGAGTCATAACTGCAGGAAATATGGCCGTTGCCATCAAGGGACTGGTAGACCAATATGAACTCATGGACGGCTTCCTTATCAAACCCATCAAAAAAGTCAAACCCAAAAACTTCTTCATCTCTTCCAGATTTGTGGGACTCCACCGGGTAGCTCTAGAATGGGGCCTAAGTCTGGCACTGTTGTCCCTCAAAAACTGTTCAGCATACAAATTAGTCTGCTCAACAATCTCACCCAAAAATACATCATCCATAAACAACTGAAAATACTGTATAGGCAAATAATGTTCACAATCCACTCTACACCCTGCATAACCACTAAAGGCAGGCAACACCGGCTGCACCATGTTTGGATCAACCCAGAGTCCAGCACTTCCAGTAGGAAGCCTAGCAGCCCCAGGCTGCAATCCAGATGCCTCTTGCACCATCGGCACATTAGTATCCTCCTCTAAATCAGGCACTTCATCTGCACTGAGAGTACCTTCATCATCCGATGATTCCATGTGGAGAGAAAACTCACTGCCTGAATCTTCCCTCCCTCCTCTCCCTCAGACGCACTGTCAGTCTCATAATCCTGCTCAGAGGAAGATTCAAGAAGCAAACCAACCACCTGCTGAGCAGTAATTCTACGGCTAGCCATAATGCTTACTAATAAAGGTTACTTGTCAAACAAGTCAACAACAACAAACCCTTTGTAAAAAAAAAAAGAAATAAACAAAATGTAGCTTTATCACAAAGACCTATATACTCCAACACTATACCACTCACGTGACAGAAGCAGCTAGACTCACCACCACCTACTCTGCACAGACACAGTAAGGATCAACAATATCCCACTAAAAAAGAAGAAGAAAAAAATTACACATAAGACAATGCAAAACATCGCAAAGAATTTCATGCTCTGAACACTAACAAATATGCTGCCATTATGGCACCACTTACAAAAAATTCATTCATGCATGACAATAATACTCATTTGGAGTACACACAACAAAAATATTTTTCTTACCAAATAAATGCAATTACGCAAAACTGCAGAACCACAACTGCCGAAACCGCAAACAGGAATCAAAAGCTTTACACTAGAATAAAAAGGAGGAAAAAAAACATTACAATCACATATGCAAATAATGCACCAGTCCACACACAATCCACCAGCCAAGCTAAGGGGTAGTTGGGCCTAACAGTATAAATAAAATATTCACACCCGTAAAAGGGGAGCAACCCTTGCCCTTTTGGCCACTCCCCAACACAAAAATTAAAAAAACCCTGGTGCCTAGTGGGCATTCCTGCTGCACGATCACATGATCGTGCAGCAGGAATGCACAAAAGAGGCATCGGGGGAAAGGAAAACCATTTCCTTTCCCTCGATGCCTCTTTGATACAAACCCCCCTCCCCGAGCCAAACCTCACCTGATTTCCCACGACGCGCTGGAAGCAAATGGCTTCCAGCGCGTCGGGAAGAAAGGGAAACCCTCAATGATGTCAGCGCGCTGACGTCATTGATGGGGCGGGGGAGGCAGGGAAGCCCTTCCCCTGCCTCCCCCAAAAAAACCTAACGATCAGATTCTCACGGGGAGCGCCAGCGCTTCCCCGTGGGTGGTCTTATGATGAGCTGGACTCGTCACGAGCACTGTGTGCCATGACGAGTCCAGCTCGTCATAAGCACCGAAGGGGATAAAGGGTCAGAGCAGGATCTCAGCGGCAGACGAGGAGAAGGAACCTCCTGGTCACAGGAACTACACGAGCATTGCGCTCGAGAAATTCAAGGATGCAAAGACCTCCATCAAGGATTACAGCTAACTTTTCAGGGTGTAAATGGAGAGAAGGCACATCTGCCCTGCATATTTATCCACGAAGATGCCACCGTTTTGTGCAATACCTCTACTCAACTGGAGTGCTTTCTACTGGCTAATCAGTAAGTGCTACCTTGTTGGGTAAATGTATAGTGCCTTTCCTACACTACAGCTGCGTAAAGGACCAGAAGAATTGTCTCCAGTGACCTGTGTGTCTGTAACTTTGCCACCGCGCCGAAAGTGCCGGGGTCCTTTGAGTAAGCTGTCCATCATAGTGGGGAAAGGGCGGGCATACGTTGCATACCGCTAGTGTATGTGTGGCGGGGCTTCTAGGCCCGTTCACATGCCTCTTGTTTATAAAAGGTCAGAGCAGGATCTCAGCGGCAGACGAGGAGAAGGAACCTCCTGGTCACAGGAACTACACGAGCATTGCGCTCGAGAAATTCAAGGATGCAAAGACCTCCATCAAGGATTACAGCTAACTTTTCAGGGTGTAAATGGAGAGAAGGCACATCTGCCCTGCATATTTATCCACGAAGAGGCCACCGTTTTGTGCAATACCTCTACTCAACTGGAGTGCTTTCTACTGGCTAATCAGTAAGTGCTACCTCGTTGGGTAAATGTATAGTGCCTTTCCTACACTACAGCTGCGTAAAGGACCAGAAGAATTGTCTCCAGTGACCTGTGTGTCTGTAACTTTGCCACCGCGCCGAAAGCGCCGGGATCCTTTGAGTAACCTGTCCATCATAGTAGGGAAAGGGCGGGCATACGTTGCATACCGCTAGTGTATGTGTGGCGGGGCCAAACGAGCGGGGCTTCTAGGCCCGTTCACATGCCTCTTGTTTATAAAGGGTCAGAGCAGGATCGCAGCGGCAGACGAGGAGAAGGAACCTCCTGGTCACAGGAACTACACAAGGATTGCGCTCGAGAAAATCAAGGGTGCAGAGACCTCCATCAAGGATTACAGCTAACTTTACAGGGTGGCAATGGAGAGAAGGTACATCTCCACGCTCACGAAGATGCCACCGTTTTGTGCAATACCTCTACTCAACTGGAGTACTTTCTACTGGCTAATCAGTAAGTGCTACCTCGTTGGGTAAATGTATAATGCCTTTCCTACACTACAGCTGCGTAAAGGACCAGAAGAATTGTCTCCAGTGACCTGTGTGTCTGTAACTTTGCCACCGCGCCGAAAGCGCCGGGATCCTTTGAGTAAGCTGTCCATCATAGTAGGGAAAGGGCGGGCATACATTGCATACCGCTAGTGTATGTGTGGCGGGGCCAAACGAGCGGGCTTCTAGGCCCGTTCACATGCCTCTTGTTTATAAAGGGTCAGAGCAGGATCGCAGCGGCAGACGAGGAGAAGGAACCTCCTGGTCACAGGAACTACACGAGGATTGCGCTCGAGAAAATCAAGGGTGCAGAGACCTCCATCAAGGATTACAGCTAACTTTACAGGGTGGCAATGGAGAGAAGGTACATCTCCACGCTCACGAAGATGCCACCGGTTTGTGCAATACCTCTACTCAACTGGAGTACTTTCTACTGGCTAATCAGTAAGTGCTACCTCGTTGGGTAAATGTATAATGCCTTTCCTACACTACAGCTGCGTAAAGGACCAGAAGAATTGTCTCCAGTGACCTGTGTGTCTGTAACTTTGCCACCGCGCCGAAAGCGCCGGGATCCTTTGAGTAAGCTGTCCATCATAGTAGGGAAAGGGCGGGCATACGTTGCATACCGCTAGTGTATGTGTGGCGGGGCCAAACGAGCGGGCTTCTAGGCCCGTTCACATGCCTCTTGTTTATAAAGGGTCAAAGCAGGATCGCAGCGGCAGACGAGGAGAAGGAACCTCCTGGTCACAGGAACTACACGAGGATTGCGCTCGAGAAAATCAAGGGTGCAGAGACCTCCATCAAGGATTACAGCTAACTTTACAGGGTGGCAATGGAGAGAAGGTACATCTCCACGCTCACGAAGATGCCACCGGTTTGTGCAATACCTCTACTCAACTGGAGTACTTTCTACTGGCTAATCAGTAAGTGCTACCTCGTTGGGTAAATGTATAATGCCTTTCCTACACTACAGCTGCGTAAAGGACCAGAAGAATTGTCTCCAGTGACCTGTGTGTCTGTAACTTTGCCACCGCGCCGAAAGCGCCGGGATCCTTTGAGTAAGCTGTCCATCATAGTAGGGAAAGGGCGGGCATACGTTGCATACCGCTAGTGTATGTGTGGCGGGGCCAAACGAGCGGGGCTTCTAGGCCCGTTCACATGCCTCTTGTTTATAAAGGGTCAGAGCAGGATCGCAGCGGCAGACGAGGAGAAGGAACCTCCTGGTCACAGGAACTACACGAGGATTGCGCTCGAGAAAATCAAGGGTGCAGAGACCTCCATCAAGGATTACAGCTAACATTACAGGGTGGCAATGGAGAGAAGGTACATCTCCACGCTCACGAAGATGCCACCGTTTTGTGCAATACCTCTACTCAACTGGAGTACTTTCTACTGGCTAATCAGTAAGTGCTACCTCGTTGGGTAAATGTATAATGCCTTTCCTACACTACAGCTGCGTAAAGGACCAGAAGAATTGTCTCCAGTGACCTGTGTGTCTGTAACTTTGCCACCGCGCCGAAAGCGCCGGGATCCTTTGAGTAAGCTGTCCATCATAGTAGGGAAAGGGCGGGCATACGTTGCATACCGCTAGTGTATGTGTGGCGGGGCCAAACGAGCGGGGCTTCTAGGCCCGTTCACATGCCTCTTGTTTATAAAGGGTCAGAGCAGGATCGCAGCAGCAGACGAGGAGAAGGAACCTCCTGGTCACAGGAACTACACGAGGATTGCGCTCGAGAAAATCAAGGGTGCAGAGACCTCCATCAAGGATTACAGCTAACTTTACAGGGTGGCAATGGAGAGAAGGTACATCTCCACGCTCACGAAGATGCCACCGTTTTGTGCAATACCTCTACTCAACTGGAGTACTTTCTACTGGCTAATCAGTAAGTGCTACCTCGTTGGGTAAATGTATAATGCCTTTCCTACACTACAGCTGCGTAAAGGACCAGAAGAATTGCAGGATCGCAGCGGCAGACGAGGAGAAGGATTGCGCTCAAGAAAATCAAGGGTGCAGAGACCTCCATCAAGGATTACAGCTAACTTTACAGGGTGGCAATGGAGAGAAGGCACATCTCCACGCTCACAATGCCGCCCTCGTGGGCATTCCTGCTGCACGATCACATGATCGTGCAGCAGGAATGCACAAAGAGGCATCGGGGGAAAGGAAAACCCTTTCC
Source organism: Calotriton arnoldi (assembly GCA_963921515.1). NCBI lineage: Eukaryota > Metazoa > Chordata > Amphibia > Caudata > Salamandridae > Calotriton > Calotriton arnoldi. Next base: position 1,957,050 of record CAWUFW010000430.1, read on the forward strand.
TTTCCCTCGATGTCTCTTTGGAATCAAACCCCCCTCCCCGAGCCAAAACTCACCTTATTTCCCCGACGCGCTGGAAGCAAATGGCTTCCAGCGCGTCGGGAAGGAAGGAAACCCTCAATGATGTCAGCACGCCTCGCGCGCTGACGTCATTGATGGGTGGGCGGGGCGGGGGAGGCAGGGGAAGTCCTTCCCCTGCCTCCTAAAAAACCCCGACGATCGGATTCCCACGGGGAGCGCCAGCGCTTCCCCGTGGGTGGTCTTATGACGAGCTGGACTCGTCATGAGCACACGAGCACTGTGTGCCATGACGAGTCCAGCTCGTCATAAGCATGGAAGGGGTTAATTAATTTTATTATTATTGACACATCTGTACACCATTGGTTTCGCAAGACCATAGGCGCCATACCTCTTTTGTTTACTTTTGGATGCATTTTGCGTTCCTATGCAGACACACCCATGATGACACTACATATTTTTTCCCTCAACATACAGGACCTCAAAACCACCCTCAAGCACAGGGAGTTGACAAATTGGCTTTGTCGCAAGGAGGTGGATGTGGCACTGTTACAGGAGACGCACCTCCTCCGTGCTGACACTAAAAGCCTGCATTCGTACTTGTATCCCACTCAATTCCACTCCTGTCACGTAAGGCCGGGGGAGTTGCTATTATACTTCTCAGAGATCTCTCTTTCACCCTGGACAGCACATTTAAAGACCACGAGGGGTGTCAAATAGACATATGGGGCACGTTCGACACTGCACAACTGTCCATAGTCTCGATTTATGTTCCTAATCATGACAGAGATGTCTTTTTCACAGACCTTTTCCCGCAGCTTTCACATTTCCAAAGAGGTGCTATAGTCCAAGGAGGCGACTTTAATGTCCCCTTAGACCCTGCCTATGACCGCACTCACCCCAGGCAAGGAGAACCCTGACTGCCACCAGCTTTGACATAAGGCATTTTAGATTTAGCGTTGGTAGATGCTTGGCATTCTCACCATCCTTCGACAGCTACTTCACGTTTTATTCTAGTATACATAATTCGTACTCCCAAATAGACAATTTTTTTACCTTGCAGTCCCTAACGCCCAGTCTAGTTGACTCTAAGATAGACGGGAGTGTGATTCCCAGCCATGCTCCAATATGGTTGACAGTTAGTCTAAAAACTCCATAACACCCTTTTCCTCGCCCATGGATCTTAAACGAAGTTGCACTCCGAGATCCAGTGTCTTATCAAAGACACTATTGAACACTACTTTCCTACCGAAAACGATATGGGAGATGTCTCCCCACCAACTCTATGGGACGTTGTGTAGGCAGATTTTTGTGGGGAGCTTATCCCCCACATGGTGGCCATTGAATGGGTAAATAAGCTTCATCAGCAGGAGTTAGAGGCTCAGATATGACAGGCTGAGGTGCGTCACAGAGAGGGGGCTCCCATAGGACTCTGCAGGACTTGCAACAGCTTAAGGGTGAACTTGAACACCTTGTGATGAAAACGGCTGCTAAAAAGCTGCTGTATGCCAACCAAACATACTATGAAAAGGGTGACAAAGCTGACAGACTCCTCGCCCATAAACTATGCATCCGTTCCACCCGGAAGTATATTCGGGAGTTGAAAGATGATGAAGGTCTCCTTCGATGAGAGACAGAGGAGATTTTAGCGATCTTCACCAATTATTACCGCACCTTGCACCGGGCTAAACAGCTCAATGCCCAACATCAAGATAATTACCTGGCTTCTTATGTCCCCCTGGACAATATTACACCTGAGGAGGTACGAACAGCCATAGGTAGCCTTCCCGCCCATAAGGCACCTGGCCCTGATGGTTATACTGCCACTTTTTATAAAGCTTACACTCCTCTTTTAAAGGAACCCTTAGCAAGAGTATTCAACTCTTTTTTGCAAACCGGGATGGTCACAGATACGATGTTAGAGTCACATTTCACCCTCCTCCTCAAACCAGGTAAGCCTGCCTCACTCTGCCCTTCCTAATGGCCCATAGCCCTCCTCAACTGTGACGTGAATCTGTTTGCTTCCATCCTGGTTGCCTGTCTTCAACTCGTATGGCCCACCCCGATCCACCAACACAGTCGGGCTTTATTTATATTAGGCAAGCTAATGGCAATACCAGGTTGGCAGTAGCCCTTAAGGAGGTTGCAAAATGGTGATATCAACCGATGGCCCTTCTCTCTCTCAATGATGAAAAGGCATTCAACAGGGTGGATTGGAGTTATCTTACTAAGGTGCTTGACAAGATCCATTTAGAGCCCAAGATGAAAGCCTTCATTCTAGCTAATTTTCAGAGACCCTCGGCCAGGCTTAAAGTCAACAGCTCCTTCTCCCAATCCATCCGGCTAACGAGAGACACTCATTAGGGATGCCCTTTATCTCATTCCACTTTTGCTGTCATGATGGAACCATTTGTGGCTAGAGCCCAGGCGAAGCCCTGCATAGCTGGCATGGTTGTCGATGGCATAGAACATAAACTGGCCTTATTTACCGACGATGTTTTGTGCTTTTTTACGAATCTTGTGCTGCAGCAACAAATGATGAACGGAATGCTGAATTAATCAGTCAAGAGACCTGGGTTAAATCCATCGTTCTTTTGCTCACTACGCCACCCCAGTTTGGCCCTAGCCATATGCAAATCAGGCTTAACCCTGTTCCTCATGGGAACAGTCCAGCCCGAACTGTCAAGCGAGGTCCTCCATGGACCGTAAATAAGCATCCTACGAATCTTGACATCACCCTGCTGGCATTGATGGATGAATTAAATGCCTTCTTACGGGTGTCGGGCTTCAAAACTAATTTTGACAAGTCTTGGGCATAGGTGTTGCTGATCCTCAAAATTGTCCAGAGGCCCTAATCCGGGAGGGAGGTTTCCACTGGGAAATGGAATCCATCACATAATTGGGGATATAATTGCCTCTTCGAACAAAAGACCTATTCTCTTATAACATACCCCCTCTTCTCACAACCCTCTTCAAAGATGTACATCAGTGGGGAAAGCTTGAGATTTCGTGGCTGAGCAGACTTAATAGCCGGAAAATGAACTTCCTACCTCACTTGCTATATGTCCTCCAGACTCTTCCATTGGCCCTACCTCTCCCAATGAACAAAAAAATATGCACACAGATGTTGGATTTCATTTGGGGAGGCAAGTCTCCTCGTGTAGCACGTACAACCCTGACCAAACCTGTGGTGGAGGGAGACTTGGGTTTTCCTGACATTTCTTCATACTTCTTGGCAGCTCAACTCAGCCCCTCCCTGGACTGGAACCATGACCCTGACAAGAAAAACTGGGTTCCAGTGTCTTCTCTTTCTACCCTCTGCAGGGGCTGTTGTGGCTACCACCATCTTTTGATGCGGCATCTCCCCCATTGTTGCCTCTGACTTCCTTGCTTTTAACATATTGGAGGGAAGTGTGACAGCAAAGGGCCTTCCCGACTTATCCCTATCGCCTGACTCCCTTGGCGTGCAATTCCGATTTTCCCCTAGGTATGGCCCATCCTACCTCTTTTCATTGGGCCCTCGGCCGCTCCCCTACTCTGGGCAACTTTTATGATGACGGAACTTGTGGTCTTGAGATGAGTTGATTAATAAATTTGCCTTGGCCCACTGTGATTATTTCAGACTGAATTATGCCCTTCATTGGGCAGGTAGACCTTGCACGCGCCAGGTCCTCCAATGAAAAGATGCACCCATTGAATCGTTATATCTCCAAAACGTGTGCTTCAAAGGAACATCTTTGCTCTACCGATTCCTCCTACAGTTGACTCCCCTAAAAAAACATGTGTATGTATCCCAATGGGAACGGGAATTGGCCATGGAGATTTCTGACGATACTTGGGGGGCTACATGGTAATGTTCTGCTATATCATCAATATGTATGGTTCACAGACAGAATATCGAGGCCACCAACATCGACCTAAAAAATTATTGACACAAAAATATTGACCAAAAAATATCGACATTTTATACTTATAATTTAAATGACAAAAATATTGAAGCAAAAATATCAGTCATTAATATAGTTGTCAAAAATATCATTTTTATATATACATATATATATATATATAGATATATATAAACATAAATTATAAACATTAAATATATTTAAAAGTAACAGTAATATAATGAAAATTACATGCATTTTATTAATTTAATTAATTTAATTATATGCATTTAATTTTAAAATATTAAACTAATAATATTAATTTATATGATAATTTAATATGTTTTTTATATAACAATATAACAAATAAATATATACATACATATATATATATATATATATATATATATATATATATATCCCAATAACATAAAAAATGTAAAAATAATAATTTAATTACAAATAAAAATAAACGATGCACAGGGAGGCAAGATGGCGACCGCGTCAGTGGTCGAGTGAGCACTGCAACTGACCACGTCCCCGAGAAGCACACAGAAATGAGGAGTTGAGGTGGAAAAAGAATAATGACCCGTGCCTACATTGTTTTTCAAACAGTTATTAGCTGCAACATTCGCTGCAACATTCAGCTAGCATCATTCGGAAATGCTCTGGAGTCTACTTACGAGACGTAGACAGAGTCGGAGCGTTTCTTTATCGGACTCCTGGGCGTCATCTCTGCATCTGGTGCGGTATACTGTGTGGGGGATCGGCCGAGACGTTTCGAGGATTGAGAGCGAGGTGCTAAGTGAAAAGATGCCCCCCAAGAATACCAGAGGAGCCAAACAATGCGCGGAAGCTCAGGCGGTGATTCTTTCAGGGAAGCAAACAGGAAACGTCCAGAAAGAGACACAACGACAGGGAGAGGCTACAGAAGATACACCCTGTGAGGTACGATCCGGGAGCTGTCGGACTGTGGGATCAGAGAAGAAAACTCCTGCTATTTTTTTACTTGCCAAGAAAGCTAAGAGCTCTAAACTCGGCAGCATAACAATGGAGGAGAATGCTGTATTACTGCGACATGATGAGGTGAGCAGTGAGAACACTGGGGGTAATGCCAATGACTGTGACTGTGACAATGGTGTAGAAACAGGAATAAATGAGGAGACCCATGAGGGTCAAATGGATAGTCAGTGGATAGTGACTTGGCTGCACTCTCCCATGGGGGTGTTGATGGGTCAAATAAACTGAATGTCTTAAATCATGAGATGGGGGGCCTGAACCCGGTCTAAACACAGCGGGACCTATCTCTGGAGAAATGGAGAAAGATAAAAAATACTAATAATGGTGCTAATGATAAAAGCTATGTATTGAGAGAACAAGTGGCGGAGCAAGTGGGTGAACAGGCTGAACAGTCTGAACAAGCTGACCATAGTAAGGCTTATGCTTTGGAGTTGACGGAGGGGGATATGGCTGAACCTTTTTTCTCAATGTCTGACCACTCGAATTCATCTGAAGATGAGTCGGTACAACTGGCTGATGGCTCAACTAGCTCGCCAAATGGTCAGTGGAGCGAGACTAGTAGTACGCATCTAGATGAAAACTGGACTAGGATGTCAGGCCCAGGCACTATACGGAAAAAAAAACCATGTATTTTGTTAGGTGGCGAAGGGTCTAATATAGCGACCCTAAATAGTCAAATATTACCATCTGCAGGTTCAGTTGACCCTCTTGAGGAATAGCGACGGGGGCATTCGAATCCAAAGGAACGACCGGAAGAAATCTCACTGGCAGATATATACGAGACAATAATGTCACATCGAGAGGAGACCCGGGCGGAGAGCCAGAAAACACAGGGTGCCTGTCGCAAATTACAAAATACACTTTGACGTGTTGTCAAATCTTGTACTGAATTCACTGAACGAATAACGGAGGCTGAGAATCATATCTCCAACTTAGAGGATGTAACAATTGCACAAAAGACGGCGATAGATGATCTGGCAGCGCAACGCAGTGTTATGTTATGGAAACTCGAAGATATGGAAAATCGGCTTTGCCGTAATAATTTAAGAATCTTGGGAATCCCGGAGGGCATTGAAGGAAGTGACCCGCGGAAATATGTGGTGGGATTATTTACTGAAGCCTTCCCTGAACTGAAGCAGTGGGTAAGGGATAATGAAGTGCAAAGAGCCCACCGGCTCCCCTTTCAACAGAACTTTAGTCAGGGGGCTAGTAAACCGGTGCAACCAAGAGCAATTCTTATAAGTCTATCTAACTTCTTATCCAGGCAAGCCTTGTATGATCTGGCTAGGCCAGATAGGAAGAGAAAGGGAAATGGAGTTGAATTTTTTGTACGCCCTGATTTTTGCCATCAAACGGTGGAAAAAAGGTGGCAATTCAGGCAGTTAATTTCCCCGTATCAGGCTATAGGGGCTCAGGCATTCCTCATGAATCCCGCTAAGCTTAAGATTATATATAAGGATAGCACCCGTTTTTTTACATCAGCAGTCAAGGCAAAAGAATATCTACATGACATTAAAGCCAATCTCCCTCCTCCCTTGCAGCTCGAAGGTCATGGAGACATTGGTAAACAAACAACTTACGGGATATCTGGAGCAGTATGGGTTATTGGACCCCTCGCAATCAGGTTTCCGTGCAGCCCATAGCACGCAGGCGGCACTGGTGGAGGTCATGGATACGATCAGGATGTCACTGGACAGAGGGATGCCCACCATGCTAGTGCTCCTTGATCTATCGGCAGCCTTTGACACCATCTCTCATCGTGTCCTGTTGGACAGGCTGCGGGAGATTGGTGTCGAAGGCTTGGTTTGGATGTGGCTGCAGAGCTTTCTTAACAATAGAGCACAATGTGTCCAATTAGACACATTCGTCTCTCAGACCACCGCAGTAGACAATGGGGTCCCGCAGGGCTCCATCTTAAGCCCCACATTATTCAACATCTATGTGGCACCGCTGGCCTCCATCATAAGATCTTGCGGTTTTGAGACAATCTCGTATGCGGATGACACGCAGGTGATAATCCCCATCGAGACGGACCCAGCAAAAGCCAGAGCAAAGTTTAAATCCTGCATGCTGAAAATTGCCGCTTGGATGAGCGAGAATTTTCTGCAGCTCAACGCCAATAAGACGGAGATCCTTCTGTTTGGAAAGGCGACGGAATTATGGTCGTCGGACTGGTGGCCGGAGGAATTTGGGGGAGGCACCCAATCCAACCACTCAGGCACGGAATTTGGGTATCCTGTTTGATAATAAGCTTTCGATGGAGGAACACGTGAAGTCAGTATCGGGCACATGCTTTGGCATCATGCGGATGCTGAGGAAGATTTTTCCTTGGATCCCTTTGGAGGCCAGAAAGACCCTAGTACAGGCACTACTAGTTAGTAGACTGGACTATGGGAATGCACTACTAGTAGGAATTAGGGAGGACCTTGCGTCTAGGCTACAGGTAGTGCAAAATACGACAGCCCGACTGGTCCTCAACAAACCAGTATGTACCCCTTCCCGTCCTCTTTTGCAACAACTACACTGGCTGCCCATGAGGAAGAGAGCAGTGTTTAAGCTCTTGACGTCGGTGTTTAAAGCACAGCAGGGCATCAGCCCGGTCTACCTAAGGAAGAAGTTAGTTCCCTATATACCTGCCCGTTTATTGAGATCTAGCAATCGTAATTTACTACGTCCCTGTAAAATCAGGAAAGTCAAAATGGGAGGGCGCGCTTTTTCACATCTAGCCCCACTCCATTGGAACCACCTGCCGGATGAGCTGCGCGCCTGCGCAAGCTTGGGGCAGTTCAAGAAGCAGTTAAAAACCTGGCTGTTCTAAATCCGCAATTTTGTCCTAGCCTTTAGTACTGTGTAGCCAAAAGCGCCGAGAGATCCCTGTGGGGATGATTCGTCGCGCGGTATAAATGAAAAATAAATAAATAAATAAAGTCTAAAAATTATAGTATTCTGTAAAGATGTATGTATAATGTGAGGAATACCAGTCAGGCTGTAATAATGTATTAATATATTATGTACAGTAGAGAAAGGTTGAGGATATGTAGTTAGTAGTGCATGGGCGAGGAGAACTATCTGTGGGTAGGGGAGGTGGTCTGTGCTGGGCAGGGCTCTCCATCAACCAAGACCTACGGCTCTTGCAGCCTCTTTGGTTGGGTGGGAAGAGGGGTTCTCTGCTAGCAGAAGAGACAAGGGGTGGGAAGGGGAGGAGTGGTTGAGATGCTATGGGGGGGGGGTGGCTGCTACAGGGGCACAGGGTCTGGGGAAAAATGGGGTAAAAAAGCCAATAAGTGTTTGTGTGCAAAGTAAAAGAAGTAAGCTATTTTTTCTAGAGAGAGGGATCAGCTGGTCTTTACAGTATGAGAAAGGTTATAGATGACTATGTTTTCAGTTTGCTCATTTAATGTTCGGGGCCTGAATGAGAGAGCTAAGAGACAAAGAGTAGTACAAGAACTTAAAAATATGTACCCTTATGTGATCTGCATTCAAAAAACCCATATCCCCTGGTCTAAGCGAAAGGTTTTTGCAGAATTAGGGTATAAATTACTGGCTTGTACCTCACAAGGGACTACAACTAGAGGTGTAGCCATATTGGCTAAAGCACGTAATTTAATGATAGGGAAAAGTCTTGTGGATAAATATGGACGCTGGGCTATTGTGGAGTGCAGTATGGCTAATAAAAAGTTTACAATTTGCTCGGTGTATGCTTCCAATTATGATGAAGCTCAGATAATAGATTATTTAAATACCGAGTTAGCTTCCTGGGTATCTCCTCTGATCTTATGCGGGGATCTTAATATTCAGTTATCAGAAATCACAAAGGGTTCTTTTGGAGAAAAATACTATGGTCGGAAACCTAAAGTTTATAAGGCCATACGACAGCTTATATATGATCATTGTCAGGTACCATGCTTAGCAGCGCCTACCGAGCAAGTAGAAGGACTACTGGGACCAACGAACTACTACTCCCATGATCCCGTGGGAGACTGGGTATTTAGGCGTGCACGTCGCGCAGGACGCTGCGCGTAATTCTGCTTTGTTTTGGAGTGATTCTCTTTCGGCCGAGAGAGATCAGAGGAAGGAAGCGCCAACGAGGGTTCCTGATTCGGAGTACCCTAGCGCTGAGAGTTAGCTGCTCGGATGGTCAGCGTCCGTCAAGTGAGTACTCAGTAGGAATTCTGAGGGAGGTTGGAGATCGGCTTCCTGCCTTGATTCTAGTCTCGTTGTGTTGAGACAGTGATCCCTGTAGCGGAATACAGCGGTGAGTAAACCGCGTATTGCCGTCTCTGGGGAAATCATCATTCAGGATTCGGTGATTGTGCACCCAGCGGAATACAGCGGTGAGTAAACCGCGTATTGCCGTCTCTGGGGAAATCGTTATTCAGGATTCGGTGATTGTTCACCCAGCGGAATACAGCGGTGTAATTACCGCGTATTGCCGTTGGGCTTGGAAATAGTTCTTCTTTTCAGCCCTAGGAGAACAGCGGAATACAGCGGTGAGTTAACCGCGTATTGCCGTTTGTATTCTTTTGTTTCCTTATTAATTGGGAAGTGACAAGACTTGGGTTGTGATTCGTATTCTAAAGGGAGGCTTCGCTGATTGGTGACGTTAACCATTTGGGCTTCAGCTACTCCATGAAAAAGGGGGCCTTGAATACTTCTTCAGTCTGGCTTTGCAGTAATATTGCCTACACTAAGGGGAAGGCGTTATTGTTTTTACGAAGTTCAAGGGGTCTCTTTAATCCTGTGTGCAAAGCAACCTGTGGGTATGTATTAGGTCATGAGTGGGTTCATTCAAATTGTGAGTAGTGCACATCTGCAGGCATTAATGAGTGTGAGTGTTTATCGTTTCAGGTCCAGGATTGGTTTGTGCACTATTTGAAATTGCCCACGGATTGTATCTACTTCAGTATTTATTCAGGTACTAATGTGTTATCCTTTAGTGAGATATATATGAGAGTAGATATCATACCTTTGTTTATGTCTCTATGTTTGTTGTTCCAGGTTCCATTCCACTGCTGTCCCTTCCCTCTCCTTTTCCCTCGCCTGATCACTCGAATACCTTGTACATATTGCTTTCAGGGTGTTGGTGCTATCAGGAGGTGGACCTTTGTCTGCTTCGACTGGATCCTGCGGAGCTGGGCCTGACAATCATGGGTTGGAGGATGCCTGGGTTCGATTAAAGCCGTCAGACCCAGGATACACGCATTATTCTTGCCCACATCAAAAATTAGCAAGGCTTGATTATTTTTTGGTTTCTAGAGTACTTTTAGCTGATGGGCAAATAAAGATCTTCCCAAGAATAACCTCAGATCATAATCCCATACTATTAAAAATTAAAACGTTGGGAGTGGTTCGACCTCGGGTGGTTTTTCGTTTGATCGGAAGTTACTGCTAAACGATCAGTATGTTATTCATATAAAACAGTGGCTGAAACAATTTTTAGATATAAACCGGGGCACCACTACAAATGCCATCTTCTGGGATGCTTTAAAGGCAGCATTTAGGGGAGAAACCCTGAGTTTTGGACTATATGTAAAAAAGCAGCAGAGACAGGTAACCCAGGAATTGTATGAAAGCCTCGAACAAGCTGAAAAAGCGCTAATTTGGGCGTTGAGAGAAAAGAGGGATAGCTCCCAAGTTCAAGCGGAGGTAGCTTGCTATAAGTCTAGGATAAATGAGGAATGGGCTAAGGATAGCGCCAAAAAATACCAAATGTATTGAAGGGAATGCTATGAGTTTGGCGAGACTACAGGCAGGTGTCTGGCTAAGAAAATTAGGAATAGGCAGATAAAAGACATGATTACTGCAATAGAAGATGGTAATGGGAAAGTAGTAGATACACCAGAGCAGATTTTAGAAGTGTTTAGAGTTTTCTATGAGAGGTTGTATACAGAGGATGAAAGTCACGACAGTGCAAGAACATCTTATGAAGACCCATATAAGAAAATACTTAGGGGCCGATTCCGATCTCGGGCGGGGGCGCACCTAACACTATTCGGCCGGGAAAAAGGCCAGGCGAATGCCTGTTTCCCGACCGATTCGCATATTCTTCCGAACGAACAAGTACGATGCGCACAACTGCATAGATTCCGACCAAGTCGTACTCACCCAATCCAGGTCCTGTTCTCCGACCGAGCCGGATCCGTAAACGCAGAATCGAGTCGCACGGAAGCCAAAATGCAGCCCCGTCCGGCCGGACAAGTACGATGCGCTTTCCGTACGCGCCGAACCCGTCGCTACGCACAGCACGTCAAAGCATCCGGGAGAGGCGCACATAAGCTCCGATTCGCGCCACAAGACGATCCACGGCTACGAGACGAACACGCCAGCCACGAGGACGAGGCGAAGCAACGACAAAGACGAACGAGACGAACCAACCATGAATCCCATCGTGCCGATCCTACCAATATTCTACATCTATTACCGGAACAGGCACGGACGCGTACGGCGCAGAAGGTAAGTCAGACACCAACCACAAAAACAAACTACACGTACCCGACATATCACACACACACAGAGGGATGCAGAAATTACTTACACCAGCAACAGCATCACCATAGGGGCGGGATGGCCATCACCAATGCCACATATACACATAGGGGCCTGGATGCCAATAACTAACACCACCCCTACCCAGGGGGTGCTAGATGCCTGTCACGACTACCACCCCTACCCATGGGGGCAGGATGCCTGTCACCACTACCACCCCTACCCAGGGGTGCCAGATGCCTACCACTACTACCACCTCTACCCATGGGGGCTGGATGCCTACCACCACTACCACCCCTACCCAGGGGGTGCCAGATGCCTACCACTACTACCACCTCTACCCATGGGGGCTGGATGCCTACCACCACTACCACCCCTACCCAGGGGGTGCCAGATGCCTACCACTACTACCACCTCTACCCATGGGGGGCTGGATGCCTACCACTACTACCACCTCTACCCATGGGGGCTGGATGCCTACCACTACTACCACCCCTACTCAGGGGGTACCAGATGCCTACCACTACCACCACCCCTACCCAGGGGTGCCAGAGGCCTACCACTACTACCACCTCTACCCATGGGGGCTGGATGCCTACCACTACTACCACCCCTACCCAGGGGTGCCAGATGCCTACCACTACTACCACCTCTACCCATGGGGGGCTGGATGCCTACCACTACTACCACCTCTACCCAGGGGGTGCCAGATGCCTACCACTACTACCACCTCTACCCATGGGGGGCTGGATGCCTACCACCACTACCACCCCTACCCAGGGGGTGCCAGATGCCTACCACTACTACCACCTCTACCCATGGGGGCTGGATGCCTACCACTACTACCACCTCTACCCATGGGGGCTGGATGCCTACCACTACTACCACCCCTACTCAGGGGTACCAGATGCCTACCACTACCACCACCCCTACCCAGGGGGTGCCAGAGGCCTACCACTACTACCACCTCTACCCATGGGGGCTGGATGCCTACCACTACTACCACCCCTACCCAGGGGTGCCAGATGCCTACCACTACTACCACCTCTACCCATGGGGGCTGGATGCCTACCACTACTACCACCTCTACCCAGGGGATGCCAGATGCCTACCACTACTACCACCTCTACCCATGGGGGCTGGATGCCTACCACCACTACCACCCCTACCCAGGGGGTGCCAGATGCCTACCACTACTACCACCTCTACCCATGGGGGGCTGGATGCCTGTCACTACTACCACCTCTACCCAGGGGATGCCAGATGCCTACCACCACTATCACCCCTACCCAGGGGATGTCAGATGCCTACCACTACTACCACCTCTACTCATGGGGGGCTGGATGCCTGTCACTACTACCACCCCTACCCAGGGGGTGCCAGATGCCTACCACTACTACCACCTCTACCCATGGGGGGCTGGATGCCTGTCACTACTACCACCTCTACCCAGGGGATGCCAGATGCCTACCACTACTACCACTTCTACCCATGGGGGGCTGGATGCCTGTCACTACTACCACCTCTACCCATGGGGGGCTGGATGCCTGTCACTACTACCACATCTACCCAGGGGATGCCAGATGCCTACCACTACTACCACTTCTACCCATGGGGGCTGGATGCCTGTCACTACTACCACCTCTACCCATGGGGGCTGGATGCCTGTCACTACTACCACCTCTACCCAGGGTGTGCCAGATGCCTACCACTACTACCACCTCTACCCATGGGGGCTGGATGCCTACCACCACTACCACCCCTACCCAGGGGATGCCAGATGCCTACCACTACTACCACCTCTACCCATGGGGGCTGGATGCCTACCACCAACAACACCCCCACTCATAGGATGGCTAATGCATGACACAACAAGCACACACCAACATAAAGAATGCAACAAAAAGACATCCCCCAACACCATGACAAGCGTGTGTAGACTGTGTCAAATGCCTACAACACTGAACATGACTTTGAACATAAAATGTGACCCCCTATCACATGTGTCACACATAAATGTGTGTGGCCCCCACAATGCAAGCAGACCATGACCACTGTGGCAATGGGGTCCAACCCCCATCATCACAGTGACCAAAAGGTAAGTGTGGGGTCCATAGCTGAAGCACATTTTGAACATTGTGGCAATGGGGTCTAAACCCCCATCATCACAGTGACCAAAATGTAAGTGTGGGGCCCATAGCTGAAGCACATCTTGAACATTGTGGCAATGGGGTCCAAACCCCCATCATCACAGTGACCAAAATGTAAGTGTGGGGTCCATAGCTGAAGCACATTCTGAACATTGTGGCAATGGGGTCTAAACCCCCATCATCACAGTGACCAAAATGTAAATGTGGGGTCCAAAGCTGAAGCACATTTTGAACATTGTGGCAATGGGGTCTAAACCCCCATCATCACAGTGACCAAAATGTAAGTGTGGGGCCCATAGCTGAAGCACATCTTGAACATTGTGGCAATGGGGTCTAAACCCCCATCATCACAGTGACCAAAATGTAAGTGTGGGGCCCATAGCTGAAGCACATCTTGAACATTGTGGCAATGGGGTCCAAACCCCCATCATCACAGTGACCAAAATGTAAGTGTTGACATTGAAAAAGCTGCAACTGCCAAACTGCATGGATGATTCCTGGTCACAGAACAACAAACACATCAGTGGCAAAGTAGTGCTTGTGTCCCATAGCAACATAGATTGGGGGAGGCAAACAGTGCAGTGCAAATAAGACATACCTTTGGCCATGTGCAGACAAACATCACCCATGGGGGCTGACACTGTCAACATTCATCAATGACACAATGACAGAAGTGACCATCATAATGCAGACCCACATATTTGCACCAATGGGCACACACATGCAGATACCCTGTGGAGACTGTAGATGTGAGGTGAACAGATACCATACCATGGCAGCAATGGGACACACAAACAATGATCATTGTGCTGACTGATGACCTAGGAGTCCCAGGGACAGCAGGGGAAACCCACCAAACAACATACAGCCAATGGCACACTAAAGATATGCCAATGCAGTGGTGCAGATGCACAAACACAAACAGGCAGACCCACACTGCACATCAAACACAACAGGTGAGGGGGGGGGTGCCAGTGTCCCCAGGCAACCACACAACACATGATGAGGCCTGAATACCAATTACACAGATGCACATACAGTGCCACACAAAGGTAACTCATGAAACCAAATCCCATATGTGGGCAATCAGGCATTGTTAGATGAGAGGGAGCACAAATCACACAAGCATGTAGGAACAGCAACTGACACAGCAAGACACAGACACACCACAGCACTACCCCCAGGGTCCCCACAATGTGGTGACCCTGGGCTGCATGACAATCCCACTGTGATGACAAAGCTAGATGTCGTTCACACTGTGAACCACAGTCATGTGTCCTGAGCAACAAACTACCATCACACCTACACAAGCACAAATCAATCAGCACGGCCAGTAAGCCAAGGCCAACATGGAGGCAGGGGTCTAGCCGGGCAACAACTCTCATCTGCACACACTCAACACCACACACCTCGACCTCCAACAATGGGCAGCAGTGAAGCTCACATGCACTGGTGACATTGCACATGCACCCATGACAATCCCATGGGTGGTGGTGGGAACCAAGGTGCAGAAACACATCACACATGGCCACTCAACAAGACTCCTGAATGTCTGACACACTGCACACTATGCCGTACATGGACATGACGGCAATACCACACCAACCAATGGGATCCCAGCCACAGTCCCACACCAATGAAGAAGCCAAGGTCACCCACAAAGAACACACATAGACAACTACCAACATTGCAGCCCTGACCCTGAGGAGTGCCAGCAGTCACACACACAACGTGTCACAATCACTGAAAGCTAACACAAACTGGAAATTACATGACAGGTGTAAACAACAAGTGCCAAGGGGAATCTTGACTGTGTCCCATCTGCGTCTGCCCACAAACTCAGCCCTGACAGCAAACACACCTATGGGTGACACCCTGATGACCAGTAATGTGCCATGCACCCACATCACAGAGAACCCAGGGAGAAGACTTTGGGGGAACATAGGTCAACTCAGCAAGCATCACAAACAGGAACATCACTAGGGATCCCAGCATGCACAGCAAAATGGAAGTGAACACACAGACATGCTCACACAACACACACCTTGGGTGCAGGCAATGTCACAGGAGTACACACTGCCATGAGGGGACTCCACTCCTGTGTGAGGAAAGCTGTGCCATATGTTGCCTCAGTAGGGCTCCATCATGTCAGCAGAACACTTGGTCACACAGTCAACAATTAGCACCAAATGAAGGCTCCCGTCACATCAGCCTGGTCATGGGAGTGTCAACGAAATCATCAGCACAGATCCAACACACATGTATAGCAAGTTGCACTGACAACACAGATGAGTCCTTCCCCATTGATGCCCAAACCTGCATGTCCAGTGGAGATGGCCACACGGTCAGGGAAGTAGACTAATTGAACAATGGCAAGCACAACAGATGTGCAGGGGTGGAAGCCACAGATGTGACATTGCTAATGTAAGTAGGAAATCCCATTGCCAAATATTGAAAACATGACACCCTCATATGCTGCTAAGGATGACATGGATACACTACAGGATAGGACACATTGCCCGTGGACCACATGGGTTCCTGCACAGTAACACTTCATTTTCATGAGACCAAATATCACCATCACTGCAGCAAGGGCATGGTTAGCATCATCAACATTATGTACATCAGAAGCAAAACCACTAGAGAACAGAAAGTTGCTTTATTCAGCATATGTGGGTTCAAAAGTTGAAGTCCAGTAAAAAAGAAACAAAGGCCAATGGCCAGTCCATCCTGAAAGTCAAAACAGGGTGACAGTGGCAGATGTCACCCTACGCATGCCTGCACTGCTAAACACCAGGGACAATCCCCTCGGAGGGGCATACGGGGGGCAGGCCAGGCACCGCAGGGACAGGATCAGGGCTCACCAGAAGGAGGCAGGGAAGGGGTGGTGGGTGCTGGAGAGCCACTGACAACTGCAGTGGAGGTGTCTGACATGGTGTGTGCCGGCACAACTGGGGGCATGAGTCAGATGGTGTGGGTGCCGGCACGACTGCAGTGGGCCGTGCAGATGGAGTGGACTGGTTCCCCACTGCAGTGCCCAAGTCAGACCGGGTGGTAGTGGACTCCACTGCAGTGCCTACCTCCAGGGGAGGAGAATGGGGATCAGGTAAGGTGGGCAGGACAGAGGGGAGGACACCGTCTCCACACCAGTGGCACAGACATGCGCAGCGGGGGTGTGGTGCCGGAAGAGCAAGTGGCACGGGGAGAAGGCCTGATCATTTTGGGGATGGTGTATCTGTGGGTGGGGGAACCTGGGGCAGGGTGTGGTGGGGGCACCTATGGAGTGGGGGCCTGAGGGATGGAGGAAGGAGACTTGGTGCCTGAGCTGCAGGGCGGCGGCGGGGTCTTGCTCTTCTGGGTCCGGGGGACTTGCGGATGGGGGCGTCAGTCGGTCTGCACCTGGGGGAGGGTGTCCGGGGGCGAGGGCACTCCGCTCCGTGTGGGTGGGCTTCCTCTTCCCCTGAATGCTGTATCAGCTGGATCGGAGGGGAAGAGGCCGAGGTCACTGAGGAAGACCCGCTGTGTCTTTGGGGTTGCAGGTGAGGCAAGAGAAGGGGCTTTGGAGGGAGAGGTAACTGAGGACTGCGCAGTGCTCGTGGATGCGTGTGTGTGTGCCTGGGCCCCATCCCCTGTGAGTGTGGTTTCAGTCCCCTGACTGTGCGTGCATGTGCATCTTGATTTTGGCGTGTGTGTCTGTGTGCTGCTTGTGTCTGTGCTGGTGTGTGCCTGTGCCGGTGTGTGTGTGCTTGGGACAGGTAAGGTGCTGGGGAGTGTGGATGGGGCAGAGGCAGGAGGGGTGAGGGACTGTTGGAGGAGGGACACTGCTGCCGTCAGGGAGGAGTCCATGGACCTATTGCCCCTCTGTAGGGCAGACATGCCCGATGAGATGCCCTCCATGAACGACACCAGCTGAGTCAACAGAGTGGTGTGTGCATGGAGGACACTCAGCATCGCTGTCTGCCCTACATGGAGCTGGCGAAGGAGGTACACAGACTCCTCACTCAGGGCAGCAGGGGACACAGGGGCAGGGGGTGCGGTGCCTGGCCCGAAGGCGACACGCTCCCGAACATGGGAGCTTCCACGGGCCTCGGGAATGGGAGCCGATGGGAGGGCGGTGGTGGTGGTGGTGGTGGCGGGGACAGCAACACTAGCTGGGGTGTGGTGGCTGCTGACACCCGCCTCCACAAGGGAGTCATCCTCCGAGCTGCTGTGGTCCTCAGCTGAGGTGGATGCTGCTGAGGACTCCTCGGTGTGGCTCCCCTCGCCCTCCGTGCCACTGGGTCCCTCCGACCACTCCTCGGCTGCTGACCCAGTCTGGCTCTGCGGCTCCTCCTGGTCCGTGGAGCTGTCCCCTCCTGTGGCCGTGGATGTATCTGCAAACAATAGGGAAACAGACAGACATCAGTCACCTGCACCGAACGCACACACCACAGTAAGTACAGCACATTACAGAGCAAGCCCTGGCATCCTCAGTTGAACATTGCCAAAAGTGCCCAAACAGAATAGGAGAAGCCAATTGTCAGTCTGATGGTCAACCATGGCACTGACATCGCTCCTGGCCTTGCACCCATCTGTCTGGTGTCTGTTGGATGGCAATACCCCAGTGTGGACACATGCACCACCTACACAGTAGTTGGACAGTGCAGAGAACATGGTGAAGCATGTGAACATGCACACATCACAACTCTTGCCACTGAGTCAGTACAGGTGTCCGGATGAAAGGGATGCCCAGAGTCAAATATGAAATGCATGTGATGCATACCAGCGACAGACACCATGATGCACCCATGTCATGATAGTCATTGCCACAATGGTGTGCATGTAGCACATGTCACTCCCCTGCAGGATCACTCATAGTAAGTTTCATGCCATGGCACAGGCATGCCTGCTAAGTCATACATCACTGTCTCCAGTCACATGGGCAGGGCAGCCAGACAACAACAGTCTGCACTGTGTCACAATAGTAGGTCATGGGGAATGCAAGTCCTGGAGCTGAACAAGTGCACATGTACATCCCCCACACACCACATCATCTGAACCCTTATCTGTCCACGTCATACCAATTGGACATATGGGAGACCTGTAACACAACCCTCTGAACCTGAGCACATCACAATCTGCTGTGAATGGGAAACAGCTGCCTGAACTTTACATTCGCATACTCCAGTCTGCACGGTCAGGTGATCAAACACCTATGTGTCACACAAGTATCGTCTCCTATGGTCACATCTCCGGTGGCATGCTGAGCCCCAACCGAGAAACACCCCAGCAGTCCTGACAACGAAGCCACAGCACACTGACACAGAGGCAGACACCTGAGGGGACATATCACTGAGCACAACGTGTCAGCTGATACACGGGAGTGGGAGTACAGAGTGTATTGTATGGCCTGGAGTAGGCATGACTGTCCTGCCCCACGTGAATGAGGGATGAGCCCTGGACAGTAGGCAGGTGGCTAAGTATGTGTGACACACGTAATATACACACTCCTGGGGCCCAAACATTGTTCACACCCGCAGCATGGGTGTGTGCCAGATACCCCAGGCAAATGTGGTGGATCAGCTCAGAAATTGGACCACATATCAAAGTAACACGCAGATTACATGTCAGAACACAGGCATTGTGTAAGCAATGGACCCACCCATGATGCCCACCACAGAGTTAGGGGAACAAATGCTGTCCCCCACCTTGAGCTAAGCAAAATGCAAGGACACAGTACCCAAGTGACACAATTCCCTGACTGTAAGGGCCACACCTGGGTATCAGATGAGGAGTGGGCAGTGCACAATTGAGGGACATGGGTCCTGGACCACATGACTGATGTACTGTGGACGTTTAACCAGGCCAGAGGAGGGCACATAGCATGGCAGACAAAGTTCACAATGCAGTCATGGACTCACCCCCTCCTTGCTGCTCTCTGGCCTTCAGCTGCCCATCCAGATCAGGGAAGACCACCGCCAGGATCCTGAGCATGTGGGGGGTCAGGGTCCGGTGTCCGCCCCTCCTGTGAGGAGGCGACAACTTCAGCTGGACCCGTGCGATCCTCCGGGTCCAGCCCCGAAGGTCCTGCCACCTCTTCTGGCAGTTGCGGATCCGGCGCTTGTAGACCCCCACGGATCTCACTGCCCGGACGATGGTCAGCCCTATCTGCTGCTTCTGGTGGGCATCAACCTGTGAGGATGACAAAGTGAGACTGCCATTACTACACATTCAACATATCCGTGCATTACACAGTTGGATATACATGTCTCAATCACAGGGGCACATGATGTACACAGGCAGTGCAACGATGGCTATGGACAGTTTGCCAGCAGTTACTACATGGTATCATTGCCTGGGAAGTTAAACCTTGTTTAAATGCACTGTCACTGCACTATACCTGTTCAGTGCATGTAACTACACACTATGGGGGGTGACAAGTACTCAGTGAGCCTGCTAGCCAGTGGCGTGCAGACTGTAAGCCTTGCTAGTCAGACAACATGCACATTTAGTAAGGCAGTGGACAGCACACTCACCTGCTCCCCTGCTTTCCCATACAGCTTGCTGTACTGTGGAAGGAGGCTGTCCAGCAGGGCCTGGTTCTCCTCAGTGCTGAAGGCCGGGGCTCTCTCCACAGTACATGCCATTGCAGGGTCCAGAGGGTGCAGATACAGCAGCAGTGGTGGTGGCAGATGTCGTCCTGGAGCATGTAGTGCAGGCAAGTGAGCTCTCAGGGGAACAGCCAGCATTATATGTGTGCTGCAGAGGCAGATACTGTCCCATGTGTCCAAAGTGATAGGTCCAAGTCGTTTGCATCTTCTGAATCTGGCCAATCCATGGAATTGCACCACTTACACACGCCCACAGCATCCTTCAAAAGTTCAACTTCATGACACCCATGAATTTGCAACATTGTTGTGGGTGACCAACTGAATTTACAGCATCAGACTCGTTCAAGATTTGAAAACGCGTCCGTTGCCAGGCCAGGCCATAGCCAATGTGTGCGCACCGATCGGTCCATTGCTCTACAACGCGTACCCGGGATACAACGCTGTACCCGCACACATTGAATGCAATGGGCCGGCCGGGCACACCGATCGGTCCATTGAAGTTCAACGCGTGCACCGGGATACAACGCGTACCGCGCACATTGAATGCAATGGGCCGGCCGGGCACACCGATCGGTCCATTGCTCTACAACGCTGCACCGGGATACAACGCGTACCCGCACACATTGAATGCAATGGGCCGGCCGGGCACACCGATCGGTCCATTGCAGTTCAACGCGTACCCGCTCACAACAGATGCAATGGGCCGGCCGGGCACACCGATCGGTCCATAGCCCTACAACGCTGCACCGGGATACAACGCGTACTCCGCACACATTGAATGCAATGGGCCGGCCGGGCACACCGATCGGTCCATTGTTGTACAACGCGTACCTGGATACAACGCGTACTCCGCACACATTGAATGCAATGGGCCGGCCGGGCACACCGATCGGTCCATTGAAGTTCAACGCGTACTCGGGATACAACGCGCACTCGCACACATTGAATGCAATGGGCTGGCCGGGCACACCGATCGGTCCATTGCTGTACAACGCTGCACTCGGGATACAACGCTGCACCCGACACATTGAATGCAATGGGCCGGCCGGGCACACCGATCGGTCCATTGCAGTTCAACGCATACCCGCTCACAACAGATGCAATGGGCCGGTCGGGCACACCGATCGGTCCATAGCCCTACAACGCGTACCCGGGATACAATGCGTACCCGCACACATTGAATGCAATGGGCCGGCCGGGCACACCGATCGGTCCATTGCTGTACAACGCGTACCCGGGATACAACGCGTACCCGCACACATTGAATGCAATGGGCCGGCCGGGCACAGTGATCGGTCCATTGAAGTTCAACGCGTGCACCGGGATACAACGCGTACCCGCCCACATTGAATGCAATGGGCCGGCCGGGCACACCGATCGGTCCATTGCTGTACAACGCGTACCCAGGATACAACGCGTACCCGCTCACATTGAATGCAATGGCCAATGTGTGCGCACCGATCGGTCCATTGCTGTACAACGCGTATTGCGAATACAACGCGTACCCGCTCACATTGAATGCAATGGCCAATGTGTGCGCACCGATCGGTCCAGTGCTGTCCAACGCGTATTGCGAATACAACGCTGCACTCCGCTCACATTGAATGCAATGGCCAATGTGTGCGCACCGATCGGTCCACTGCTGTCCAACGCGTATTGCGAATACGACGCGTACCCGCTCACATTGAATGCAATGGCCAATGTGTGCGCACCGATCGGTCCATTGCTGTCCAACGCGTATTGCGAATACAACGCGTACCCGCTCACATTGAATGCAATGGACAATGTGTGCGCACCGATCGGTCCATTGCTGTCCAACGCGTCCCTGTACAAGTCACTGGCATAGTGATAAGCTCAAGATGGCCGCCGAGTAGGAGCCTCCCGAGGAGCTCCCGGTTTGGGGATTACCAAGTTGGTAGTTATCCCTGCTAAAACCGCCTCACGGGCCGTTCCCCCGCCTGCCTCTTGACCGGACTGCACACCCATACCGAAGCATACCGCTGAAGCGGAAAGTGACTTCCAACTCACCCGCTGGATCGACGAGCGCTGTTCCGATCTGCACCGACGCTGCCCAGACTCCGGCACTGCTCAGCGGATCTCCCGCTGCGGGACAGGCTGCAGCTGAAGTTAGCTACCCACTGCAACGAGCCGTTGGCTCTGACGCCGTTGGCTCCTCTGACACGGTGACTGCTTGCCTCCGGAGGATTGAGGTCGCCGGTTGCCAGTGGGTGACCCTATCTGCAGGCGCCATTTGCAGGGACTCTCCTGACGACCAGAGGAACCGGCGATGAGTCCCTGCCTGCTGCCGTTCTCCCGTGTCCCTGAGATCCTCACTGGAGCCAGTTCGCCAGCACCTGGACGGTGTGTCCTCCTCCTCCGCCCCTGGAGGAGAGACGTCTCCCCTGATGCAGCGGGGCGACTGTGATGGCTAACACCATCTGTTTCTGGCGCCATTTTGTGGCCTCTGGCGTGGCTGCCCCTCCGACCTGCCCAGAGCCTGGCAGCGGCTACCGGCGCCACTTGATCTCCGGCACTTTTCTTTTCCTGGCGGCTTCCTTCGCTGCTGCGCCTCGGTCTTGCCCGGAGTCTGGCTACCTGAGGTGGGTTCATCCAAATCGGTGCCTGCCCTCTTTGGCAGGTGACCCCGGACGCCAGCACCATTCCCAGCGACTCGCCCCGTGACCTACATCTTCGGCGGCGGGACCCGCCCTGCGATCTGGCGTCCTGTGCCCCCTGGGACCTGCCCGGAGCCTGGCAACAAGTGCGCTGCTGATGAGCCCTTCCCCTCTGCCTCCGAGGGATCAACGCCTGCCGGGTGCCAGCGGGGGGCTGTGCCTCCTGTTATATTCCGACATTGCAATGATTGTTGCAGGTTGTCTCTCTGGTCTCCGGCGCTGACCGCAACTCGTCACTCTGGACCTGCCCAGAGTTCTGGCAACCTATTCTGGTGAGTCCTTTACCCCCCTGCTCACTACCCGACCCGACTCTTGGAACAGTGGCCTGGCGGCTCGCGACGGGATCACCCGGGAGTGACTGCTGTTCTGCCTGGGTGCGGGGCCGCGACGCCCGGGCCTGTGAGCGCCCGACCCATGCTGGTCCCCGCGGACCTGGCCCAATCTCGGAGCTTGAGGCGCTGGGGCACCCCTTGGGATGATACTATCTCTGTCTCCAACCGCTCTAACAGCCACCACATCTGATCCAAGGTAGGCACGAGCAGGGCTTCACCATGGCCAACACAGGGATCTACAGAGGCCTGGACATGACGTGCCTGACCTTAAAATGGCAGCTGCCTCTGCCTTCCTTTCCTCGGCAGCCTAAATGGCAGCCCCCAGCTCCTTCTCTGGATTGTTTTTTACACCCCCCTTTTTCTTTTACCTCTGCCCTCTAGTGGGGACATGTTCTTCCGACTGTTGCTTATGTATCTATTCTAAACTGTTTTTCCTGATCGCTGAGACCTGAGCAACTTGGCTGATGCCCGGTGGAGCTGCTAGACAGCTATTGAGGAGATTGGCCCTGGTTTCCCTCGACCGTCACCTACCCAGCCGGTCATTGGGCACAGTTCTTCCTCGTCTCCCTGCTATGGCTCCTTCCTCCCCTCCCTCCTACGTATTCTCGCAACCTTGTTTTTGTTTACTGTACCTTACTATGTTCTTGTAACTGATGTAACTTGTAACGCAATGTTCCCCTGGTAAAGCGCTCTGATACCTCCGGGTCTAGCCAGCGCTATATAAAACGTTTCAAATCATATCAAATCAAAACTGTTTCCCTGAACGCCGAGACCTGAGCAACATGGCTGATGCCCGGTGGAGCTGCTAGACAGCTATAGAGGAGAATGGCCCTGGTTTCCCCTCGACCGTCACCTACCCAGCCGGACATTAGTCACAGTTCCTCCTCGTCTCCCTGCTATGGCTCCTTCCTCCCCTCCCTCCTACGAATTCTCGCAACATTGTTTTT
This sequence comes from Calotriton arnoldi, assembly GCA_963921515.1. NCBI lineage: Eukaryota > Metazoa > Chordata > Amphibia > Caudata > Salamandridae > Calotriton > Calotriton arnoldi. The sequence continues at coordinate 1,981,149 of CAWUFW010000430.1, forward strand.
GTTTATTGTACCGTACTATGCTTTTGTAACTGATGTAACCTGTAACGCAACGATCCTAAATGTAAAGCGCTCTGATACCCTCTGGGGTCTGGTTCGCGCTATATAAAACTTTAAAAATAAAATAAAAAATAAAAATAAAATATGTCACCATGCCTGTCACAGGTGAACATATGCCAGCCACATATACTTCCCAGGGAGTGAGGGGCACACCTACAACACCACAGCCTGTCCACACTGTATCCTAAGGCATGTAAGGCTGCATTACCTATTCCGTGTATGGGGTGAACATGTTGTTCTGTGGGTGTCACTTGGGGGCAGCCACTCCCAGGCTGTGCACGTGTTCATGGGGACAGAATCCTTGGTGTGTCGTGCACATGACCACTGTGATGTGCAACTGTTCATTTCTGAGCATGTGGCATGGTCACATTTCACGGTGGTGTATGTGTATGTCAGGTCACATACCCCCTGAGTCCCATGTGGGACGGTATGTACATCCCAGGGTGACCCATTGCCACAATAGTGATGGTCCTCAACAGTCTGTGTGCATGTTGTGTTTACAATGTCTCTGATTCCATGTGCACAATGGGAGACAGTCTCCACATCCACGTTGTTTGTGCATGGACTTTGATGTTGTGCGTGTGTGTGTCACAGACATCCATGTCTGTCCTGCCGAGGCAACAGGGACCACTACCTGTGGGGGTCATGGTTGTTTTGCTGTGGTGTATTCATGATACACCATGTCATGCCAGTGTCCATGTGGCAATGCAGGGTCCCTGGGAATCTACCTGTCGATGAGCTGTGATGCCTGGGGCACATCTATCCTCACATGTCACTGTGGGGTGTGTTTGGAACGTGGCAGCAGGACATGGGAACTGTGACACGGCCTCATGATATCCCATGGCACAACCAGGGACTTGTTGATGCCACTTGTTGAACTGTGATGTTAGATGTTGGCCATGTAGGTGCCATACATGTCCTTACGGAACTGCACACATCATGTACTTGTGCCTCATAATGATGTATCATGCGATATTGAGTATGGTCAATGCCACATATGTGGGGTGACTGACAATCTTTCTTTCTTCACCTATGCACTGCAGGGCACCAGCTGTCCATAGACCATTCCCTGACCTTGCAACCATGGTCGAACGGGACTGCATCCGACGGTACCGCTTCACCAGGCCGCTGATTGAGGTATTGATGGTGCGGTTGGCCCCACATTTGCAAGCTGGCCGGACATACCCTACAGCGCTGACCCCCAAGGTGAAGGTGATGGCAGCCCTCGACTTCTTTGCCACCGGTACCTTTCAACACACTGTGGCGTCTGCTGGTGGGATGTCCCAGACCATGTTCAGCCGTGTGCTCCGTGATGTTTTGGAGGCTATGTTGATATACCTGAACCAGTACATCTATTTCCCTAGACTCCAACAACTCACTGACGTGAAGAGTGACTTCTATGCCCTGGGGAGGATGCCGCATGTCATTGGCTCCATTGATGGGACACATGTGGCTTTGGTACCACCACAGGCCCAAGAGCAGGCATACAGGAACCACAAACACTACCACTCGGTCAATGCACTGGTGGTATGTCTTGCAGATATGAGCATCTCACACATCTGTGCCCGTTTCCCAGGTTCTGCACACGATGCCTACGTGATGAGGAGTAGTCGCATCCCGAGGATGATGTCACAGATGCGGAACCAGCGTGCCTGGCTTGTTGGTGTGTACTGACTTTGTACCATTGTGTGTGTTCTGCAATGTAGTGTTCCACCCTCTTTTCCAACTCAGCTAATGTGCAATTGTCTGTATGTAGGTGGCTCCGGATACCCCAACATGCCGTGGTTGCTGACGCCCCTCAGGAACCCTGTGACACCAGCCCAGATGCGCTACAATGAGGCACATGGTCAGACCAGGAGAGTGATCGAGCGGACATTTGGTCTCCTGAAGAGCCGCTTCCGCTGCCTAGATAAGACAGGAGGGGCCCTCCCATATGCCCCAGCAAAGGTGTGCAAGATTGTCATCGTCTGCTGCATGCTACACAACCTGGCAGTGCGGAAGGAGTTGCCTCTCTTCCTGGATGACGATGACCAACATCCGCCACCTGTGGAGGATCCTGGCCTGGACCACGATGCCAGTGATGATGATTAATGATGGTGATGTCCGCACACAGCTCATCACCAACTTCTTCAGCTGAATGTGAGTATCCGGAGATGTCATGTCAATGATGTGAGTATGCATGATATGTGTTGGTGGTGCTCTGGTGCTGTTTGAGTGTGGCCATGTGCTACATGACTGTATGCGTGTAGCGATGTGTCCTTACAGGTAGTCTGTACTCCCCAACAGTGTTGACATGCTAACTTGGTTCTGGGTGGGTATCTTGTGACATGTATTGGGCATGAGTATTGCAGTTCTGTCCTGTTCTTCAGTGCTTTTGACTGTGTGTCATTTCTGTCCTTCACAGGGTACTTTCAGAGTCGTTTGGTCAACTGTGATCCCCGACACTGTGATTAAACTTCCAGGGTGGTAGCTGTCGTGTCCCTACAGGTGATGTGCGCCACACCCATGGACTTCCTTCCTTCTACACTTGTTGACTGTGTGCCCACTGCCAGGTGGGATTACCTTGCATCTGTAGTGGTTACAACATGTTGCAAATGTGTAATAAACCTGTGCTTCACTTTGTGATGTGCGTTGTCTGTGGTCACACATCTGACTGACATTTGCTTACTGCACCAGTGGGCTAGTTGACAAAGACTGTGAATAGGTGTTGTGTCTGTGCATTGCACCGTATTTCCTGGCAACATCAGTGTAGGCGATGAGTCAGATGGCCTTGGTGTGTATATGTTGTGTAGCCCTGGTGGTGTGTCTCCCTCATATGTGTCACGTTGCCATGACTCACATGCTGTAGCAGTTAGCATGCACAGGGTAATTTCGCAGGTCATCATCTCCATGACAGAAACCACGTTGGAATCACAACAGAGGCAGGTATGGTGTATTAGTGTGTTTATTGTCATACATGTGTGTGTATAGTGCACAGGATGGTGGGTGCTGTACATTGTGATTGTAATCCAAAGTTCCTAGATGATTTGGAAGTCCTGGTAGCAGAAATGTCCTGAGTAAAGTCCACAGTCATCTGATACATTGGTCCAACTTGTACTCCCCATGTCATGTGGGGGAGTTGTGTTGCATTCAACAGGGTGAACAGTTTGCGCACAAAGGTGATTATCCAGAACAGGTTTTGGCTTCCTGGGGGTTGCGCATGGCCATCGGCCTCTCAGTTGCCCTTCCTCGGACGACCCCTCTTCTTTGGGGGGACCCTCAAGTGCAGGCTGCTGCGGTGCAGGGGACTCTCCGCCAGAGTCATCCTCCCTCCCTGTGGCAGTTGCAGTTGTTTCAGCACCAGATGTTGTGGGCACACAGGGAGGTGTTGACTGGTTGCTGCTCATCTGGCGGAGGCATTGTAATATGTCCCTATGCACCGCCGTCATCTCTTGCAGTGTGTCCCACTTGGACTCCATGCGGGACATGTGTAAGTCCAAGCGGGCATGATGGGCAGCCTGCTGCTGTCGTATGTCCCTGAGGAGCCCCACTACCTGGCTGAGCTCTCCGGTGCTGGACTGGTACGCATCGGCTATGCGTACCAGTTGTGGGTCATCATGCAGTCTAGACCCCTCTGCGATCAGCGACCTATGTCTACCACCCCTCCCACCACTCCTGGCGACACATGCAGTACCTGAGGTGGCACGCACAGGTGACCCTGGGCCCCCTTGGGGGTTGTTGGTGGTGTTGGTGTCCATAGCCCCACGTTGGTCCAGGGTCCGTGTGCTGGTGGTGGTAGTGCTCCTTGGTCTGTCCGTGTCAGCAGGGGTGGTTTGTGTGTTGACAGTCGGAGGAGGGGTGGGTGCAGGGGGTGCAGCTGGTGGTCCTGCTGGTGCTGCATGATGACTTGCTCCGGAGGAGCCAGGTAGGTCTTCGTCATCCGAGGAGGGCAGAGGCTGTTCCACACCAGTGAGCTCCGTTTCCCCTTGAGCCTGGGACGGGGAATCCTCAGCGTCTGCTGCTGTGTCCCCATCATCACCTGTTTTTGGGAGACACACACAATGTATGTTATGTTTCTGCAGGCATCAATGGTTGACACACCTGACAGTTGTGACTGTACCTCTGGATGCGGGCCTGTACATTGCATTGTCCTAAGTTGTCACAGTCAGAGGTTGATATTGGTGTAGCACATTGTCCTGCATACTTTGAGCATTTCAATATGAATGTTGGGGTGTGTACATGGTCTGCATTGGTTGTATTTGGTTGACATCCGGCCCTCCTTCTCCCCCAGCCAAGTTATCCCACCATGAAGCATGCCACCCTTGCAGTGGGTTCAGGTTGACTCTCAGGATGTCAGTGAGTGGTGTCCTGCTGTTGGTTGGTGCCCAGTTCCCAGCAGGGCCTTGTGCTCCCCACAGCAGTACCCAGTGTCAGCCATCTTGTCAGTTCTTTTCCACTCCCTGTGATGTGCGCATGGTTCAGGGTGGTGTTGATGGGACAGTTGGGGGGTGACCAATATCTGTGACTGCCACTCCCATCATGCTATTGCCTCCAACCCCTTCCCAGCATGCCCATGCTTCCTTCCTTTGACTCTGCTTCCCTGTGGGGTTGTGTGCCTGTGCTGACAAGATGGCTGACAGTGTTATCCTGGGGTTAGTTTGGCTACAAGTCCCATGTGTGTCCCTGTGCTTCACACAGCATGACCCAGGGTTGTGGTTCTTTGTGGGATATTTGATTAGAGTGTGAGGCAATGCATTCTCCCAGGTGAGTTGTGTGGAGTTTGTGTTAGGGGTGTGTGTGAGTGGAGCTGCTGGTAACTATGGTCAGTGCTGTCAGTCCTCCTTCCCACCCAGCCAGATATTCCACCATGGAACGTGCTTCCATTGCAGGGAGTGCAAGTTGTCTTTCAGGATGTCAGTCAGTGGTGTCCTGCTGTTGGTTGGTGCACAGTTGCCAGCAGGGCCTTGTGCTCCCCACAGCAGTACCCAGTGTCAGCCATCTTGTCAGTTCTTTTCCACTCCCTGTGATGTGCGCATGGTTCAGGGTGGTGTTGATGGGACAGTTGTGGGGGTGACCAATATCTGTGACTGCCACTCCCCTCATGCTATTGCCTCCAACCCCTTCCCAGCATGCCCATGCTTCCTTCCTTTTGACTCTGCTTCCCTGTGGGGTTGTGTGCCTGTGCTGACAAGATGGCTGACAGTGTTATCCTGGGGTTAGTTTGGCTACAAGTCCCATGTGTGTCCCTGTGCTTCACACAGCATGACCCAGGGTTGTGGTTCTTTGTGGGATATTTGATTAGAGTGTGAGGCAATGCATTCTCCCAGGTGAGTTGTGTGGAGTTTGTGTTAGGGGTGTGTGTGAGTGGAGCTGCTGGTAACTATGGTCAGTGCTGTCAGTCCTCCTTCCCACCCAGCCAGATATTCCACCATGGAACGTGCTTCCATTGCAGGGAGTGCAAGTTGTCTTTCAGGATGTCAGTCAGTGGTGTCCTGCTGTTGGTTGGTGCACAGTTGCCAGCAGGGCCTTGTGCTCCCCACAGCAGTACCCAGTGTCAGCCATCTTGTCAGTTCTTTTCCACTCCCTGTGATGTGCACATGGTTCAGGGTGGTGTTGATGGGACAGTTGTGGGTGTCACCAATATCTGTGACTGCCACTCCCATCATGCTATTGCCTCCACCCCACTTCCCAGCATGCCCATACTTACTTGCTTTTGAGTGGACTTCACTGTGTGTGAGTGTGACAGCAATGGCAAGATGGCTGACAGTGGTGTCCTGCTGTTGGTTGGTGCCCAGTTCCCAGCAGGGCCATGTGCTCCCCACAACTGAGCACCAGTGTCAGCCATCTTTGAAGTGGCTTTTCACTCCCTGTGAGGTGTGCATGCTTGGGTGTGAGCTTGCTGGGCCATGTGGGTGGGGGATGTTGGGCTGTGACTACCACTCCCATCATGCAATTGCCTCCACCCCCCTTCCCAGCATGCCCATGCTTCCTTCCTTTTGACTCTGCTTCCCTGTGGGGTTGTGTGCCTGTGCTGACAAGATGGCTGACAGTGTTATCCTCGGGTTAGTTTGGCTACAAGTCCCATGTGTGCCCCTGTGCTTCACACAGCATAACCCAGGGTGGTGGTTCTTTGTGGGATATTTAATTAGAGTGTGTGGCAATGCATTCTCCCAGGTGAGTTGTGTGGAGTTTGTGTTAAGGGTGTGTGTGAGAAAAGCAGCTGGTAACTATGGTCAGTGCTGTCAGTCCTCCTTCCCACCCAGCCAGATATCCTACCATGGAACGTGCTTCCATTGCAGGGAGTGCAAGTTGTCTTTTAGGATGTCAGTCAGTGGTGTCCTGCTGTTGGTTGGTGCCCAGTTCCCAGCAGGGCCTTGTGCTCCCCACAACATAGCACCAGTGTCAGACATCTTTGAAGTGGCTTTTCACTCCCTGTGATGTGCGCATGGTTCAGGGTGGTGTTGATGGGACAATTGTGAGGGTGACCAATATCTGTGACTACCACTCCCATCATGCTATTGCCTCCACCCCACTTCCCAGCATGCCCATACTTACTTGCTTTTGAGTGGACTTCACTGTGTGTGAGTGTGACAGCAATGGCAAGATGGCTGACAGTTGTGTCCTGCTGTTGGTTGGTGCCCAGTTCCCAGCAGGGCCTTGTGCTCCCCACAACATAGCACCAGTGTCAGACATCTTTGAAGTGGCTTTTCACTCCCTGTGATGTGCGCATGGTTCAGGGTGGTGTTGATGGGACAATTGTGAGGGTGACCAATATCTGTAACTACCACTCCCATCATGCTATTTCCTCCACCCCACTTCCCAGCATGCCCATACTTACTTGCTTTTGAGTGGACTTCACTGTGTGTGAGTGTGACAGCAATGGCAAGATGGCTGACAGTGGTGTCCTGCTGTTGGTTGGTGCCCAGTTCCCAGCAGGGCCATGTGCTCCCCACAAGTGAGCACCAGTGTCAGCCATCTTTGAAGTGGCTTTTCACTCACTGTGAGGTGTAAATGCTTGGGTGTGAGCTTACTGGGCCATGTGGGTGGGGGATGTTGGGCTGTGACTACCACTCCCATCATGCAATTGCCTCCACCCCCTTCCCAGCATGCCCATTTTCCTTCCTTTTGACTCTGCTTCCCTGTGGGGTTGTGTGCCTGTGCTGACAAGATGGCTGACAGTGTTATCCTGGGGTTAGTTTGGCTACAAGTCCCATGTGTGCCCCTGTGCTTCACACAGCATAACCCAGGGTGGTGGTTCTTTGTGGGATATTTAATTAGAGTGTGTGGCAATGCATGCTCCCAGGTGAGTTGTGTGGAGTTTGTGTTAAGGGTGTGTGTGAGAAAAGCAGCTGGTAACTATGGTCAGTGCTGTCAGTCCTCCTTCCCACCCAGCCAGATATCCCACCATAGAACGTGCTTCCATTGCAGGGAGTGCGAGTTGTCTTTCAGGATGTCAGTCAGTGGTGTCCTGCTGTTGGTTGGTGCCCAGTTCCCAGCAGGGCCTTGTGCTCCCCACAGCAGTAGCCAGTGTCAGCCATCTTGTCAGTTGTTTTCCACTCCCTGTGATGTGAGCATGGTTCATAGTGGTGTTGATGGGCGTATTGTGAGGGTGGGCAATATCTGTGACTACAACTCCCATCATGCTATTGGCTACACTGACTTGATCAGCATACACAGAATTCCTTCCTTTCAGTGAGCTTCCCTGTGAGGTGGTGTTGTAGTGGTGGCTACATATCTGACTGTGTTTGTTGGTTAGATGTGTGCCACTGCCTAGCTGTATTTGTTGTTGGGTTTGTACATGTCATGACACAGTTACATATCACTATGAGATGGCATGTATTGTGTTTATCTGACTGACATACACATCTTGGGATGATTATCTTGTGGTTGGTGTGTATTTGCTGAGGGTGCATGGTTTGACTCTCCCCTTGACAGTGATGTGTGTGTATTGTCGCACAATATTGTGTACATTTGTTGTGTACTCACCAGGCTCTGGGATGTTTTCTAGTCCATATACGCTCACTGGTGGTAGGATGGCCCGCACCTTCTCCTCCCAGGGCCTGAGGTATACTGGTTTGGCAGGAGGGCCACTGCCGGTGTGTTGGCTCAAGAGGTAGTCCTTCTTAAGCAGGTCCCTGACCCTCCTGCGCACGTCATACCACCTGTTCTGGATGTCTTCCTTTGTGCGCAAACATGGTGATTGTGCGTTCACCCTGTCGACGATCCTCTCCCACATCTTGGTTTTCTGCGACATGGGGGTCTGTTGGACCAGTGTGCCAAACAGCTGTGGCTCTACCCGGAGGATCTCATCTACCAGGACTTCCAATTCACTATCTAGGAACTTTGGATTCTTCTTTGGGGGCATGGTGATGGGTGGTGGTGGTGAGTGATGTGTGTGGGGGTGTGCAAGTGAGGGTGTGTGAGTGTGTGTTTTGCTGGGTGTATGTGAGGGTGCTATTTGTTGAGGTGCTGATGGTGTGTGGCTTGTGTGATGGATGAGCTGTGGGTGGGTGTGTGGTTGCTGTCTGTTGAGTGCTGGCAGGTCATTTGAATTTGCAAAGGATCATGGTAGGGATTTGTGTCCTTTATATGGGTGGAGTTGTGGGTGTGTCTTTATTCCCTGTTTCCCCCAGTATTTATTGGCTTTGTAATTGCTTGTTTGGCCTTTTTTGTGTGTTTTTTCCTTTGTACTTTTTGTGCATGTAGGAGACGTTCTTCTGACCGAGTCGGACCCTGCAGTTGTCTCGTGCGAGCTTCTCCGATTCGTTCACGCTGTGTTTGTGCTGTTTTCTGTGCTGCGTACGCGTCGGTCGCGGTGTATTGGGTTGCTTCGGCTCGCAGTTTTGTATGCGTGTCGGTCGTACGGCTTGGGCTCCGTGCGACTCGGTCGTGTTTTCCACGCGTTGCATCGTACTTGGCGGGTCGGATTTCACGGGTACGTTTCGTTCGGGATTCTTCCTGGTGCGTGTCGGTCGGTTCGATTCGCGTGCTTTTCCGGCCGGATAGCTGTTTTCCGCGCAGTTCGGTCGTTCGTATTGTGTTCCGTACGAGTCGGTCGGATTTTGCACGCATTTCATCGTACTTTGCGGGTCGTGCTGCACCGGTACGTGTCGGTCTGAATAAATTCCGGCTCCGAGTCGGTCGGTACGTTTTCCGGCCCGAATCGGAATCGGCCCCTTAGTGTAGAGGACTCTGCATATTTGGAAGAACCCATAACTTTGGAAGAATTAGTGGAGGCGGTTGGATCCCTAGCAGCGGGGAAAGCCGCTGGGCCAGATAAGCTACCGCTTGAAGTCTACAAGATCTTTTTAACCGAAATACAGTCAGATATGCTGACAGTTTTTCGGGAGGCTCAGAAAGGGGAAGCTCCAAAATCATGGGATGAGGCGGGCATAGTCATTTTTCTAAAAAAAGATAAGCCACCTTTGCAACCCGGGTCTTATAGACCTATTTCACTTTTAAACTGCAACGGAAAGATCTATGCCAAAATTTTGGCAACACGCCTTTCGCGTGTAATAATCCCTATAGTATCTATACGACAACATGGGTTTATCCCAGGTGGAGGCACGGTCAACCATGTCGGCAGAGTAGTCACTATGTTGGATATTGCTAATGTACAGAAAACACCTTGTGGAGTAGTGCTACTTGATGCTGAGAAAGCATTTGACCGTGTCTCCTGGGAGTTCCTTTGGGCTACTATGAGGGGGCAAGGGTTTGGACCGGGGTATATCCAAGCTCTGCGAACTATGTATAAAACACCTAGAGCTAAAATATGTGCAATGGGTCTGGAGTCTGACTCAGTGGTAATATCAAGAGGTACACGGCAAGGGTGTCCTTGTTCTCCTCTATTATTTGCTCTGTACATTAACCCTTTTTTAAATTTATTGGAAATGAGGCTAAATGTGTCGGGAGGGCGATCTGGGATGGAAGTTATTATATTAGCATATGTGGATGATATTGCCGTGATTTCACCAGACCCAGCTAAATCCATACAAGAGATTGAACAATTAGCAGTTGTATTTGGTGAGAAATCTGGATTTAAGCTAAATATTGCAAAAACACAAATAATCTGTACAGCGCGAGCTTGTTTTAATGATGTCAGGGTTATAGAAGAGGCTACATATTTGGGCATTCGTATTAATTCGTGTTTAGAAAAGATGGTAATATCCAACTGGGAACCATTGCTATCTAAAATAAGGAAGAATTTGGACAGATTAGAAGGCCTGCATCTATCTTTAGTTGGTAGGTGCAATGTATTAAAAATGGATGTTCTACCCAAAGTACTGTATTATTTTAGATGTGTTCCCTTGGAACTCACTGGAAGCAATTACAGAAATTACAATCTATCTGTAGTAGCTTCCTGTGGGCACAAGGAAAGCCCCGTCGTGCAATGAGGTACATGACTTTACCACGCCAGCGAGGGGGTGGGCTGTTCCAAATTTTCTGTTCTACTATTGGGTCTGTTTATTACAACAAATGGATATAGTGTTGATTGGAGAAGATGAGAAAAAGATAGAAGAGTCTCCGAATATCTATAAGATGTTATTGGGCGTAAAAACAGAGAGGAATTTTTTTCAGAATCTGGAGCCCAGTTACATCGGCAATCCTTTAAGACATTTTTGAATGTGAGTGCCGGTGGCGACCCACTTGGGTTTTACTGAACCACCAGTCCCAGGAAGCATTGCTTCAGGTGGTTCACCTGAGCATAATTATTACGGGGATTTACTGGTGGTTGCCGCACGCCGGCACGTCACATGGTCTGCCACTGAAGAGGGCGTTGGCCCGAAACGCGTCTGGCAGAAAACCAGAAAAGGACTTTGTTCATGGCGTGTGCCCTTGCTTTGGCGTAATTTCCACCTGGGAGTGCATCCCACCTAGAGGCAACTCTTTTTGTATTTTGTACAGCGGCCTGCCTGGTCGCGGGATTGCACCACCGCGAAACACTTGCGGGTCCGCGGCTGCTTTATTGGGGCAGCTAACTGTGAAACAGGAGGTGCCTGTTATATGCAGGGGTGCCGGCGCGAACATCGGCAATCCTTTAAGACATTTTTGAATGTGAGTGCCGTCGGCGACCCACTTGGGTTTTACTGAACCACCAGTCCCAGGAAGCATTGCTTCAGGTGGTTCACCTGAGCATAATTATTACGGGGATTTACTGATGGTTGCCGCACGCCGGCACGTCACATGGTCTGCCACTGAAGAGGGCGTTGGCCCGAAACGCGTCTGGCAGGAAACTAGAAAAGGACTTTGTTCATGGCGTGTGCCCTTGCTTTGGCGTAATTTCCACCTGGGAGTGCATCCCACCTAGAGGCAACTCTTTTTGTATTATATATATATATATATATATATATATATATATATATATATATATATATATTGCTGCCGACTTCGCCTTACGCCATCCATATCACAGGAACAAACTAATGAGGACCCAGAAGTTAGTGCAAAGTTTTTATTGAATGCCCTGCACCACCGCCATGACGCATTTCGGCCTACAGAAGGCCTTGATCACATGACGCGCATGAGGAGTGCCTCCACATTTTTAAAGTGCAAGTGCAGTAACACATGACAAACACATTACATGATCATAGACATAGAGGAGTAAATCTAAGCACATCAGAAGATATCAACCATTTAAAAATAATAGTGATTAACGTATCCTAGTAACAGCAATAACTTGTTAAATATTCATGAATTCATAAATATTTAAAACATGACAATGCAATTTAAAATTTTAAACAATAGAAATCTCTATCAAAAATTTCCATTAAAAATTTCAATGCATAAAACAGGTGATATGTGACATAGATACATGATGGGGAAATTCCTAAGCATGTGAGCATGTTGGACTAGCCCACGTCATAAAACTGTCTTTTCAACAACTGTATGTCAATAGTGGACCAAAGCAATACCTCAGAGCGCTTATTGGTCCATTGCTTTTACATAAAGTGCTGGTGCAGAACAATTCATCCCAAGTGGGCCATAAAAATAAACATTATAAACATTTTAATTTACTAAAAGTATATTACATATTAAAAACATTACTTATTAAAAATATTATAATTTTAACTACACAAAAACATAATTTAATTAAATTAATTATATGCATTTAATTTTAAAATATTATTAAACTAATAATTTTAATTTAAATGATGATTTAATATGTTTTTTATATAACAACTAAATATATATATATATATATATTCACTGAAAAAACCATAGGTTTCAGGCACGTTATAGTTAGAAATTAGCATTTAAAAAACCTTAGAAATTCACTGAAAAAACCATAGGTTTCAGGGCGTTATAGTTAGTTGGACATTTTACTCGTACAAAACCATAGAAATTCCCCGTTATAGTTAGTTCAGCTAACTATAACTCGCATGCATCCGCATTGCACTGCTGATGACATCACATATTACATCACTCATGACATGGTCAGTGACATCACTCATGACATCACTGATGACATCTCAAATGACATCACTCATGACATCACTCATGACATCATCCTTGTGATAGAGTGGCAGACCTCCTCTCACCCTAATATAACCTTTGATACACACACTCAAAAATACAAACTAACATTTTCAAAACAATGGACATACCAATACCAGTTACAACACACCTATTCAGTAATTCCAAGATCTACACACACATCCACTCATTCACCAACAGTCCCTATACAGTCACTCATACATGTACTCACTCATCATATGTACTCATACACATATACATCCTGTTACACACCGCCACTCATCCATAGAGTTACTCACACACATAGTCACACATGCAAACAAAGTATCAAACATCCATTTACTTGCATATACAGTTATACACACACTACCACACTTACTTCTACAGAAACTTACACATACGTACTCTCTTAAACAATCACTTATAGAAACACCTACTTATTTGTACAGGAACTCTTCCAATCTCTCACTCTCACATATACTCACTTATATACACCAATACTCACATATACTAGTTTAAAACATATGTAGTTACTCATAAAGACACTATTGAGACAGTCATTCACTCACTAACACACCCATACACATACTCATCCACCTATACAGTCCTGCACACATGCTGTCTTCAACACATACAAACAGTGAGTCACTCATTCATGCATCTATGCACTAAGTAATACCCCCACCGAACCATACAGACACTCAGACACTCATACTGATACTCAAAAAACCAACTAATAACCCATATAGACACTCATGTAGCTACTCACCAACCCATGCAGCCACTTATACACAAAGTGAGAGACTGATACAGATATTTTCATATTTAAACATTACTCACTAACCCATGTATTCACTAAGATACACTTAGTCAGTTATACAATCAATTTTACAAAAAAATCATCCATTTAGACACTTATATACCCATTTATTCTTCCATCGACCTTGAGATATACATATATAAAACATATTTAATTTTCAAAAAACACACATTCACTGGATGATGTCATCAGTGATGTCATCAGTGATGTCATTTGAGATGTCATCAGTGATGTCATGAGTGATGTCACTGACCATGTCATGAGTGATGTAATATGTGACGTCATCAGCAGTGCAATGCGAGCGCGCGAGTTATAGTTAGCTGAACTAACTATAACGGGGAATTTCTATGGTTTTGTACGAGTGAAATGTCCAACTAACTATAACGCCCCTGAAACCTATGGTTTTTTCAGTGAATTTCTAAGGTTTTTAAATGCTAATTTCTAACTATAACGTGCCTGAAACCTATGTTTTTTTCAGTGAATTTCTTACGTTTTTTAAATGCTAATTTCTAACGATAACGTGCCTGAAACCTATGGTTTTTTCAGTGAATATATATATATTTATTATACTATGTATACATGTGAAAATGTCTCGGTCCCCTGTTTGCCTCGGTGGCACGGAAAAAATGGGTGGAAACGACGTCAGCACGCCGACGAGGTTCTCTTATGGCTCCGATGACGTCATACGGTGTCGCGAGCGGAGCCGTGCTATTATAACGTCCTCGTTGACGTGGGAGAGCTAGGAAAGAATTTCCGTGGAATGCTGGTGCAGGGGATATTCACCTAAGTGTTCAGGCTAGTCCTTTGGGAGCAACTGTTTATGTTGCCACTCCAGAAACCGAAACCAGTGATCCGAGGGCAGAGGCCCTGCAGATGGCACATGAGGTGGGGTGCCCAGTCGTGTGCACCGGCGGGGCAGCGAAGTGACAAGCACCACAACCCACAAAAAAGGTAACGAGGGCACTGAATAACACAGGATCTTCTCTTTGCATCTGGCTGGATCAACGAAGTTAAAATGCCCTAGTACCAAAATGTAGAATTAGTGCTACAACGGTCTTCAAGAGGACCTGCGATGCCGCTTCTGCCTCCCGTACCCTGGAGGTGGCACATGGGTCACGCGATACGGTCATACTGCGGTGGGACGCACACTCGTTGACCTCTCATGGCACTGCTCCACACTTCAGGGAGGACGCTTTCCATTAGCTATGTTTTCTGATGACATGTCGCGCTGGCCCCGTCCAACAACAGAACTCCTTTAGATCCAAACAGACTCTTCCACTCTCTCACCGGAAGTGAAACCAGGCCACGCGGACACTTTCACAATACAACAGCCGGGAATGCACTTTTCGGTAAAAAAACACATTCCTTCCTCCTAATTAATCAAATAAACGTCTCACTGAAGAACAGGGGCCAGCTTCGATCGGTAAACAGCCGTTACAACGACTTTTACTTTGCGATACCATTACAACGCATGCATTACCACGCATGCGTTGTACATCACGAAAGTCATTACTACGCATTTTTTAGAACGCATGGTCATTTACCACGCATGCCTTTACAACGAATTTTGTTGTAAAGGTATGTATGGTAAATGACCATGCGTTCTAAACACATGTAGACGATCCATGTCGTTGTAAGGAAACAGAGGCTGTTCAGTTTCCTCACAGCGACGTGCACCGCCCCTCAGAGATGACGTGAAGCAGGAACCACGAGGAGAGAGGAACCACGAGGAGTGAGAGGTAAGGGGGATTGGGCATGGGGTGGGGGTTTCTTTTCTAGGGTTTAGGGTAGTGCAGTGGTGTTTGGGTGGTGTAGGGGAGTCGTGCTGGGGGTAGTGTTTTAGGGTTTAGGGTAGTGCAGTGGTGTTTGGGTAGTGTAGGGGGTCGTGCTTGGAGTAGTGTTTTAGGGTTTAGGGTAGTGCAGTAGTGTGAGGGGTCATGCTGGGGGTAGTGTTTTAGGCTTTAGGGTAGTGCAGTGGTGTATGGGTAGTGTAGGGGGTCGTGCTGGGTTAGTGTTTTAGGGTTTAGGGTAGTGCAGTGGTGTTTGAGTAGTGTAGGGGTCATGCTGGTGGTAGTGTTTTAGGGTTTAGGGTAGTGCAGTGGTGTTTGTGTAGTGTAGGGGGTCATGCTGGGGGTAGTTTTTTATGGTTTAGGGTAGTGCAGTGGTGTTTGGGTAGTGTAGGGGGTCGTGCTGGGGGTAGATTTAGGGTTTAGGGTAGTGCAGTGGTGTTTGGGTAGTGTAGGGAGTCGTGCTGGGGTAGTGTTTTAGGGTTTAGGGTAGTGCAGTGGTGTTTGTGTAGTGTAGGGGGTTGTGCTGGGGGTAGTGTTTTAGGGTTTATGTTAGTGCAGTGGTGTTTGGGTAGTGTAGGGGGTAGTGCTGGGGTAGTGTTTTAGGGTTTAGGGTAGTGCAGTGGTGTTTGTGTAGTGTAGGGGGTAGTGCTGGGGGTAGTGTTTTAAGGTTTAGGGTAGTGCAGTGGTGTTTGGGTAGTGTAGGGGTTCATGCTGGGGGTAGTGTTTTAGGGTTTAGGGTATGGCAGTGGTGTTTGGGTAGTGTAGGGGGTCGTGCTGGGGGTCGATTTAGGGTTTAGGGTAGTGCAGTGGTGTTTGTGTTGTGAGGGGGTCGTGCTGGGGGTAGTGTTTTAGGGTTTAGAGTAATGCAGTGGTGTTTGTATAGTGTAGGGGGGTTTAGGGTAGTGCAGTTGTGTTTGTGTAGTGTACGGGGTCGTGTTTTAGGGTATAGGGTAGTGCAGTGGTGTTTGGGTAGTGTAGGGGGTCATGCTGGGGTTAGTGTTTTAGGGTTTAGGGTAGTGCAGTGGTGTTTGGGTAGTGTAGGGGGTCCTGCTGGGGGTAGTGTTTTAGGGTTTAGGGTAGTGCAGTGGTGTTTGTGTAGTGTGGGAGGTCATGCTGGGGGTAGATTTAGGGTTTAGTGTAGTGCAGTGGTGTTTAGGTAGTGTAGGGAGTCATGCTGGGGGTAGTGTTTTAGGGTTTAGGGTAGTCCAGTGGTGTTTGTGTAGTGTAGGGAGTCGTGCTGGGGGTAGTGTTTTAGGGGTTAGGGTAGTGCAGTGGTGTTTGGGGAGTGTAGGGGGTCGTGCTGGGGTAGTGTTTTAGGGTTTAGGATAGTGCAGTGGTGTTTGTGTAGTGTAGGGGGTCATGCTGGGGGTAGTGTTTTAGGGTTAAGGTAGTGCAGTGGTGTTTGTGTACTGTAGGGGGTCGTGCTGGGTTCTAGTGTTTTAGGGTTTAGGGTAGTGCAGTGGTATTTGTGTAGTGTAGGGGGTAGATTTAGGGTTTAGGGTAGTGCAGTGGTGTTTGGGTAGTGTAGGGGGTCGTGCTGGGGGTAGTGTTTTTGAGTTTAGGGTAGTGCAGTTGTGTTTGGGTAGTGAAGGGGGTCGTGCTGGGGGTAGTGTTTTAGGGTTTAGGGTAGTGCAGTGGTGTTTGGGTAGTGTAGGGGTCAACCAACATGAATTTGTCCTTGTGTGATGTAACCAATGCTCATGTAAAGCACTCCAATACCTGACCAGTCTGCACTATAAAAAACTGCAAAAAACAAAAAATAAAAAGTGTTTTGCACACTTCTGTCATTGGGCTATACGTGGTCTACCTCTGGGTGATATTTGTGCTACATTTGGGCTCTTTTTCTCTGGTGGCCATCTTGGGAGACTTATTTGTTATGAAGTTTCCTAATTTCCTCATTTACTACAGTCTCCTCAGTAGGAAATGCTTTGTTTTTACTTTGATTCCATCAAGAAGGCATTCAGATGTGTCACACATTTGCCATAAATTCAGAATGTTAGCACTCTAGTTGTTCATTAGATCACTGTAGTAAAGCTACTGCTCACCAAGGAGTTAACTGGAAGTCTACTGCTGGTATTGAAAGTGATTGTTTCAGTCTGCATGTCAGAATTTTCTAATGAAATAGAAGAGGATTTGAGATCTCACTTAAAACATGCCCTACATTTTCTTTTTGCAGCACTAACCATAATTTCTATGGCAAAATGATCCCCCTCATTTTGTTCCTTTTAAATTAAATGTTTTAAGTGTTACCAGTTTACTCCAATCAAGATGGCTTCAGGTGTGCCATACTTTTGTCATAAGTAAGGCTGTTAGCACTCTAGTTGTTCTTTAGAACACTCTGGGAAGCTGCAGTAGAACACAAAGGCATCAACTGACAGGCTGCTCCTGTTGAAATATAACAGGAAGATATTTGAGATCTCACTTAAAAACATGTCCTAATTTTTCTTTCTACAGCACTAACCATAATTTCTATGGCAAAATGAACCCCCTCATTTTGTTCCTTTTTAAATTAAATGTTTTAAGTGTTACCAGTTTATTCCAATCAAGATGGCTTCAGGTGTGCCATACTTTTGTCATAAGTAAGGCTGTTAGCACTCTAGTTGTTCTTTAGAACACTCTGGGAAGCTGCAGTAGAACACAAAGGAATCAACTGACAGTCTCTGCCATTGTTGGATGTACATGTTTTACTGAGAATGTCAGACTTCATTCTCACATGACTGAGAAAGATAATGTGAATTTACAGAAAATATGCTCTCATTTTAGCTTCTGGAGCACCTTCCAAAACTGTATGGGACAAGCATGTGAAAATAGTTTTCTCTCAAACATGATTCATGATATCCCAGCAGAAGGTTTTTCACAGGGTAAAATCACTTTAGAACACACCACAATTCCTGAAATTAGTATGGTACCATCAACAAATGAATTCTAATGTAACTAAAGTCTGTTATCACCCTTTATAGTTCTCCTTTTGGTAACCCTCAAAATCTTCGATTCACTACAATGCATTTCAATGGGGTACTATCATGTATATTGGTCCCAAGATGGCTGCCAGCAATTCCAGGATGAAGTGCTGACAGCCAATCAGATCTCACGATGACATGTGTGGTTAGGCTCTGCCCAGATATATATGTGTTTTTACTTTTGATTTTCTCAGCAACTACTGAACGGATTTACACCATTTAACAAAAGGGTTCTTTCTGAACCAAGAACTACCTCTTTGCCAAATTTGGTGTAATTCCGTTCAGCAGTTCGGGCTGTAGCCTTGCATAAAGTTTCCTATGGGAAATTGATTTTTTGACTCTTATTTTTTAATTTCTCCGCAACTACTGAACGGATTTACACCATTTAACAAAAGGGTTCTTTCTGAACCAAGAACTACCTCTTTGCCAAATTTTGTGTAATTCCGTTCAGCAGTTCGGGCTGTAGCCGTGGCTAAAGTTTCCTATGGGAAAATGAATGGGAAAACACGTTTTGGGACCCCCTTTTTCTCGGCCCCCTTGACGAATCACCTCGAAACTTTCAGGGTAGGAAGCGGACCGGAGCGGGCCATAAAGTTTGAAAATTTCGCGAAGATTCGTCAACCGACGCAAGAGTTATTTCAAATAGAATGTTGCGGATTTCCTATGGAAAATAGGTCCTAACTATAACTATCTACTGGCGACCGCCAGTAGATAATATATATATGTATGTATATATTTATATATTTATATATATATATATATATATATATATATATATATATATATATTATCTACTGGTAGGTAGTTATAGTTAGGACCTAGTTTCCATAGGAAAAGCGTTTTTTGATTTGCCAATATCTTTGGCGCCGTTTGACGAATCTTCGCGAAATTTTCAAAACTAGTGGGGTGATCCGGTCAGCTCCTGTCTTAAAAAGTTTGGGGGTGATTCGTCAAGCAGGGGCCGAGAAAAAAGGGGGGTCCCAAAACGCGTTTTCTCCATGTTAATTTCCATAGGAACTTTTGTCGCAGCTACAGCCCAAACTGCTGAACGGAATTACACCAAATTTGGCAGAGAGGTAGCTCTTGGTCCAGAGTGCACTCTTTGCTTTAAATAGTGTAAATCCGTTCAGTAGTTACTGATAAATGTAAAAATAAAAAATATCGATATCTGGTGACCGCGGTGGATCCGCGAACCCTCCCGATCACGAGCTTCATTTTAATTGGCTGCCAACACCCCAAACCAGGAAGTGTTGAAAGCCATCTTGTGACTCGGTATAACTGAGTCACAAGAAAAAATGGAAGAAACTGGTTAAAAAAAAGAAAAGGGGGCAGGGTAAAAACTCCCTGACCCCCTAGACCTGTTTTTTTTTTTTTTGGCCGGAGTCGCGTAGGGGCTGCAAATCCCACAGAATTTTTTTTTCAAAAACAAAGCGCGGTCTCCCGCACTCTGTTTAATTAAGCCCCCTGTTGGGCAAACCTTACCACAAATACCAGCATGCACTAGGTTGGTGAATAAAATAAAGCATGCGTGAGACTTTAACCTACAGCAGGAAACGCTGCGGGTGTGTGATACCGATCTGCTTTCAGTCGCGCTTCCCACAAAGTACTAGGGTTAATGCACCGCCCCTCTGTCAAGCACTATGAAGAGCCACCCTAAGCGCGAGAATAGGTCAACTTTACGGCTAATGTCCCTTCTTCTGTAGCCCTTCCCCCGAGCTCGCACTGGCCCCGCCCCTTTACTCTATTCAACCCCACACCTTAACCCCCTCCCGAGCCCCGCTTACTAGCCCGGGCGTCTTGTAGTTACGTCCTCGAGTGCCTACCGGTGTTGCAATTCTTCCTTCCCCTGTGTGGGTCCGATAAGGAGGAGGTGCTGCTACTCCTGCAAGGTGAGAAAGATTCATGACCTCATGGTAGAGAGGTCATATCCTGGGGTGAGGTGGGGAGCGACTGATGATCAATCAGTCATGTGAGGTTTTTTTCCTTATCATGGGTCGTGTGGAGTTATTTGCCAGAGGGTGAGGATTGGTCGTTACTTGGGAGGTGAGAGGCTGTGCGTTGTAACAAACTGTAACAAACACTGTAGGCTAAACGCAGGGGATCTGTCAGCTGCACGGTGGGACGGATATGGGCTGGGTGAGGGGGACATGGGTTCCATTGAAACCGGTTCTAGTTTTGATGCTTCCCAGCACAACAGGGATACACACGCAAACACTTCATAGAGAGAATGGATTACTGTTGCGAAATAAAAAGGTAAAATACATGAAGTGCTGCATCTTTGAACACAGAAAGATATGGAACAAAACAGTTGAACAGTAGAGAACCCCAACAAAGCAGGTTGTCGTTTTATAGTGCGTGCATTCCCACAGTGATGCATGATGCCCACGTAGCTTTATATGACTCATATGTTGTAGTTTTGTTGTCCCCTCGCGTTTAGCAACACACCCCACAGACCTTATGACATACGCAGACTAACATTAAATCTTAATATATTTCTGCACAGAAACCTACATGCACCCATGCGTGCAGAACGTCAGCATTTAAGTCACCCATGTACACAGCTGAACTGAGGCGCAGGGGCCTACAGTCCAACCCGGAGTGTCGCATATGTAGAAAATTCACGTGTACGTACGATACCACATAAAGCACAAGGGTTATTCGAGATGAGAGATGATTTTAAGATGGACAGAAGGATGCATGGATGGATAGATGTAGGTTTCATGTACACTTTATGCACAGGAAATAGAATTCGAAGTGGAGAACGGAGCAGAATGCAGGCACCCATACAATCCTTGGCCTCTCCTTGGTATGTCCTTTCAGATCCAGAGGTCAAAGTACATAAAGTGGGAGAAAAAAAAGTTTAGAACTGGAGGGAAAAACTGTCACCATGAACAGCAGGAGCTAGCCTAGGGCTATCTTGTAGTTTGTGTTTCTATCACCTGGTCCTGTTTGATTCTTACTAGATACTCGCTCTCATTCTTTGAGGGCTTCCCAAATGATTACTGGCAAATCTGAACTTCCATTTACGATTACTTTGTTAGGTGTGGCAAATCTGAGAGTGTTGAAAGTATTACTAAGTGATGAGCTTTAGAAAAAGAAAATATCTCATTGTTTTTTTAAATGTTGCCCCCTCGGCCTGTTCTAGTAAGAATGCTAAGCAACAAGTAATCTGGGAGAGGTTGAAACCGGTCCTTGGGCAAGGGGGATGGAATCCAAAGACGGTGACAAGGAAGACTTGGCGTAATGGAGATTTTCATTCCTGCATTGGGGCGCTTGTACATTTAATACTCAGCTGAGGAACTCACATTCAAAGCGGAGAATGAGTAGAATATCCATGCCCATTCAGTCCTTGGGCTGTTATAGTAGAAATCCCTTCCAAGGAGTGATGGAAGGCTTTGTTGCAAGCTGAAATTTCAGGCACCCCAATAGATTTTCCTTGGCTCCCAGGCTACAAAGAAAACAGACTGGTGCCTCATAACTCCTTCTTCAAATCTATGATAAAGTACACATCATTTGTGATGGGCAGTCCTGCCAGAGAATGGAATGGTTGTTGGTGAGTTTCCCTCAGCCTAACCTCCTGGTTAACACACAGCCGAAAACAAATGGCTTGGAATGCTAATGGCTTTTATTATAGACCACCGTACAAAACATATATACCACAATTGGAAAACAAAAGTAAATTACCAACAGCAAGCATAAAAAATTTATTCAGAATAAAGAAAATGACCACTATGTTTCATTGGCTATTGCCAATTATTAATAGGTACAACATCTCCTGTAATGGGAGATGATGTACAGAATCTGCATACCTGAAACCAATGCTGGGTGCAGCCCACCTATCACAGCCCACAACTACATCAGGCTATACCTGGGGTGAGTGTCAAATGCCCTTGTAACTGAATCTCCCTACTCCAATAAGCCACTCTGCAGAAAGACAGAGCTCAATGCCCAATTTGCAGCTATTCCACCAAAATGTGTGATAAAACACTCTTGTGATCATGACTTTATTTAACATTGGTAGGCTTGTGTATTGGTATGCCTACAGATAAAACTCTGAGGCTACGAGCAATCATAGCTTGTAAGCAGCCAATGCTATTTGTGGAACATGGAGTAGAGGCAAGCTCCATTCTTGAAACATGTTGGCCACTCAACCAGTTGGAAAGAGAGCGATTCCACTTACTACACGAGAGACTTTTGCTTTTATGCTTCAAACATTTTTTGTGGTTGAATGATCACCTGGCCTTCATAAAGCTAATCCTAAAAAGTAGTCAGACGCCAATGTATTTCTCCTGTGTTGATTATACTGTTAAAAAATCATTTACAAAAGTAGGCAAACTCAATTTGCGTTCCTCCCAGCCCCTGATGAGACCTCCCACATGTTGTAGCCCATGTCCCTGACTCGGGCCGGGTGACTATCTTGAAGCATCTGTACTTGAGTGTGGCAGAGTAGCACAAGCCCCTTTGTTCGACCTGGGCACCCACCTGTGTTGTGGTACGGTGACCACGCTGCATGTGAACTCAGCATGTCCTTGTCACCATGCTGCTGAGTACTTATGGCTGATGCACAGAGGATACCTGGTGCCCAGAGGACTGAGCCTTTCATCCCCTCCCCCGGGTTTGAAGGCTGTGCCTAGCATAGTAGAACGGGTTAACTGTCATCACATGTGGATGGTGGTAGGCCATGATCTGGGGAGGTAAATTTGCAATACCTTAGGGGCGAGGGTGCATTACCTCAGGGGGCCTTTCCACACAGCCTCTGCTGCTGATTGGTTGGTGCTTGGATGGTGGGCCATTTATCCCTTCTCCAGAGTATCTGCTATGCTGTGTAGATAACGGATTTCGACAGTCAATCCTTGATATATTTATTTCGGATTTCTGTTCTCACAGGGACATCAGCTACAGTGTTTGGGTCTGCAGTATGTTAATGTCAAAAAAGTGGCTAGTCGAAAAATCAAAATACATATAAAATGTATGACGCCTATCAATTCCTGTGCAATCAGGATGGGATCTACAATCTCATTTAAGTTTTGTATTTTAACAGACCTTATCCAGAAAATAAAGCAAAACAACATGGTGCCTTAAAGCTCCTTCTATAGGACAACTTGTGATGTATCTGACTCGTGGCCCAACTCTTCGGCAGCCCCAAGTTCCAAAATTCTTTAGAGAACCCGAGTGCTTGTGGAAGAGGAATGAAATATGTATTTTTTTAATCTAACTCATCAGTGTATTTTTAGTCGTTGACATGCATTGCTAGTGGTCTGGGGGATGGGGCCCTAATTTGCATATGTGGCTCATAAAAAATAATTCACAAAGCACACCATTATCACAAGTGTTTTTGTTAAGAAGAAACCACAAATTTGTTATTTCCACCATAGAACACCTTAGGAATTGATGTGTGTTTCTTCTGTGGTCATTGAAGGTATTAGTTGCACTGCACCTCTTTTGCCTCTTTCTGCACCTCAGTTGCTTCTTTCTGCACCCCTCTTCCCTCTTTCTGCATCTCTCTTGCCTCTTTCTACACCTCTGTCCCTTTTTCTGCACCCCTGTTCCCTCTTTCTGCACCTCTCTTGCCTGTTTCTGCACCTATCTTGCCTCTTTCTGCATTTCTCTTGACTCTTTCTGCACCTCTGTTGCTTCTTTCTGCACTTCTCTTGCCTCTTTCTGTACTTCTCTTGCCTCTATCTGCACTGCTCTTGCTTCTTTCGGCACCCCTCTTGCCTCTTTCTGCACTTCTGTGGCTTCTTTCTGCACTTCTCTTTCTTTTTTCTGCACCTCTCTTGTTTCTTTCTGCAACTCTTGTCTCTATCATCACTTCTCTTGCTTCATTCTGCACCTCTGTTACTTTTTTCATTCACCCAGGCACTACCCATGTAGTCATGTAATCACTCAGGCAGTACTCTTAAACTCAACCATTCACTCAGACACTACTTATGCACTCTTTCAATGACCAAGGCATTAGCCTTGCACTCATGCAATCATTCAAACACTACTCTTGCATCTTTCTGCACTTCTCTTGCCTCTTGCCTCTTTCTACATTTCTGTTTCTTCTTTCTGTACTTCTCTTGCCTCTCTTCATCCCTCTTGCCTCTTTCTGCACCCCTCTTCCCTCTTTCTGCACCCCTCTTGCCTCTTTCTGCACCCTCTTCCCTCTTTCTGCACCTCTCTTGACTGCTTCTGTAACTCTCTTGCCTCTTTCTACAGTTCTCTTGTCTCCTTCTGCACATCTGTTGCTTCTTTCTGCACCTCTCTTGCCTCTTTCTGCACCTCTCGTGCCTCTTTCTGTACCTCTCTTGCCTCTTTCTGCACTTCTCTTGCTTCTTTCTCCACCTTTCTTCCTCTTTCTGGACTTCTGTTGCCTCTTTCTGCATTTTTCTTGCTTTTTTCTGCACCTTTCTTCCTCTTTCTGCACTTCTCTTGCCTCTTTCTGTACCTCTCTTGCCTCTTTCTGTACCTCTCTTGCCTCTTTCTGCACCTCACTTGCCTCTTTCGGCACTTCTTTTGCTTCTTTCTCCACCTTTCTTCCTCTTTCCGGACTTCTGTTGCCTCTTTCTGCATTTTTCTTGCTTCTTTCTGCACCTCTCGTCCTCTTTCTGCACCTCTCTTCCCTCTTTCTACACTTCTCTTGCTTCTTTCTGCGCCTTTCTTCCTCTTTCTGCACATGTCCTATCTATGTAGGCATAGTTAGAAATTAGCATTTATAAAGCCCTAGAAATTCACTGAAAAAACCAGAGGTTTCAGAGGCGTTATAGTTAGTATTAGCATTTAAAAAATTTAGAAATTCACTGAACAAAATAGAGGTTTCAGGGATCGTTATATTTAGGAATTAGCATTTAAAAAACCTTAGAAATTCACTGAAAAAACCACAGGTTTCAGGGACGTTATAGTTAGGAATTAGCATTTAAAAAACCTTAGAAATTCACTGAAAAAACCACAGGTTTCAGGGTCGTTATAGTCAGTTGAACATTTCACTCGTACAAAACCAGAGAAATTCGGCAGTTATAGTTAGTTGAGCTAACTATAACTCGCGCCCCCGCAATGCACTGCTGATGACGTCACATATTATATCACTCATGACATGGTCAGTGACATCACTGATGACATCACTGATGACATCTCAAATGACATCACTGATGACACCATCCACGTGATCATCTGATGCACCTCCTCATACCCTAATATAAACTTTGATACACCCACTCTAAAATACAGACTACCATTCTCGAAACCATAGACACACCAATACCAGTTACTACATACCCACTCACTGATTCCCAGGTCTACACACACATCCACTCACTCACCCATACAGTCACTCATACATGCATTCACTCATCAATACAGCCACTATCATATGCACTCAAACACCTATACAGACACTCACACACCGCCACTCACCCATAGAGTTACTCACACACCTAGTCGGTCATGCAAAGAATCAATCACACTCCCATTTGCTCACCTATACAGTTATACACACACCACCTCACTTATTCATACAGATACTAACACATACTTACTCTCTTATACAATCACTGACACAAGCACACACTCATCCATACAGCCACTCTCACAATCATTCACTCTCACATATAGTCATTTATATACTCCAACACTCACATATACTGCCTTTCACATATGTAGTTACTCACACATGCACCACTGAGCCATCCATTCACTCACCAACACAGCCATACACACACTCACCCACCCATACAGCTCCTCACAGACGCACTCTTGAACCCATACACCCAGAGAATCACTCACTCACACATCCATGCATGGAGTCACACATACCCCACCCACCCACACAGACACTCAGGCACCCATACAGGTACACAGACAACCAATCAATAACACATATAGACACTCATGTAGCTACTCACCAACCCATGCAGCCGCTTACACACTAACTGACAGACTGATACAGACATTCACACAGATTAGTCACTAACCCATGCTTTCAGTAAGACACATTTAATCACTCACTTATACAGTCAGTCACGCACCTACTAAATCATCCTCTCAGACACTCATACACCCACTCATTCTTCAATACACCTTGCTGTATATATATATATATATATATATATATATATAAAACATATTTAAACTTTTCAGAAACACACAGTCACTGGATGATGTCATCAGTGATGTCATCAGTGATTTCATTTGAGATGTCACTGACCATGTCATTAGTGATGTAATATGTGACGTCATCAGCAGTGCATTGCGGGTGCGCGAGTTATAGTTAGCTCAACTAACTATAACGGCCGAATTTCTCTGGTTTTGTACGAGTGAAAGGTCCAACTAACTATAATGTCTCTGAAACCTGTGGTTTTTTCAGTGAATTTCGAAGGTTTTTAAATGCTAATTCCTAACTATAACGTCCCTGAAACCTGTGGTCTTTTCAGTAAATATATATATATATATATATATATATAAATGTAAAAAAGTAACAATTTAATTACAAATAAAAATAAACAATATAAAAAATTTAATTTACTAAAAGTATATTACATATTAAAAACATTACTTATTAAAAATATTATAATTTTAACTGGACAAAAACATAATAATGTAATTTAATTATAAAAACAAAACTATAAAATTCCATAAATAAAACATATAGGGCCTCATTACGATGTCGATCGATAAGCCTCCAACCACTCATGGAAGGCTTATTGACGACATGGTAGGTTGCAGTCCGACCGCCAGCGGTCGGAGTGTAAATCAACTGGTCACTCGGTCAGAGCCCGACGGCCAGCTGGAAACCGACCATAATCCCTTCAGGACGGCGTTTCCACCGCGGGATTATGATGCCGGTTTCCGACAGCCTTTCCATGACAGCCTTTCTGACATCGGTGGCGGTCGCATTGTAATTCATACTGTGGGACTGATGCCTTGAAGGCGGGCGTTCCCAAACACAAAACGATGGCGGACGGACTGAAGTTAGTCTGCCATCATAATCAGCCCCTATATTCCCAAAATAATAACAACAAATACAATATTTTGTAAAATAAAAAAGCACAACACAATTAACACTTAACATAACAAAAATCAAATTTTTAAAAATATATTTAAATATTTTTCAACTTTTTATTACTTAAGTAACTTCCTACCCTATACCGATACAAACTACACAACACACACTTAAAATATATTTATTAAATTATAATATTTACACATTTTATGTAATTATTTATCAATTAAAATGTTAATAATAATGACCTAATAGTAACTTCATTATATTTAATTACTTTCCTACCCCTTGTCCTTAGAAAACAAACAACCTGCACCTAATATATATATTTAAAAAAAATGTAATATCATAATTTACATATTTAATTGTCAATTAAAGACCTGGAACGCGCTCCCGGTGAACATCAGACGCTCCCCGACCCTGCGCGCGTTCAGGAAGGACCTCAAGACCTGGCTCTTCGACTGATCCGGAACTGCCCCCCCCCACCCCTAGCGCCTTGAGACGCTCACGGGTGAGTAGCGCGCTTTATAAACCCCCTGATTGAATTAAAAAATTAATAATAATTAACTAATAACAAATTAACGATATTTAATTAACTCCCCACCCTTTACCCCTACAAATACAACTGACACCTGATACATAACACAAACAATATCTTATTTACACAATTTACAAAATTAACTAACAATTAAGTGCATTCATGTATTAACAATAATTAAATACTATAATTAATTTCCCGCACACCCTTTATACTTACAAAAAGAACAAACTATACCCAAAAAGATTTAGTACACAATTTACATAATTAATTATCAATAATACATTAATTATAATAATAAATAATTATTAATTAATTATAATTCATTTACATCCTAAAACTTACATAAAAAATAATAATGATACAATTAACATAAATAATTATCGATTAAATAATTAATATTAATTAAATATGAATTAATTATAATTAATTTGCGTCCCAATCTGTACCCCTATAAACCCCACAACCCGCTATGGTACTAAAAATGACAAAAAACTATTAAATCAAATTAAAAAAGTACTAAAAATCCGCAAACTATATTAAAAAACATTAACAACATTTATACAATTTATATATGATCGAGGGGACTCCCATGTGATTGCCTATGTTATGTGTAACTGCTGGGATTGCAACTAATGTGTCTAAGGCTACGCTATCAATGAATGCTGACATTGGATTGTACACCTGTGTTGTGTGTTACTTAAAACATAGAAATAAAGTTAATAAAAAAACAATATTTATACAATTTATAAAATATCCAATTAAAATATAAAGTAAACTACAAAAAATAATAAAAAATCGATATTATTAACAACAATATTTTTAACATCGATATTAACAACATAGATATTTTCATAATCGAAAGTAACACTTTCTATATTTCTAACATTTTACTTACCTTAAAATCGATATTCTTGTCAATGATATTCTTGCTGACGATATTTCTGCCTGACGATATTTACAACTTGATATTTCTGTAGGTCGATATTTAAGTTTCGATATTTTGTCTGAATACCAATATTTATCCTCTATAAATTGTTGACCCAATAGTATCCCACACCGGTTGGCTTGGCCAAGATGTTTGGGGGTTCGGATATATGCTGGAAGGATTGTGTTGGGAGGGGCACCTTTTTACACACCTGTTGGTCTTGCTCGGTCATTCAACTGTTTTGGGTTGAAATTCGAAACATGTTACAAACCATTACAAGCATTCAACTCCTACTGACATCACTCACAGTTCTCTTGGGCGACCCCGGGGGCAGATAAGATTTTTCCCAAGACTGCCCCGCAGGGCTGGCTCGTCTCCCATTTGCTTTTTGCGGCCCGCTTATGTGTGGCGCAAATGTTGAAGCAGCAAATGCCCCCTTCATTGAACCTGTGGTGGGGAAAAGTTTGGTAAATATATGCCATGGAGAAACTAACTGCAATCCTTCGGAATCGTGTAGCCAAGTTTAATGTCACATGGCGTCCCTTCACAACACACATTAAGCATCTACAGAGTGCATCTGATATTTGTATTATGTCCCCCTCCGCATCTGAGAGTGATTCAGCTGCAATGTGATTTGCAATGTTTTCCTTTTTTCTCTTTTCTTTCTTTTATTCAGTTTAGTTTGGAGGGCGACGTATCGCCTTAATTTATTTTTTCTTATTGGATATAGAATGCTGTAATTGATGATCCTGTTTGTTTCTCTAAGTGATCTTATCTTCGTTGTGTATGTATGCGATGTGCCATGTTATTTTGTTCTTTGAAGCTGCTAAATAAAATCTTTAAAAAAACATTATTGAGGTATCAGTAACAACACATAGTGGCATTGATTCATCAACATTTCTTCATACAAATCTTGTAGACCTTGACGTTCTCTCAGCTTTCCTTCTCCCTCCCACTAAAGAACTGTTAATTTCCAGGTCCTGACAAAACTATAATTGGTGGCAGTAATCTGGAATCCTTGTTACTCTCCACAGGCCCAATTCATGAATTACCTTGGTAATATAAAGATCTGGGGGCCGATTCCGATTCAGGCCGGAAATCTCCCCGACCGAGCCGGACCCGGAGAGATTTCCGACCAAATCGGACCCTAGCAGCCCGACCGAACGAGTACGATGCGTCCGTATGCTATCGGACTCGATTCGGTCGGACTCCCATTGAAGTCAATGGGAGCCGGTCGTACAACGCGTACGCGGGCTCCCATTCACTCAATGGGTGCGAGGCGAACAAGGGCACCCCCTACAGCGGGTACGAGTCGAACCGACTCGCGCCGTATACGCACAGGTAAGGGGGACCCATGGGCCCCCCCCTGTGTGCGACTCGCGCGGCTACGCGTACAGGGGGTCCGACACGGACCCCCAAAGTGCGGCTCCGACAGCTCTTTGGAGCCGGACTGCGCGAGTCGGTCGGACTGGTCGAGGTGTGCATCGTACTTACCCGGCCGGTGAACGTCTCCATTGCGCGGTACGAGTCGTCTCCGTGCGAGTCGGTCGGAGCAGCCGGGTCCCGCGAACGAGTCAGTCGGAGCGGTCAGGTTCTGCGAACGAGTCGGTCGGCGATTTCGCGAGCGCACGCATCGTACTCGCTCGCCCGGACGCACGTACGAATCGATCGGGAAATAGGGCTCCGAATCGGATCCAGTTAAGCCGAATCCGATTCGGTGCCCTACCGGCCGAGATCGGAATCGACCCCCTGGTCTGCTCTATACTGCCTGAAGTACAATCCTGCCATTACCACAGTCAAATAGTTCCTTTGTCCCATACCACAAAAACACATATACCCCCTCATCTTATTCTCTCACTCTCAAAAAAGGGGATCCGCTATCAGCAGTGCTCTTGATCTCGGAGGCTCACTGCATGGACCACATTCCTGCATCAGTACTTTCCTGATAGCAACCCAAAGATCTAGAACCACCTTCCCACTGAAGTTCAATAGGCTACCCATCAAGAAACTACTTGCTTAAAAGACATAACATCATCCACTGCTGAGCAAATCACAGAATCTGAAGATTCTGACTTGTTGAGAACAGTCCAGCACGCTCTCCTACGTGCCTTGACTTCCTATGTCTTAATACACTCCAGTTAGTAGATATGATTATAACTTAACTCCATCAGACATCCAGTCTCACTGCCACACACTCTTTTTCTATAATTTTCTATTTCTCCTTGGTTTCTATCCTCAGTTTGAAATATTTCATTGTAATAAATCCGGTTGTGGGGTCCCCCTTACTGCAAACCCCCTAACTGGGAACTAAGTAGCCCTTTTCCGCACTTTACTCTCCGGGTAGCAAGGCAGAGCAGTTTAAGGCATACTCAGAGAAGGTGCTGTGTGCTAGACACTCAGAATTCAGCAATGCAGCACACCCTAATTAAATGTAATAATATGCTTTTCAGCCAATGTGTTTTCTTTGAAAAAGTAAAAGTACTTTATTAAAGAAACCACTATGCACAAATTAACAAACATATACAGAATGGCAGTAGTGAATGTCTATTGTGATATCCACTATTGGGCCTCACAATGAACAGAGAGTGTGCAACAATGAAAGGCTCCAGGGGTCAAGTAACAACCTAAACATACCATGGATCTCCTGTGCTGGAGGCACCTTTAAAGGTTTGTACACAAGCAAGCCCAAAGCCATAGAAACACAATACACCTATAAACCTAACACAACATGAGAAGTGCAATAATAAAAAAAAAACAGGCCTATTGGCTCTGTCAGAATCTCAGCATAGTAATGAATAGCAAAATAAACAGTCAGACATAGCAGAAAACAATATAGAAATATGTCAGGATGGTAACACCTTTCATACTTGACAGAAGACAATATATACAGTAATTCATTGCTAACAAACTACATGTCAACAATGATTCCAATAGTCAGAGAAATCTAGTATAAGAATCTTAATTCTACCTTTAACCAGGTTGCAAAGAAACCCCAGTACATAATAACAAGTAAAAACTCTCTTGGGGCCACTGGTTTTCATAGCCCAGGAGACATAGGCTGGCAATTGAAAGATTCAATGACGCCCTTGTGGGGGCTAGTCATGCTGCTGGCATCCTCCCAGAGCTAACTTAATTCATCAGTTGTGCCCCTGCTGTTCCTGGAGCACCACGTCTGTTCATATGCACTTTTGTATCACCCCACTGTCTTGTAGGGGGGGCCGGCATTCTGTCAGTGGGCAGTTTCCATAGTTCTGACCAAGTGAATGCCTCTGCCCCTCTTTTGGGACACTCACAAGCTGGATCCACTTGACCACGTAGGAGCCTGGGTCCCACATGACCAGGCCAGTTCACAGCCTGCCTGGCACTCACTTTTGGCGGCAGAGCCCGTCTCCTCTTCTGCCTCTGCAGCTCTGTGCACACTGTTTTGATCTGGTGCGAGAGAGTGGGGGTGGGAGAATATTATGCACGCTTTGTCCTGGAGGGGCCTTATTCTATGGCATACACCCACACAGTCAGTCACCCTGGGCAGGAGAGATCCTTATGCTAATTCCCTCACCTCTAATGGGTAAAAAGGAGCAAGGTGCTCCTTTTTTGTTTGGTTATCCACGGGTCCCACCCGCCCTTTGCTCCCCATGAGTACTATGAGGAAACCGCTCAATATGGTTAAGATTTTCCAGATCTGGTGGCCTCATAGGACCCTCCAAGCAAGCCACACAAGGCAGGAAGTATCAAATCAGTATAGCTCTGGCCTGAGTGGGTCAATTTAGACTGGGTACGGTGCACTGTGCTTCTGGTGGTGGACCAGAGTGAGAAAACTAGGGGTAAGGGGAAGGGGATGAGATATGCAGCTGCAGTGGAAGTTTCTTCTACTGGGGACGCTTGCACTTCTAACAGTACTCTTTTTGCAATTTATGGGATCTGATACATTTGTAATATTCAAACAAATACTATTTTTCTCATCTCCAAACATATTTGCACTCTACAGTATAGACTTAGGGGTCGATTCCGATTCGGGCCGGAAATTTCTCCGACCGAGCCGGACCCGGAGAGATTTCCGACCGAATCGGACCCGTGCAGTCCGACCGAACGAGTACGATGCGTCCGTATGTTATCGGACTCGAGTCGGTCGGACTCCCATTGAAGTCAATGGGAGCCGGTCGTACAACGCGTACGCGGGCTCCCATTGCCTCAATGGGTGCGAAGTCGGACAAGGGCGCCCCTACAGCGGGTACGCGGCGAGCGACTCGCGCCGTACACGCACAGGTAGGGGGACCCATGGGTCCCCCCTGTGTGCGACTTCGCGCGGCCTACGCGTACAGGGGGTCCGACACGGACCCCCAAAGTACGGCTCCGACAGCTCTTACGAGCCGGAGTGCGCGGCTCGGTCGGACTGCTCCGCGGCGCGCATCGTACTCACCCGGCCGGGAAACGTCTCCATTGCGCGGTGCGAGTCGAGTCCGAGCGAGTCGGTCGGAGCGGTTCGAGCCGGGAGCGAGTCGGTCGGAGCGGTCGGGACGCCCGGACGAGTCGGTCGGAGATTTCGCGATCGTACTCGCTCGGCCGGACCCGCGTACGGTTCGGTCGGGAAACAGGGCTCCGAATCGGATCCGGTAAAGCCGAATCCGATTCGGAGCCCTACCGGCCGAGATCGGAATCGGCCCCTTAATAGTATCTTTGTATAATAGGTACCTGAAAATGCTGAAGATTGCTTTCAAGTCTTTCAGTCATTGGTTTCTCGATGTTACTTAACATTGTGAGGAGCGTAACATTATTCTCAGTGCTTCCTCACAGTTTTCCAACAAAATGCCAATTGAGCATTAAACTTCAAGCCCCAGATTTACAAAGGTTTTGCATCAGGTTTGTGTTACTTTTTTTAGCACAGACCAGATGCAAAATCCTTTTTGGTACAAAGCAATGGCTATTTGCGTTGCTTTGTATAAAAAAAAAAAAAAAAAAAAAAGTAACTCATCAGGGAGGCATTCCATGGGTGGTACATGGATTTTGATGCAAACCCATTTCTGCAAAGACTTGTAGACTTGAACTTGGACCGAAATCCTGATCATCTCTGAGGCTGGTGTGCTGCATTTGGCACACACATACAAAAAGGAAATAGCCTCTAAGGATAGGTTTTGTGCAGCAAGGCACCCCTTCCTGCTCATAAACTAGGCTGACCACAACATAGACACCATTGCTCAAGGAGGCCTATATTGGTGCTAGGTAGTACAAAATGTGCCAGTGCATGGAGAGAGCAGAACTTCACCATTTCTTTGCGGATGTGGTGCAGTTCTGCTCTCTCCACATGACGCAACACAGCACAGCATTGCAGCTTTGCATGCTGTGCTGTGGTGCTCCACTTGTTAGGAAATCAGGTCCCAAATGTCTTTTGATATTTAGCAACAAATGCCCAATTGTGTGTGCAAACCCCGGTTTTATCAGGTTTAGCAGCCATTACTCTTTTGTGCATAAGAATCCACATTTTTTGGGGCTTTAAATTACAAAGGCCCATGTTGTACTAGTGATGTAAGCAAATGAGGCTAACCTTTATATCTTTATTCCAATGCCTTTTGCAGATTCCACATTCACGCATGCACTCCAGGGATGAAATCCTATGGTTCAAGCTACGACCACTGATTTGTCTTCAGATAAGCATCCAGAAATTAAGGGGATTGAGAGAAACACGAACAGAACTGCTGTGCTTGAAATCCAGAAAGCCAAGCAAATAAATCGAATCCTAGGTGTGGTCTAAATACTGGTCTATGCCCAAGATGGCTGCTGAATCTCTTGATATTTTACAAGACCTATGCCCAATCTGTTCTCGCGAGTGGTAGTGACTTGCAGGAGAAGCACAAGCTTGAGGAGGTCCTTTATCAAGGAACCATGTCCCTGCCATTGAACACCAGTCACAAGGACTGAGCACTTACTTAACTGTCCACTTGGACAAGGCACTTGGGGAAGGCACATTTCATTGTCCACCACTGGTTCCTGATGTCTAAAGCGTTGCCATTACTTGGAACTAATTTGTTTTAAATGCTGTCCCTCTGGTGATTGAGAGATTGAAGGGACTTTCCCTCTGGTCTCTTCAGCTCCTCAGCAGCTGCCTTGGCCTTGAGTCTATTAGCAGCAGCACCATATCACTCTTTAGGCAGACTACACTGCCTGCCTACATTCCCCAGGTCCCATAGTCTTCTAGGCACATGCAGGCAAACTGTACATCATTCAGCAGAGTAGAGTACCCCTGCTAAGGCACCTCAAGCCAGAACAGATTGGCTGAAGTTCCAGGGTATCCCTCTTCTCCAGGGTCCTCAGCAAGTGCACACCCTACTCCCTCCCCGAGGGAGTAGAAAGACCAGTACCCCTCGCCCTGGCCACAGGAGTACAGCAGAGTACTTAGAAGCACAAGCCTGGACTTCTGTTTAGGCAGGGGTTCATCTGTGACTGTTCCTTCTTCCTTCCTCTGTAGTCCGCATTTTTTCTCAGAGGTCTTCCTTCTGCAGGATTTAAAAATGGAGGTGGAGAGTTCTAAAGGGTGTGCATCACTGCTCAGTCCAAACATGCCACATCATCCTTCCACCCCTAGTTCAAGCCCCTGCACAGCATCCTGGGATTTTTTGAGTTGGCATAT
Organism: Calotriton arnoldi; assembly: GCA_963921515.1. Classification (NCBI taxonomy): domain Eukaryota; kingdom Metazoa; phylum Chordata; class Amphibia; order Caudata; family Salamandridae; genus Calotriton; species Calotriton arnoldi. The sequence goes on from CAWUFW010000430.1 coordinate 2,016,297, forward strand.
TCAACCTTTAGTCAGTCACAGCTTTACCAGACCCTCTAACTCTACCCCTAACTGACGTGGCAAACAAGTTCCTTCTCTCCAAAACGTCAAAATAGATCCTCTAGTGTGAACGGTACCGGAGGTTTGGCTGCCCACCTTTGTCTCTGTGAAAAAGGGCGTGCCCAGGCTTGTCAATAAGTGTAAGCTGAGAGGGCCATCCAGATTCCTCCTGCACTCTATTCCTCTCCTAAGTAAAGGATATTATTTTGGGGGTCTGGGCACAGCAGAGTAGTTTAAAGCCAGAATCTCATTATGTACTGACTGGAGTGCAAAGATGGACAAAAGTAACTTTAAATTTTCGTTCTGATGAGCCAATGCAAAATTAACATTGTGATGCTTTTTCAATTTTACTCTTATGACTTAATGCTTTGTTTCTCTCTGTAGTGCCCCATTATTGGTTGTACATTGTTTTTGGGTTTCTGTCTTCCTCCATTCTCCTCATTGCCTTTTCATAATTCAGCCTGGAATGTTTATGGCTCAATAGTGTGATACACGTAGCCTCCCTTTTTCATAAGACTCACCACATGACCTCTTCCGCCTGTGCTCATGGCTACAAGTCACGTCTTGCTTCTCTCCCCTATACTCACACAGACTTATGGCTTTCTTTCATCCCTCCATGGCCTCAGCACCTGATTTCACTTCCCAGTGTTTCCATGGCAAGCCCCCTTCTTTCTCCCTCACTTTTCTAAGTACATGCTCCTATGATCATCTACGCCATTTTTCCAAGCTTAGTCATCTCCCATCACCCACCAGACCCCATTCTCGGAAGCATTGTATTAGGTGCACTTCTCTGCCCATTCCCTTTTCTTTGTTGCTTCAGTATCTCACCCCGAGGTCTACACGCTGTAGAATGTGATCTCCACACATACTCTATGATATATCCACACATTTATGCCTCACAGTTTCATTACTTTTTCTACTTGATGGTGGTTTCAAAGCCAGAATCTCAGTTCCTGTCTTCTGCTTCTTACTTTCTTCTGTTTTATATAAAGCCCTCTGTTGAAATATACCACTGGAAGGGATCCACTAGATCAGTCTAAAGCGCTGTCACCAGATCTGGACACAAACGTGAGCCTACACTCTACAAAAGGTTGCACTGAATTTGCATTGCAACTGTAAATCCAGTGTCTGGATTCCAGACTCTTTGAAAGATACCTGTAATCATAAGGTACTGTATCCTGTGTCTAGTACGCTCATGCCATAGTGAGGTCCTTGGTGTGTAAATCTATAAGAATGAAAAACAGATTGAAGGGAATACCGTACTTAGGGGCTGATTACAATTGCGGAAGGACCGTCACCGCCAGCCCGGCGGTGGTGGTCCTTCCCACATCCGACCGCGATTTTCCCACTGCCAGATTACGATGGTGGTGGGATCCAGACTGCGACCACCACAGGCAATCGTTGCGATTGTCTGGCGGAGCGGTCTGCAGCAATGAAATGGCAGCGGTGCCTAGCAGGCACTGTCCGCCAGATCACAATGCTGTCTCCAGCCAGCCTTTCCATGGCGGATAAACCGACATTGAAAGGCTGGTGGAGATTGGTTTCAGGGGCCCGTTGCGGGCCCCCATTGGGTTGGGGGGAGGTGTGGGTGCACTGGGGGGGGACCCATGGTACTGTGTGGTGCCTGCCACGTAGTGCAGTGAAATGCGCAACATGCCATTTTGACTTCGCGGCGGGTGCTGCTGTCATGGTGGCGTTCGCATCCTCATTTGGTGTGCGAGACCGACACATGTATTGCGGACGGTCCCGGTCTCCACCACGATGGGGGACGGACTCCAGTCCATCCGCCATCGTAATCAGCCCCTAAGGGACTGGAGTCCGTCCGCCATCGTGGTGGATACCGGGACCGCAATACATGCGGCGGTCCCGCAGTCTGGATCCCACCGCCATCGTAATCTGGCCGGGCTGGCGGTGACGGTCCTTCCGCAATCGTAATCGGCCCCTTAGTTTGTAATGGTTGTTTTTAAAGCTGACTGACCAATTTTTATTTGGGACTACCTAGTCTGAAAATTGGGGAAAAGTTGGGCTTAACTCCATCGTATGTGGGATTTAGCCACAAAATAAGGACTTTGTCCGTGTATCTGTTTTAAATGGTGGTATGGATTTTAAATAAATGAACCATTTCACACAATATTACTAACTATTTCAGACGAAATTAGCAGATACTCTTCCTAAATCGACCAGATCCATTTTCTGAATTAACTAATAACTTTTGTGTCTGCCAAAATAACTTATTCCTTACTGGCAAAATGTGATACACTACTCTAGCAGAAAAAAGCAGAAAAAAACTGAATTTGATTGACTGATGAAGAAAGTCTGACTTAATGCTTAACGCGTGCTTAGGTTCGTGATATTTTTCTAAAATAAAGTTGGCAAAGATAAAATTTACCTACATCTGATGAATATAAGCCTATTGGTCATACCACCGTAAGGTAAGTTTATGCTCAGCTTATGCTCTTTTGCAATTACTCCGCAAGTTCTTTGTTCTTGTTTCTTTCACCAGTTTTTGAACACGTGCATATCTATTTTGATTTCTTTGAAGGAACCTTTGGATATATGGAGAAATAATCATGACTCTGTTATTCATTTTGAAAAGACAAATACTCTTGAAGCTGTGAACAGTTATTCCTAGAAGAGAATGAAATCAGTCGATTCCTAGAAAGGCGGATTGTAACCAGATAGTTTGGAAATAATACTCAAGTTCCAAGTGGGCATGCCTCAGATATTAATTTCACATGCTTGTCTGTTTGCATTTATAAGAGCACTGCATAAAGCATACTTTATAAAGATTCGAAGTAACTTAGGACACATAGGCAATATAGGAAAGCAGAGAAATAGTCACTATTAGTTCTTATAGCTTGAATTTAACAGGATAATTTAGAGCACCAGTGAGTGCTGAAATAGGCAGAAATAGCGAATTGTGCGTACTCTCTTTTTGCCCATGCACTTAACGCCAGATTATAGCCTTGGTGGACCATGGGACCCTTGTCAACCTTGGGGTAACAAGGGTTTCATGTGAGCCACATTCTATGTGGCGCACAATCAGTGACCTCCTGTTATCTTCTTTGCAATGCTCCCGCATCTGTAATAAGAAGCAAGTGCAATGGGGAATAGTTCCCTCATCTGCATGGGGGTATGCCTCCATACAATTAAGGAAATTGCATCATGTGATCATGCTGGCACACCTCTTGCACAGGTTTAATTCGTATTAAAGAAGCAGATGCACACATGTTTGCAGCTCTTTCTGTAATACCAAAGTGCTCTGGGGGGGCTCAAGCAACCAGTGCACACACCAGTTGCACACCTGAGTTCTTTGTATAATATACACCCAGACGTCCAGAACAAATGTTCTTTCCACTGGGTTGTTTTTGCACCTCTTGTTAGTACCTAGGTCTAAATAACCCTTTAGTTGACACACAACTGAAAAGCCAGATTGTACCTGGACTGATGATGTGAAGCCTCAGGACAGAAGAGGCCTTTCAGATTGCTTGCACATTTCACATCTCCAGAAGCATGGAGGAATGTTATTCTATGCTTGCAAGGCAAATATCACATATAAGGGGGGAAGTGATATCTTACCCCTAAGCAAACACCATATAGAAGTATTGCCTCATTAGGCATCCCTACGGAACTATGAGACCCATGGAAACACACAGAGTCTGTATGATAAACAAAGAAATTTAAGCCAAATCTCAGTGTGAATCCCCAAGGGGAAATGACAAGTGGTCATGGGAATAGAATGGATTTTCCTGATTACTCTGGCTATTCACAATTTTTAGGGGGGCATTCAGGGAGTCACACGTAGTTCTTCATTTTTTCTCAACCCTAGAGTTAACATTACCTCTGTTATGAGTAACTCTGGGTGGATGGGGGTTGAAATATCAGGAAGAGTAAGGAGGCGCTCAGAATTAAGCTGTTTCTTTCATTCAATATTGGTGAACCTGATGTGCTGGATTGTGTTTTAGAGGACATCCTGTTGCCAGGAATGGATTGTAGTGTTAGAGAATATCTTTCGATGCCTTTAGTGCATGCTTAAAAGTGTTTAAGAATTACAGTCGTATCTCTCTAAAGGAGAGAATGGTAGAGTGGTTGCAAGATAGGATTCAAACAGAATGTGCAGATCAACAGAAGATGGTATTATAACCCAATATTACTCTTTTTATTACATGTTTGGTATTATCCACTTTATTGAAATTCAGTTTATGCACTTTAGTAGGCTGGAAGGTTACCCAGAGTAAAACATCTGAGCTTCTAATTAATTATAGGTGTCTTGATCGCCTAACACATTGGTAGTTCTCTTATCCACTAACAGCATAACAGGCAAAGCCATTTCTGACTGATTTCAAACATGTAACATGGAGGGAGGAGGAGCTAGGCAACATCATTGATGGCCAGTTCCTGATGAGCCTCCTTTCCCTGCATGCTTCGAGGTACTTGCTTATGTGTTGTGGACACCATCGTCCATCCGTGCTGGAAGAAGATCACCACCGCCTCGAGTGCTGTTTGTGTAATCATTTGGAGCTGCTACTCAGATGACAGAGTTTAACCCCTTCGGTGCATCGGACGGCCGGGAGCCGTCCGACGCACCATTGCTCATGTTCGTCGGATGGCTGCCGGCCATCCGCACACATGGCACAGGAAATCCCTCTGGTACGGGCACCAGGGGGATTTCTTTAAGCCCTAAACAGCATCGGGAGCTGAGGAAGGGCTACCCCAGTTCCTGAGGCTGTTTGGCTTGTTTCAGGGAAATGGCGATCAGCGCGCACGTCGCGCTGACCTCATTTCTCTGAAAACGAAACTGAAATGAGCCAATAGGCTATCTCAGCCCCCCAAGCATGTAGTAATCAATCAATCAATCAATCAGGGAATTGTAAGCGTGCTACTCACCCGTGAGGGTCTCAAGGCGCTGAGGGGGGGGGGTACGCAACTCCGTTCAGCCGAAGAGCCAGGTCTTGAGGGTCTTCCTGAAGGTGCTCAGGGAGGGGGCGTGTCTGATGTCTGCCGGTAGCTCGTTCCAGGTCTTGGCTGCAATGTGAGAGAAGGATCTTCCGCCTGCTCTGGCTCTGTGGAGGTGCGGGGTTTCAGCCAGTGCGAGGTTGGATGATCGCAGGTTTCTTTTGGGTACGTGGAAGTTTATTCTGTCATTGAGGTATTTGGGTCAGTTGTTGTGTAGGCATTTGTAGGCGTGAGTGAGGATTTTGAAAGTGACTCTCTTCTCTATGGGGAGCCAGTGGAGTCACCGCAGGTGCTGGCTGATGTGTTCGTGCCGGGGGATGCCGAGGATGAGTCTGGCCGCGGTGTTCTGTATTGTTTGCAGTTTGCGGAGTAGGGACTTGTTGATGCCGGCGTAGAGTGCGTTGCCATAGTCGAGTTTGCTGGTGATGAGTGCATGGGTGACTGTTTTCCTCGATTCGGGGGGATCCATTTGAAGGTCTTACGGAGGATGCGGAGAGTGTTGAAACAGCTGGAGGTGACAGCGTTGACCTGTCGGTTCATGGTGAGTGATGAATCGAGTACGATGCTGAGGTTCTTGGCATGGTTTGAGGGGGTAGGTGGGCTTCCGAGGGCGGTTGGCCACCAGGTGTTGTCCCATGCTGAAGGGGTGGTTACGAGGACTTCTATCTTCTCGGCGTTGAGTTTTAGGCAGCTGTTGGTCATCCAGACTGCCACTTCTTGCATTCCTCTCTGGAAGTTGAGTTTTGCGGTGGTGGGGTCTTTGGTGAGGGAGAGGATGAGCTGGGTGTCATTGGCGTAGGATTAGGCCTGGTCGGTAAATTCCGCTCCGCTCGCGTAATTTGCAGAATTTTGGCAATTCCGCGTTCCGCGGAGAATGCGGAATTGCCGAAAATTCCGCGATCCGCGGCGTAGCAGAATTTTTTACTTGTTCGGGCTTTCAAAATGCGTATTCGCGCGCACGGGAGCTACTTACCGAGATCCCTGCGTTCGCCGACGAGTTTGGTAGCGAGAGTGTGCGATCGCGAACACGTCATTCAGACGCGCCATCGGACATCCACGTTCACGAACAGGAAACACGCATCGCGAGCGGGCGGAACAAGTGAAACAAGATGGCCGCGCCAATTGGCGACCGCATGGGCAAGTTCGCAAGATATTTCCCCCCAAGCACGCAAACAGCGTCCCCGAACAGGAAAAACGCATCGCGAACGGGCGGAACAAGCAATTCCGCGTGCTTGTGGAATTCTGCGTAGCTCGCGGAGATTTTTTACTGTTTGCGGAACTTTGCGTAACGCGACTACGCAAATTCCGCCCACCCCTAAGTAGGATACGATGTTGAGGACGTGTTGTCGGACGATGTCTGCGAAGGGGGCCATGTAGATGTTGAAGAGGGTCAGGCTCGGGGATGACCCCTGTGGGACTCCGCAGGTGATGTCCGTAGGGGAGGAGAGGAAGGGCGGTAGTCTGATCCTTTGGCTTCTTCCAGTGAGGAACGAGCGGATCCAGTCTAGGGCAGTTCCTTGTATGCCGGCGTCGTGTAGTCTTGTGATCAGTGTGCGGTGAGAGACGGTGGCGAAGGCTGCAGACAGGTGGAGGAGGATGAGGGCAGCGGAGTGGTCCTGGTCCAGGAGGGTGCGGATGTCATCTGTGGCGGCGAGTAGGGCGGTCTCGGTGCTGTGGTTGGCTCGGAATCTGGATTGGGACGGGTCGAGGACGGCGTGTTCTTCGATGAATCGTGTCAGTTCCCTGTTGACTGCTTTCTCTGCCACTTTGGCTGCTAAGGGGAGAAGCGAGATGGGCCAGTAGTTTTTGAGGTTGGTGGGGTCGGCCGTGGGCTTCTTGAGCAGGGGCTTCAGTAAGACAGGAGAGGTATCATTGGAAAGGGGAGAATCTCCCCTTTCCAATGGTACCCCTCCCTAGTGGATCCCTGCTGGGATCTACCCACTGGACACCAGGGAGGGGGGAGCAGCCCCTTGGGCAAGGGACCTGCTCCCCCCCCAAATAATTTCTGCCATATTCAGTCTTCCTGCCCCCCTCGGGGGCAGATAGAGGCAATAGCCCCCAAACTGACCCCCGGGGGGCAGAAAGTGCACTAGCCACAGCACAATTTGGGGTGGGGGCTGCCCGACATGGGCATGCCAATACCCCCATCCCACCTAATTCTTCAAAGTCCACTAGGCACTAGGGATTGTTTTTTATTTATACGTAGGAGTGGGGGCTGCCCACAATGGGCATGCCAATGCCCCAACCCCACCAAAAAATTCCACAGTCTTTCTGTCCCCCAGGAGGCAGATGGGGGCAATAGCTCCTGATCTGATTCGGGGGGGGGGGCAGAAAGCCCACTAGGCATCAGGGATTGTTTTTTTTATACATAGAGATGGGAGCTGCCTAAAATGGGCCTGCCAATGCCCCCACGCCACCTCAAAAAATTGCCATAGCCTTTCTGCCTCCCCTGGGAGGCAGATCGGGGCAATGGCCCCCGATCTGTCCCCCCGGGGGGCTGAAAGCACACTAGGCACCAGGGATTTTTTTTGTATATAGGGTTGGGGGGCTACCCAAAATGGGCATGCCAAGGCCCAACTCCCCACCAAAAAAATTCCACAGTCTTTCTGCCCCCCAGGAAGAAGACGGGGTCAATAGCCCCTGATATGCCCTCGGGGGGGCAGAAAGCTCACTAGGCACCAGGGATTGTTTTTTTTATACGTAGGGGTGGGGGCTGCACTAAATGGGCATGCCAATGTCTCCAGCCAACTCTTAGGGCTAATAACCTTTATCACTCAATTCCCTTGAAAAGAATGTCTTCTAATGTCTATTTGAAACTTTGCTAAAATCCTCACCTAAATGCCATCCTATGTAATGCCCGTTCACACTTAAACATAGACACCAAACCTCTGATGTTATTGATCTGCCTCAACTTGCCCTGTTTTTAACACAAACCTGACTAACCGAGGGTAGTGCTCCTTTCCTGGATGAGCTACTATCTTCTTATTTTAAAATCCAATAAAATTGATCGTACAGAATTGGTGTAGTGATTATCGCATATGGCTCATTGAAGATCAAAACACTAGCCCAACAACTGAATTCTGAACTAGAAAAACATCTTATTAACATTTTATGGAAATCCGCTATCCTGAGTTTCATACTGATTTACAGGCCACCTGACAACCCTGTGCACACTCTTATATCTCTAGATACGAAGAATGTCAGCTTTAAATATTGATACACAAAATCTGGTGCTCCTTGGGTATTCATATTTATGGTCTAAGTCCTCCTTAAACAATCCCACAAATTTCAGAATGATCATTGACAGCCTAAATCTCAAATTAGTAAACCAGGAGCCCACTCTTGCTGCAGGTCATATGTTGGGTGCAATTTTTGCTTCAGCCGATCTAATTACAGTGCACAATACCACCCCACAAACCTGGTCTGACCACTTTGGGATTGCATTCAACATAAAATTACCAAAACTAATTGGTGCTTGTAAACCTACAGCTTCAACCAGCAGGCACAACTGGAATCTTTTCATCCCAGAACAAATTACCATGGAATTAATAAATCTGTGGACACAACAACTTGGACCACCCATAGATTTCCAACCCAAATATTATGCGTCATCATTTCAACTCTGCACTCTTTGCTACCCAGGGCAAAATATTGCAAATCTGGGTACAAAATCTGCACAGGTAAAGCACAAATAATCCTTGTAGGATTGTCGAACTTCAGATAAGGAGGTATACTGCTCTATAATGCTCTCATAGAAAGCAAAATTTAAAGCTGAGAAAATGTATTTCTTCTCTGAAAGAGTTTGTAATCCCACACCTCTTTGGTGTTCTCTCTGAACTTTAACATCCCGAGACCATAACATTTGAAATAAGACCATCACAAGTGTTTTCTAACAATATCACCCTTTACCCTAATGAAAATTCTACTACCTTTGACTCCGTCATAACTGCTCTAGTTCTTCTGGCCGCTTCACCATTTAAATTTATTTTGGAGACAGTGAGCTTTCAAGACTCCTTCACACATATTACACAAGAGGAACTCCTTCCTTAATAACAGCCACCTTCAGATTTCAAAATTATCCTGCTCCTGCAGCTAAAGGTACTCCTTTCAGCAGAGAGTAACAGCTCCTTCAAAGCATAGACTTGTTCTAGATCTCTGGAAGGTAGCCATAGTGAGAAATCTGCTAAAATTACCCTGTCCTGTGAGTCAACAACATGAACAATCTTAGAATTATCGTATTTCTCTCTTACATGGGCAAACAACTGGAAAAAGTGGCCCTGCATCAGCTTCAGGACTTTGCATAATCCAACTACCTAATGGATGAGGAACAAGCAGGCTTCCGTCCTGGTCATAGCACCAAGCTGAGGGTCCTATAAGCCTTCAATGAACTTTGCCACCTCATTGATACAGGATAAACTGGCATGCTAATCCTATTAGTCTTATCACTAGCACTTGATACCATTGACGGCAGCATGTTGGCTAAAATGCTGGAAGCAACAGCGGTCACTGGTATAGTCTGAAAGTGGATAAAATCTTTTATTTCAGGAAAATCACAAATGGTCTCTCTTCCCCAGTACTCAAAATTGATTGTGGCTCCCTCAAGGGTCAATGCTCTGACCCTTTCTGCTTAACATGTAGACATGTAGATGTGGCCCCTTTCCCAATTGATACACTAAGGAGAAGGAGGACTATGTTTTACATGTATTCTGATGACTCTTAGCTTATCTTTAATCCATCTAGTGCACAAGTTCGCCAATCATAAGATGAGACTTTTAATCGAGGTTCTCACCATTGTCGACGGACGGATGGTCAACAACTTGCTGAAGATGAACCTGACCAAAACTGAGATATTAATTAACTCTGCTTTATCAGTAGTGGGACAGGGAACAAGCTTTGGCCAGATATGATGGTGTGTCCCCCTGATCCGACAACAGAGATGCAGAATTTAGGAGTTTTTTTGGACAGCAACATATCACTGAAAACCCAATCCTTAAATGTGACATGTGCCTATTTCACCCATCTCCACCATATAAGAACGATTCTCCCCTTTATTGATCCCTCTTTTCATTTGACAGCAGTGAATGCTATAATTCAATTTCATCTTGACTGCGCTAATTCAGTCTACCAGTATTACCATCTCTAGACCGGCTTCCTATTTATTCTCAAGTAGTCTTGAAGGCCCAATGAATTGTCCATAAAGCCCTACAACTTGGATCACAATCCTTTCTGACCATTGCACTTTCCTTCCATCAACTGTCAAGCTCCCTCAGACTGGCAAACCAGCTCTTGCATGCCAACACTAGGACCAGAACAGTCACTTATGAAAACTTTGCTTTTTCCATAGCAGCGACCAAACTGTGGAGCACCCTTCCTTTGAGTCTGCAGACAGCAACAAATCTTCTCTGTTTTAGACTTGCATTTTAATACCCAACTACTTTCTGGTCTTTTTACCTTGTCACTGTTAAGTTCTAGGGGTGTACATTCGTAAAGCAACAAGAAGTACCTGTGTCTGAGTGCTCTACAAATAAATTACAAAATAACATAACTAGGGTGGGCTTAACTGGTGTATTTTTCTCTAGCGTAATTACTAATAATTACAGCAAAATTACTTGCAAATATGTGTAATTATGTGATAAGTGTAATACAGCATTTAATTTCATCTGCTTAGTGCAAAATGCACCCCCACATCCAAAATGGGCCAAAGGATGCATTTTGCGCTAGGAAAATAGCACTAAATGCTACTGGACATGAACAGCGCCAGCCAATAGCTGCTCTCTCTATCTTAGATAGATGTTCTTGTGCTCCTTTAGTAGGATTTTTATCCCAAATTACTCTGACTTACTCACGCTGGCGTAATCATGTAAATGTGGTAATTTCACATCACAAGAGTAATGCATAATTACCGAAATTACTCAGATTACTCGGGAGTAATTAAAATGTTGCCCAGGCTTAAAAATAACTTGTTTGCATGTGACCTGAAGCCGAACTGTAATTCTATGTCAGGACCGGAGGCTTCGGATTATGCTATTACTTTCTATGCTTTATTGCACAGCAGCCATTTTAACACTTTAACTTTAGACCACATTTCCCAAACACCCTTGGGAAAGAAGGTCGAAACAAAACAAAGAAGGGACCAACATATCCCTCAGTCCATAATGACCAATCACAGTCCAGTGACCCTCTCCTAGTCCGTCCTTGCTGCCCTGCTCATCCTCTTTCTTTGCTGCTCAGCAGCCTCAGATGAGTGTTTCCGTTTTTCTCTTCAGATTTATGCATTTATGAGGCGGCCGCGGGACTGCTTTCCGCGTCCCGCGCCCGCCTCTCGGTGATTGAAGTATTTATTCTGATTTGCCTTGTTTTGCGGTATTTCGCGGCGCTAGTGCGTTGCGGCGCCTCACCTCAGGCTTCAAGGGACCTGGTCGAGTGGGCGCTTCAACGCGCTCCCGCTGTCTCCTCAACCCAGTTTATTTCTTGGCTTGTATGGATGTTTGTTTGAGCTCCGTCTCATTTCTTCTTTTCTCGCGGCCCCGCGGGTCCGGTTTCGGGCTTATGCGGCACCGCTGCCGGAAGGGCTTGTAAGGCGCGGTTCGCACCCCCGACCGCCAGGGGCGCTGTCGCGTGACTTCAACGCGGCGGATCCTCTCGCTGGCATCGGCGCGCGCGGAATTTCCAAACTTGGATTCCTTTGATTCCGCCCGCCGTTGCCTGCCTGCCTTCACGTCCCCTGGAGACGTCCACTTCGAGGGTCTGTAGTGCCTGCAAGACGCTCGATTTCGAGTCGGTGACTCAACACTTTACTTGACGCCCGTTGGGTGTATTGATTGCTTGCAGCAATAAGGCACACTTTGTACAGGCTAAATTGGGGCCTGGAGGGACACGTCCCTGGGTTGTTTTGTGTATTTTATTTTTTGCTCCCTACACAAGCTTGAGTGTCCCAGAGGCTCTTTCAGATCCTCCCATTTGAATTAGGGTTCTACCCTGTGAATTACGCTGGTCCCCAGCAACTTCATTTTTCAGTCAGTAGACTGTAGGGGGTCCCACTGTTTTTTTCCCTCGTTCTTTTCAGTGGTTGGTTTGGGTACTTAACATGTCCCAACAGGGAGACAGTAACTGGGGGGAGGCTCCCCTGGACCAATTACCGTGGGATGACGATTTCTGCGACGCAGTGGATTCCTCTATCTACCGCGCCGTAGAAGAAGTCATGGGCCCCATGGAAGAGCGCCTTTGTAAAAAACTAGAGCAGTTCTGTGCTCGGTGGACACCACCTGCGTCCTCTTATCAGCATGCAGTCCCTAATAACGACCCGGTACCCGCAAAACGTCGCAAGGTGGACGGTGTTGATCAGGATGCCTTTGAGCGATTGCGGGAAGCCTTCATTGCCCACAACGCTCCGCAGCCTCCTCCAGTAATCCCTTCCCCCCCTGCAGCGCCCACTGAGCCGCCCAGCCCCGCTCACGACACGGGCGATGATGACCATGGGGATACAGATGATGAACCAGGACCGTCCAGGCCGTGGCGTCCCATCACCTCATCGCTCCCCTCGGACCCTCAGACGCCTTCGGGGTGTTCGGATATGTTAGACCCAGAACTCTTGATGCATCCACGGTCCTCAGAATGGACGCCTTCCGTTAAGGTGGCCGGCTATGTAGCCAGTAGGATCCGCACGCCGATGGGCAAGGAGGCTCGCAGTCGTCTGCGGTCCGAGTGCCCTCGACCCTCCCTTGACGGGAAAGTCGCGCAAACCCCGGAACTTGACCCGAGAATGGCGACTTTTCTCGCTAAATTTATCAAGGATCCCAAAAAGGGGATAGAGCATTCCTGGAGGGCGTGCCAGGATAAACTCCTGGACGCCCTCGGACCAATGACTACAATATTAGACATGGCTGAGGATGCCAAAAGTTCAGGAGCCCTGATCTCGCCGGAGGCCCTCTCCAGTTGGGCTCAAAGAGCGATAGTGTTCTTAGGGAACGCGAATTGTGCGCTCTCTACAGAACGCAGGAGGTCCTTTCTGATTAAAGTAGACCCAAAGTTGGGAGACTTGGCAGACTCGGAGGCTGGAGCTGTTGCTCAGGGAGGTTTGTTTGGAGAACCGTTCATAAAGGAATTAGGGAAGTTTGTTAATACTTTCACCTCCTTAGATAAGGCCCAATCTTCTATCAGGAGGGTTTTTTCCTCACGGGTTTTCCGTGGGGCCGGTCGAGGAAGAGGCCGCTTGACCGGCCAGGTCCCCAATTCCAACTATTCCAGGGGACAAGGCTCCAGACAAGGGCAGTACCAAACGCAGGCACGGTATTCCAATTTTTACCCATCCCGTGGCAGACGTTCCAGGGGCAGAGGTTTCCGCGGCGGGGACAACGCCGCTAATACCGGTAAGTGTTTCTTCCCTTTCCGTGGTGAGAGTGGGGGGCCGTTTGGCCCGCTTTCTGAGTGTGTGGAGCTCTCTCACGTCCAACGCTTGGGTCCTGCAAACAGTGCAGGGGTTTCAAATAGAATTCTGCGGCGATCCCAGACAGACCTTCCTGCCCAGACCCATTCGGTTTACCCAGCCAGACGAGGTCCTAATAGACGTGGAAATCTCCGCCCTCTTAGACAAAGGTGCTATTTGTCGCACTGTCTTAGATCCCCTCGGATTCCTCAGCAACATGTTCGTAGTGGACAAGACGGATGGGGGGCAACGTCCGGTGCTCAACCTGCGCGATTTCAACCAATGGCTGGTTTACCGCCATTTCAAGATGGAGGGTATTCACCTCCTCCGGGATGTGCTCAGGCCTGCGGATTGGATGGTCCGGTTGGATTTAAAGGATGCTTACTTGGCCATCCCTATTTTTCCTCCTCACAGAACGTTTCTGCAATTCCTGTGGCGCGGTCAGGCGTACCACTTTACCACCCTTCCTTTCGGGCTTGCCTCCGTCCCCTGGTGGAGTACCTCAGGGTGAGAGGCACGCGCCTCATCGTTTACTTGGACGATATGCTCTTGCTGGCCCAAGATCCGGCAATGCTTCGAGACCAGCTGCAGCAGGCCGTAAGTCTGTTAGAGAGCTTAGGCTTTGTCATAAACGCCAAGAAGTCTCTCTTAGTTCCGGCTCAGCGCGTCACTTTTTTAGGTTTCGTGATCGATTCCACGACTGCAACTCTCAGCCTTCCCTCGCGGAAGGTGGCAAAAATTCGCCACGAGCTCAGGCGGACTATGACCAAGAATACGGTTCCCCTGCGGCAGATAGCACGTATCGTAGGGTTGTTGTCAGCTTCTATCCAGGCTATTTTCCCAGGGCCCCTTCACTATCGGGCCTTGCTCAAAGCCCACCACTTACGAAAGGGGCTCCCTTACTCCCATCCAGTCTCCCTTTCGGGGGAAGCGGTGGAAGAGAATCGTTGGTGGCTCTCCCACATGGAGGCATGGAACGGGAGAGCGATTTTCGGTTCAGCCCCAGACCTGATCATAGAGTCGGCCGCGAGCAGGTCAGGCTGGGGCGCCAGGTGCGGGGATTTCTCCACAGGCGGTACGTGGTCACCACAAGAACAACAGCTTCATATCAACTGCCTGGAACTTTTGGCAGGTTCTTTCGCCGTGCGTTGTTGGACCAAGGAAAGGGTCCAGTCTTGCGTCCTTTTAAAGATGGACAACGTATCGGCGGTCAGGTATATAAACCACCTAGGAGGTACTCATTCAAAGGTGCTTTCGGACCTGGCAGCGAATCTCTGGCAGTTTTGCCTCGACAATCGGATTTCGTTGACAGCGGAGTATCTCCCAGGTCGGGAGAATTTGGTGGCAGACTGGCAGTCACGCCATTTCAGAGATTCCAGTCTGTGGAAGTTGCATCCGGACGTTTTTTCTCGGGTGCGGGACCTTTGGGGACCTTTTTCTGTGGATCTTTTTACTTCCAGGTTGGATCACCAGCTTCCCCGCTTCTTCAGCTGGAGGCCGGACCCCCTGGCGGCAGCAACGGATGCGTTCCTGCAAGATTGGACGCAGGAGGAACCGTACGCATTCCCCCCGTTCGCCATGATCACACGGGTGTCTGCCCAGATCCGGCGACAACAAGCGGGCATGGTTCTCATCACGCCCGTTTGGAGGTCTCAAGTGTGGTTTCCGGTTCTTCTGGAACTTTCTTGGGATTTTCCAATCCCACTCCCCCTCTTTCCAGAGCTTCTCCTCAATCCGGACGGTGTTCCTCATCAGATGGTTCTCGAAGGCTCTCTCCACCTCATGGCATGGAGGATTACAGGGGACGATGGTCGCTCCCGGGCCTTTCGCAGTTCGCTGAGAATCTCTTGTCCAAGGCCTGGTCAGGCAGCACCATCAAACGTTATCGTTCGGCCTGGACAAGATGGTGTCGTTGGTGTGTGCGACGGGGTTGTGATCCCGTGGGCGACTAAGTGGTCCACGTTTTGAATTTTTTAGCACACCTAGCTCAGCAGGGTCTTGCTTACTGGTCGGTCAACACCTTCCGTTCCGCAATCTCAGCGGGACATTCCCCACTGGATGGCAAACCAGTGGGGGAACACCCCTTCATTTGCAGGCTCTTGCGAGGTCTCTGTTTATCGCTTCCACCAGAACCCAGGTACTCGGAGCTCTGGGACGTCAACAGAGTACTTAATCTGTTTCTTTCATGGCAACACAACGAATTTCTTTCCCGCAAGGAACTGTCTGCGAAGCTTGCCATGCTTCTGTGTTTGATCTCATGCCGCAGAGTTTCAGATGTGCGAGCTCTGGACATCACAGGCAGAATTTTCTCTCCTTCAGGGGTTTCTTTCACTGTTACTCGTAGGACTAAGACGCATACAAGAACTATTGAGTACCCAGCGTTCCCAGACTCTCCTAAACTTTGTGTGGTGCGTTGCCTGAAGGCATATGAGGAGATGTCTGAGGAACTCCGCCCTCCTGGAGAGCGACAGCTCTTAATTGCGCTCAGAAAGCCACACAAGGCAGTTTCATCACCCACTATCGCACGTTGGGTGCGTTGGGTTATGCAGGAGGCAGGCATTAGCCTACGACAATTTGGGGCTCACTCAGCAAGAGGCGCCATGGCCTCGAAGGCTTTTTCTCTGGGGGCTCGTTTGGAAGACATTATGAATGCAGTAGACTGGTCTTCAGATTCAACTTTTAAAAGGTTCTATTTTAAGCCGGTCATTGATATGGCCCATTTGGTGGTAAGTAAGCTTTGAAGCAGCATAATCCGAAGCCTCCGGTCCTGACATAGAATGAAAAATTTCCTAGCTAACGTAACGGAAAGTTTCAATTCTATAAGGACCCGGAGGCGAGGATTATCCCACCGCAGATCTCCGCGAGATTCCTCCCCCCCCGTTGGGAGTAAGTATGTCTTTTTCCTTTCATATTGTTTACATCTGCAGTATTGTTTGGTATTCCATAAGGCAGTTTTTTCCTAATTTGATGCTTAAACCTGTTCAGGGTTATGATAGTTTGGCAGGCTCTGCTGATTTACAGTTATTACATTGTATCCTCTGGTAGTTGTCTTACTTTACCTCTTTGGTCTTGAGTCCTCATGTGTTCCTTTGGTTTTTCCAGGGACAGATTCCGGGAAACAGGACACCTGAATTGGAGGACGGCGCTTCGTCGCAAAGAAAAAGGATGAGCAGGGCAGCAAGGACGGACTAGGAGAGGGTCACTGGACTGTGATTGGCCATTATGGACTGAGGGATATGTTGGTCCCTTCTTTGTTTTGTTTCGACCTTCTTTCCCAAGGGTGTTTGGGAAATGTGGTCTAAAGTTAAAGTGTTAAAATGGCTGCTGTGCAATAAAGCATAGAAAGTAATAGCATAATCCTCGCCTCCGGGTCCTTAATAGAATTGAAACTTTCCGTTACGTTAGCTAGGAAATTTTTCATTACCCAGCAGTATGATGCACACGTACCAGAATGTGCCTTGATTCATAAGACACTTGTATCAGGGGCTGGGCTTGATTCTGCTACTACACCAGGCACTTAAGTTCCATGGAATGTGTCTGGATTGCAGTCCGTCTTCTGCCTCAACCTACCCAATACCACTGCATCAGGTGGGCACTCTAACACAGATCAGTTCCTCCCCCATGCTTTGGATACACCCCTACTTCGATGAACCGGTCCCCACAGCCCTTGTAGGCTATCTTCTACATGCACTTGCATTGACTTCCATTGGAAGGTGTATATTGGACCGGGGATATTTGCTGGCCTTTTTCCTAGTGCAAGGGAAGGGTGCCTGTTCGCAACGTGTCTCTTTCTTCAGGTGTTACGGGATCCTACGTCTTGGATCAACTTGTGAGAGTGAGCTAATTTTGCCCATTCCCACTGAGCTCTTATACTTCAAGCCTCTGACTATGCAGGCAATCCACACTTGCAGCCCTGGGATACTGGTGAGTACGGATCTCAATCTCTGCACCAAGTACGTCTAAGCATAAATCGTCCAAGCTGCTCCTGTTTTCCATAGCCATGACTGCAAGACAGAAGGTCACTTCTTGACAAAAATTATCCTAGAAACTCTGATAAGGGAGTTCAACTCCATTCAAATTACTATTTGATTTGTCAGGAAAGATATCATAGCCATGCTTGGTGAGGTTAAATCTCTGAGGTCAGATCTACTAAGCTTCCAGACCCAGCTCAACTCAGTGGATCAAGAACTGGAAGCCATGGAAAACCCTATTGACCTTTTGGACAGTGGCCCAAATCTAGGGGAGAGTTGGAACATCTAAGGAACCAGGGGACTGAGGAGGAGGACAGGCGCAGGAGGAATAACGTCGGATTTCTGTGAATACTAGAGGGGTTCAATTCTGATGACATAGTCACTGTGCCCTTGACCCATGGGACACCCTTCTATCTACCTCTGGATTTTCATAGAGCCAACATGATACAATCTAGACAAACATTCCTAGGCCTCTGAAAGCCGGCAACTACGGCCAGATACCTTGCATACACAACCTCACACATCTTCTTCCAAATGATGTGGAATAACAATCTTTGACGTAAGTCCTTTCAATATACTATTATAAAGACTTGGACTGAACCTATCGAGACACACATCTTTTGCAAGATCACTACCTTTGGGAACTGTTCTGATTATCAGCTTGGTGTACATACCCAAAGACTTCAAGACTACATTCTTCTCCTTCATCTCCAAACTCCATACAGTGTTCGGGCCTCATTGGAGGTCACTGGAACCTGGTGAAGGATCCATTCATAGACATCAATAGCCCCTTATATAGGGGAAACAGGAGGGAAAAGGCATTTCTTCAAGACATACCTGGAATGGGACCCTGACTTTGAGAAGGAACTTGCAACAGGAGAAATCTGACCTCAATGCTTTGTTAAAAAGCAAGACAAGATATGCCGAGACCAGGGTTTGGTTGCAACATTATGAGCAGGGGGAGAAAGTGGGCAGACTTCTGGAGACCAAGTTTGCAAAGGGAATCCCTGTCCGCCATCCCTGTTATCTATAATGACTATCTATAATGAGATGACATGCACATTCTCAGACTATTATCAATGCCTGTATACCTCAAGATGCTCTGACGTATCCTAAACTGAGGCTGATCTTCTAGCAGGGGTACACCTCTCTGTTCTTTTGGGGGTGGGGGGTAGTACTCCTGGGGGAGCAACATAATGGTCGGGGAGATTGAGGAGGTGATTTCAGACCTACACGATACTAAGATACTTGGCAACTCCAGCCCATGAGGAAAGTTTTTATCAGAACACCAAACACTTCATATCACCTGTACTTTCTCAAGGTGTTATGGAGGTGGAAAACTCAGGAAGACACCGTAGAGAGTTCAACAAAGCTATTAACACCCTTCATAGTAAACCAGACCTCAACCACTTACAATGCTCCTACTACAGGCACATTTCCCCTGTGAAGGCAGATGTCAAAATACTGGCCAAGCTCTTAGCAAACTGCCTGAAGAGGACCATCCTGAGTCTGATACATGATTCACAGGTAAAGTTTTACCTGTAGACATGTCAACAACCAATTTATAGCTTCTCTCAAACATATTATGGAAAGCAGAGGATGACCTTGATGATACAATTGTGTTCTTGGTTGATGCCAAGGGGTCATTTGACAAAGTTAAGTGAGGGTTTCTCTCCTGTACATTAACAAGGGCCAAGATTGGGCCCGACCTTTCTGTTTAAGGAGATGCGGCTATATAAGGACCTTGCACCCATATAGACTGTGGGGCTTCCTTTCAAACGCATTCCTTATATTTTCAAGAATGGGACAGGGCTGTTGCTCTCGACACCCATTTTTTTGCTTGCACTGGAGCCTCTGGTGGTGGCAATCTTGCAGTCAGAAACCATTATGGTATTGATACAGTCGCTGGCCTTTCCATGATTTTGATGTTCGCGGGCGACATCGTCCTTAACATAAAAGACCCAGAGATGTCCCCACCAAGCCTGAATGCCCTCAACAATTACGTCTACTTTTTCTCTGGTTACTGGAAGAACCGGGGTAAGACTAAAATACTGCTGATCTCCAGTGGCTCAGACAGGACAATTGTGGAAGCACATGGGTTCAGGTAGCTGCTTTTGTGTCTAAAAAATCCAGAAGCCCTGATGAATAGGAGCTTGGAACACATGATCAGGGAGAACCTGCAACCTCTGATCAACAGGACAGGTAATTATTTTGTCTGATATTAGTCACTGCAACTATTACAATGGGTTAGGGTGCAAGTATTGGAAAAGATATTTGCCCCAAAGTACAATTATCTGCATGGAGTATTACTTCTGCTGACCCCACCAATTTGGCTGCTGATCCCCACCAATTCTAGCAAACCATGACACCTTGAATACAGGACTCTGCATGGGCCAACAGGAAAACCTCAAAACTATATGTAGCCATCAAGTCTGGAGGTATGAGGCTCCATAACATGAACTTGTATCACCTGGCACACCAACTGTCTTAGCTCCTCTACTTCACCCACAACTGTGCTGAGCCTCCACCACAGGTTTCCATTAAAGGGGTTCACCTAGACAACTTACCTGGTCTCAATTGTTAATTTTACAAAAAGATCTACTAAGGCCTGCATGCCTCATGCCATCTTTGACTCCAGGATGCTTCAGTCAATGTGGGGTCCTGCTTGGAACAATGCAAGGTTGGAAATTGGGGGGGAATTTAATGGCAAATATGCACTTCCCCTGTTCCCCTGCAATTGGAAGAGTTGCCACAGGGGGACACTGTGAAATCCTTTGATGATATCTACTTAAAATTTGGCATTAGACCTCACAGGCTTGGTGGCACCAGTAAATCTCACTCTGTCTAAGGGGTAGATTTGGGCATGGGCTCTTCTCTTCACAGGACTCTCCAATACTAAGCTATGTGTAGAATGGGATAAATCAAGAGGGGTAGTTTCAGCTTTATACAATTTGTTGATCTCACATTTACTTTGTGTTTGAGAGGGAGACTGGATTTCAGATGGCAGACCCCACAACACACTGAATACTCAACAGAGAGGACTGGGCTTCCTGCCTGGATACCTATGACAGAGAGTTGAAAGAAGCACGCCTCAAATGCACATATTTCAAATACCTACACAGCTGGTATTGGTCTTCAATCGTTATGCACAGGGCACAATTGAGTGTGAATGATCTCTACTGAAGAGTTGCTGATCGAAGGGATTTGACAAATTAAATATCCAATTATCCTCTCCCAGGCCACTGTTGTGTTGGTTGGGAGTCTAGTATGTCTTGCAGGACACATGAGATTACCCTTTCCAATCTTCAATGAAACTAGCTCTTCTTCACAACACTTTGGACATAAACAATAGCGCTTCACATTTGCTTCAATGGACGGCCACTTCGGCACTGGTGATCGGCTACAGTACCAGCAACAGAGTGGATGCCAGAACTGTTGCGTTTAGCAGCACATGAGCATGTTACATACAAATCGCGAGAGGAGACAGTGCTGTTTGACTATATCTGGGGCCGATGTATGCATTCCTGTGATGGGGTCCACAAATAGCCTCTGTAGACTACCCTGTCTGTTCCCTGATAGCACAGGAGCCCTTCTCTAATTACCCCTCCAGTATATAGATCATTATATACGCCTGTGTCCTTCACTTAGGGATACTTCACCCATACTATGTTATGCTCCACAGGGTGACAGTTTATCACTAGTAATGGCAGCAACACCCCTATTACATTTCTAGGTCTCATTCTCCGGTCCCTCGGCTACATTAGAGGGCCCTCCTACCTCATTATATCCCAAGTCTTGTGATTTTTTTCCTAAACGACATTTTGCACGCACATCCTCCCACTACTCTTTACCTGTCATATGTCACTGTTCTGGATGGTGACCCCTGCACTGTCCCTGGAAATTTGGAGACTCTTTCATCTTAATCAAATCTTGCACAGCTGCGGGGTGACAACTGTAAAATATGACAAAAGAAGTCCTTGCTCAAATACCCTGCCACACTACTTCCCTAGAGAAGAGATATTTAATACGAACCCAGGTGCAAGGTGAGTGGAATACAACACACTGAGCCCAGGAGAAGGGGCATAGGTTAAGGAGAAAGGAACAGAGAGGACAACACAACAGATTCTGATCCAAGCCTTCATTGCCTCTATTTCTGTCTACCTGGATGGACGGACCTGGCTAATTGGTGTGACTCCAGGGTTTTGGCCAGGGCTGTGGTTCCAGGGCTCGGGTGTCTGGCTGCATACATAGGCTGCACTGGCCGCTCTCCCCCCATTTCCTTGGTAGAGACTGATAGTGTGCACCTCATGTTGGTCTTTTACGTACTCATGGTATGAAAAGCTTAACTTGGAATTGAAATCTTGGAAAATTACCAAGTAACTTTTCAATGTAGATGATGGGATCAGTAAATTTCAGCCATCCACAGATAATCTTAGAGTGGTCTGGAAACTTCAGAATCCAGTTCATTCAATTTCTGGAAACTATTATAAAAGAGAACCAGGCATTGGTTATGAGTTACCTGACTGGTGGAATAGACAAAGAGGCAATAGTTTGTTCTTTCGTAAATCTTTGCTAAAACATTTAAAATAGCCCTTGTAAAACCTCCTAGATCGGTTCATACAGCACCAAGATGGTTTAATCATGATTGCTCTGCAGCTAATCAGTCATTACGCAGGGCACTTGCTGCTAATCCCAGGGATCCCCTTACAGTTGTCGCCCTACGTAAACAGTATAAAGTGGTTACTGCAAAGAAATGGAGGAGGTCATTACACAGCAGGGGGGCACACTAGTGCAAGCAGCATCTTTGAAGAACAGTAAGTCCTTCTGGACTGCCGTTACTGCCATGATAGCTGTGGTGTTGAGACAGAATATCGAGTTGGAAATGTCAACTTACACAAATATCGAGTTGGAAATATCGTGATTCAGAAATATCTACAGCAAGAATATCGTGGTCAAGAATATCAAATTTAAGGTAAAAAATATCGTTTTTAATAACATAGAAGTCATTAATATTGTTTGCAAAAATATAGTTGTTTAAAATATCGATTTTTTAATTAGTGTTATGTATTTTAGTTTATATTTTAAATGTATGAGATGTATGTTTTTTTGAATAAGTATTGTTTATGTTTTTTAATATATGTGTTTAATGTTTAGTCGTTATGAATTTTATTTTAATTAAATTTTGAATTTTTTAGTTCCATAGCGGGTTGTGGGTTTATAGGGGAATAGGCTGGGAAGTAATTTAATTATAATAAATTAATGATTATTTTTTATTTATTTAAATTAGATTTCATAGTGTTAATTGTGGGAAGTAATTTATTTGTAATTAATTATTAATTCGTTGTTAATTAATATTAATTAATTAATTGATAATTAATTATGGTAATTGTGTATTTTTTTAGTTGCGGGTTATGGGGTTTATAGGGGTAAAGGGTGGGAAGTAATTTATTTTTGATTAATTAATAATTAGTTGCTAATTTATATTAATTAATTGATTGAAAATTAATTATGGAAATTGTGTAATTAATATTAGATGCGAGTCGTGGGGTTTACAAGGGTAAAGGGTGGGACGTAATTTATGTTTAATTAATTAATAATTGGTTGTTAATTAATATTAATTAATTAATTGAAAATTGAATATGGAATTTGTGTAGTTAATTTTAGGTGTGGGTTGTGGAGTTTATAGGGGTGAAGGGTGGGAAGTAATTTATGTTTAATTAACTAAAAATTAGTTGATCATTAATATTAATTAATTAATTTATATTTAATTAGGGTATTTGCTTATATTTTTATGTGGGGGTTTTACTGTTATAGAGGTACAGTTTGGGGAGTAAATTAATTTTACTTACTTTATAATTAGTTGTTAAATACTATTAGTTTTTTAATTGAAAATAAGTTTTAATTGTGTAATTAATTTTTGTACAGTTTAATTTTAGCTGTGGGTTGTGGGGATTATAGGGGTAAAGTGTGGAAAGTTGAATAATTTTTATGAGTTTTAATTTGTTTTTTAAATAATAATATTTTTTAATTGGTAATTAATTATGTTAATTAAGGAAGTACATTTTTTTTAAATTTAGATGTGGGTTGTGACTTGTGTGGTGTTATGGGGGTATAATAAAAAAAGTAAATTTATGTAATAATTAATGTTTTTGTTTCTAAATCATTTCTAATTAAAAATATGTATTTGTTTGAAAATAATTTTTTATTTTATTTAATATAATATTTGTAGGAATTTGTTATATGTTTTTAACATTATAATGTTTTTTAATGTTTAATATTAAATATATTTGTATTTTAAATTTTAACATATTTATATATTTTTAATTTATTTTGTTTTTTAATTAATTTTGTT
Organism: Calotriton arnoldi; assembly: GCA_963921515.1. Classification (NCBI taxonomy): domain Eukaryota; kingdom Metazoa; phylum Chordata; class Amphibia; order Caudata; family Salamandridae; genus Calotriton; species Calotriton arnoldi. The sequence continues at coordinate 2,040,040 of CAWUFW010000430.1, forward strand.
GTTAATATTTTGTTTGTTTTTCATTTTGAACTGACTGGAGTGAGAATATTAACTGCTACTCCTCCGCAATACAACACTTTCCCTACTGTTGCACTCACTGGAGTGGGAATAGTAATTTTTACCCCTCCGCTTTCCAACACTTTCCCTACTTTTACAATTATTGGAGTAGGAATAGTAATTTTTACCCCTCTGCTATCCAACAATCTCCCTACTGTTGCACTGACTGGTGTGGTAATAGTAATTTGTACCCCTCCGCTATCCAACACTTTCCCTACTGTTGCACTGAGTGGAGTGGGAATAATAAATGTTATCCTGTCACTATCCAACACTTTCCCTACTGTTGCACTCACTGGAGTGGGAATAGTCAATTTTACCCCTCCGCTATCCAACACTTTCCCTACTGTTGCACTCACTGGAGTGGAAATATTAAGTTTTACCCCTCCGCTATCCAAAACTTTCCCCTACTGTTGCACTCACTGGAGTGGGAATAGTAATTTTTACCCCTCCGCTATCCAACACTTTCTCTACTGTTGCACTTACTGGAGTGGGAATAGTAATTTTTATCCCTCCGCTTTCCAACACTTTCCCTACTTTTACAATTATTGGAGTGGGAATAGTAATTTTTACCCCTCTGCTATCCAACAATTTCCCTACTGTTGCACTGACTGGTGTGGTAATAGTAATTTGTACCCCTCTGCTATCCAACACTTTCCCTACTGTTGCACTGAGTGAAGTGGGAATAATAACATTTTATCCTGTCACTATCCAACACTTTCCCTACTGTTGCACTCACTGGAGTTGCAATAGTAAATTTTACCCCTCCGCTATCCAACTTTTTCCCTACTGTTGCACTGACTGCTGTGGGAATATACATTTTTACCCCTCCGCTATCCAACACTTTCCCTACTATTGCGCTCACTGGAGTGGAAATATTAAGTTTTACCCCTCCGCTATCCAACACTTTCCCCTACTGTTGCACTCACTGGAGTGGGAATAGTAATTTTTACCCCTCCGCTATCCAACACTTTCTCTACTGTTACACTCACTGGAGTGGGAATAGTAATTTTTACCCCTCCGCTATCCAACACTTTCCCTACTGTTGCACTCACTGGAGTGGGAATAGTAATTTTTACCCCTCTGCTATCCAACACTTTCCCTACTGTTGCACTCACTGGAATGGTAAATTTAGGTTTGAAGATTTCTAAATAGTTTCATGTTTTAATTTATAATTGAATGTTTTTTTAATCAGATTTTATGTTATTGGTACATATATATATATATATATATGAAACGCGTCTGTCGTTTAAATCTCTGTGCACGAATAAATCCGAATTTGGGTTTAAAATCAACGAGAGTGCTGGTCCTTGCTGTTTTAACAGGCAGCGGAGCGTCATATATATATATACGAAAAAAGATTGACGCTCCTTCCGGGTACCAGGAAACCCGTGGGAGGTGGCGTGCAAAACCGGCGGAGCCACCGGTAATTGTAAATAAAGGCAAGTTCGTAGTAAGCATCACTGCAGCAAGAAATTGTTATAACAGAATGTTTTCCACCCGTTCTTTTGACTGGAACTGTTCAGACTGCATGGTTTGATCCTTTTCACACTCCTTTAAGATGGCACTCACATTGTGTGGATTACAGTCGTCTTTCTATTTTTAGCTGCATTTGCTGACAAGGTACTAGTCCTACATTTGTTTCCATATTGTACTTATGATGCTCTGTGTGCAATGTTTTTTTTGTGTGAGCAAGACCACTTGACGGTTGAAACGCGTCACGAAGATAGGATTTATGACTTAATAAATCCTTGTGTATCGTATTCCTTGTGGTTTGGTTCCTGAGAGCACGCTTACTACGAACTTGCCTTTATATATATAGTATTATAGTGACAACTTAACCATCGTCAATCTGACTCCTAGAATCTAGACGGAAGTGGAAAAGACAGTTTTACAATTAGGTCTGACATTTTGTCCGTCCAAGGAATTCGAATATGCTCAAACGAGGATTGACCTTTTTAAATATACGAGAAAATTGAAGCACTGAGAAATCAAGTCAATCGAGTACAGATAGGGGATGTAGGTTTGGATTTACTAACTGGTCATGATCTGAGTACCCTAGCGGTTCTAGAGGATCTACAAGAGGAAGGTGCCTCCAACGATGGCGAAAACACATTAAGATCTGAGACAATGGGACATTTATGTGTGCCACAAGAAAGTTTGAGGAGTCCCTTCAAACCAGTTTCCAAATTCATCCCCCAAATGCCGAATGATGCAGTTGACATATTCACGGACCTAGTGATCAAAGATCTAAATGAACTGAGACACAACCAAATTAGACGAAAAGTTCAGAGTAACATAACGAAACAACAAAGAACAGCACTACTAAGTCTACAGAAAGACCAAGCAACCGTATGTAAACCATCTGATAAAGGTGGTAACGTTGTTTTATTGACGGCGGAATATTACTGTGGGGAGGCATTAAAACAACTATACGATGCATCTAATTACATACTGATTGCAATGAAAGATTATGAGAAGAGCATCCGAGAATATCGAGAGTTGATCAACAAATGGAAACAGAAAGGAATGCTGTGTGATGAGGAATATAACTTTCTGAATTGTAAACATCCACGCATCCCTACGTTTTACCATCTCCCCAAAATACATAAGGACACTGTAAATCCGCCAGGTCGTCCGATTGTTTCTTCAAAGGGGAGTCTGACTGAGAACATGTCCATTTTTATTGATTACTTTTTGTTTGACTTTGTGGTTGAGTTGGTCTTTTATACCCAAGACACAAGACACTTTTTGAAGCAAATTGAGGGTGTATCTTGGGAAGATGATTTTGTGATGATCACTTTGGACATCTCTATTCTCTATTCTAGCATTCATCACGTAGATGGCTTGGAAGCCATTAGATATTTCCTGAATGGTCGCTCCTTAAAATATATGGAGCATAACATAATGTTATTGGAATTTGTTAATTATTGTTTAAATAACAATATATTTCTTTTCCAGGAACAGTTATTCAGACAAATCCGCGGCACGTCCATGGGCACCTGCTTCGCCCCCAGTTATGCGAATCTCTTCGTGGGCTGGTGGGAGAAGCAGGTGGCCTGGTCGGATGCCAATGAGGAGTGGACCAATAGATTGGTTAGTTGGAACCGCTATATTGATGATCTATTCATCATCTATAGTGGAACAGAAGAATCAGCCCGGAATTTTATAAAGCGTCTTAATGTAAATGATTTAAACTTGAGATTTTCAGGAGAAATAAGTAGGACATCTGTTAATTTTTTGGACTTACATGTTTTTGTATCCAATGGGGAACTTTGTACCACCTTACACCGAAAGCCCACGGCGGGTAATTCGGTGCTACATGCCAGCAGTTGTCACCTGGAAAAATTAAAGAACAGTATCCCCTATGGGGAACTGTTACGCATAAAAAGAAATTGCACACGTGAATGTGATTTCCAGGTGGCAGCTGCTGAGAGCATGGCAAGGTTTCAGGTTCGAGGATACTCAGAAGAAACTGTACAGAATGCTAAACAGAAGGTAGACACTAAGCAAAGAGCAGAGCTTATTAGTGGCGCATTCAGTCAGAGGAAGAACAGATCTACGAACTATGACAACTCATTGAGTCAATGTAGGATGATCACGGATTTCTCCAGTGGTGCCAATGAGATTAGACATGCATTAAGAAAGAACTGGCACATCCTTAAGGCTGATTCTATCTTAGGGGAGAACCTTTCTAAAGCTCCCCTTCTTACATTCAGGAAAGCTCGATCACTTAAGGACCATTTGGTACAAAGCCACTATGCAAGAGAGAATAGACAATCATGCTTCCATTCTGTGAAAGGCTTTTTTCCCTGTGGGAGATGTAAGGCCTGCAAATTTAGTCGAAAGGTGTCATCATATACTGTACCAGGGCTTAAAAATCCTAAATTGAGAGAAAGATTTATGAAATGTAACACCAGCCACACGGTATACTGTTTAGTATGTCCGTGTGGATTACGATATGTCGGCAGCAACATTCACCCGACTAAAATACGGATTCTTGAACATCTTCGAGCAATTGCCTCCAAGGATATGAATTATCCAGTGGCCAGACATTTTGAGAATTACCATGACAGTAACAGGGACCTGCTACGTTATTTTTGTCTGGACTATGTTCCCAATGACATAAGAGGGGGGGACAGGGAGTTGAGGCTCAGAAGATTAGAATCGAGGTATATTCTAGACCTACAATCCAAAATGCCCCACGGTTTCAATAGTGGAGAGGAGTTGGCTGTACATCTATAGTTTCACATGATGGGGGCTTTGTAGCCAAGAGATCTGAATTTGGTTTGCACTTCTGTAAATATTATATAGGTATTCATACAATGAAATTCTGGCCACCTTTCTTTTGATTAGATTTGTTTATTTATTAATTTGGTGGAGGGGTGAGGTATTCAATCTAAAGCCATTTGACCAGTATGAATTTAGGACAGGCCAATTGTAGGCAGAACATGTAAATTGTCCTTAACATGCAATTGTTAATAGGATGCTAATAGATGTACATAGAGATAGGCCCATTCAGGGCGAGATTGTGTTCATGATTTAATGAATTGCAATGACAATGATTTGCATTTTGTCTAAATGAAATTTGAAAATGTAAATAGATATCTACATACTCACATGCCCGTTCAGGGCGGAATTATTCATGATTCAATGAATTTGAATCAAATGGACTATAATGTCAGTTGTTATCTTGCATGTTTTAAGATGACCAAAATGGTTTAAACATGGAGGATAGTCCTGCGTTGATTGTGACACCTGGAAATCACCAATGAAATTGTAACTATATTTAAATGGCGTTGTCTCGGGCTGCCGCCTGATATTGAGGAAGGCAGTCGCCGAAACGCGTCTTGTTTGTGTGTTTATACCAATAAATTTGGTTTAAAAAGTCTCCCATGAGTGCTGGTACTCTTTGTACAACGTAGCCAGCTTATACATATATATATATATATATATTTGTACATTTTTATATAGTTTTAAAATTATAAAATAAATTCAAATTAATGGTTTATTAATTGTTTTAAAGTAAATATATATGAATTATTATGTATGTGTGTTTAACTTTTTTAAATTAAGTTTATTTATTATATTTTTTTAAATGTATATTAAATCTACTTTTTTTTTATATTAATTTTATTATTTAACATATTTAATATTTATTATTTTATTTTATATATACATAAAATTACTATATTTTTACATCAATATTTTTTTACAATATTTTTGTACTTACCTGTTTAAGTATAGGGAGTCGATATTTTTGCATTCTATATTTTTTTATCAATATTTTTTACTTCTATATTTTTTACATCGATACTTTGTTAGTGAACCGAGAGCTGTTAATCACACTGTGACTCCTATTGGCTGCCACATTACTAGTGAGGCATGGGAGGCCCACGTCTCTAAAATATATTCTGCCACAACAACGATAACTCAGTATGAGCAGTAGGAACTATCAGGGTATTCGGGTTACCCTTAACGAGATCATCGAGTCTACCCAATAGAATGTTAGCGGAAAGTCCCCTTGCCCAGATGGAGTTCCTATGGATTTGATAAAGTGTAACACTGAGCTCTGGGCTCTGTAGCCGACCAAAGTTTTTATTAATCTCGAACACTCACCGGCGCCGAATTCTTGGGCTACGTCAACGATTGTCCTAATATTTAAAAAAGGTAACCAGTATTTGCCAAGATGCTATCATCCTATTTCACTTAACGATACAACTGTTAAGATGCTAGGTTGAATTTTAAATAATTGGATCAAGGTGTAGGCATTGGAAGTTTTACATTCCTGCCAGTAAAGATTTAGAAATCGCATAGGCACCCTTGAGCAATGCTTGAACCTAAACCTAATCATAGGCAAATATGCAATAGTCAAGCAAACATCCTTGTATCTTGCATTGTGGCAACTTCGTCTCTCAATGGGGATGGACTAAGCACTTGTGCACTTTTTTAGCATATTTGCACAAGGACAGAATAAGGTTAGGTTCAAATGGTGAAGTTTCTAGTGAAATCAAAATCTGCTGAGGTATGCAGCAAGGCTGCGTGCTTGCCCCCCTATTGTTTATACTGTACATTAATGAGCTTAGTCCTTTTTTTATGCACTTCTGATGTTCCCAAGGTAAATAGTGTTTTATTCCCCACACTGCTATATGCGGATGACGCAGTGCTGATGGCTCACACAGCCCAAGAGCACTGTATCTACTGGTGCACTCATGTGTACAATTTATGACAGTCCTTAATCTGCAAACTAATTTGACAAAATCATATATTATAGAGTGTGGCCCTAAGTGTATCCAGATTTCAACTCTTGCTATTGGTCCAAACTGTTTACAAAGCACAAACATTTTCTCTTATTTAGGGGTTACTTTTGATGCAGCTGGCTCATGGGGACCTAATATTACTCATTGCAGGCTCAAGCTATCCAGGGCAATTGGTCCCTGTTGCAATTTATGGGGCTGAGATTTGTGACATTGCAAATTGTGAAGCTATACAGGTGGAGGAAAATCGATTTTGCAGAAATGCCCTCTCTACCCCTCTATCCTCCTCCCATTTTATTTGTCACACGGAGTTGTGCTTGACTTACATTGGTTATCTCATTAGAGCCCACTTCCCTCTCCTGTGGTTATCTATTTGGAGAACCGAGAAAAGCGTAGCTTACCAGAGATATCATTAATGACTATCTTGAATGTGATAATGGCTTCACCATCCCATGGATAGCTTATGTGAAGAAAACTTTCCAAGAGATTGGGCTGTCCCATGCTCTCTATGAGCCTGCCTCGAGTGGTAACCTAAGTAAAAAGCATGTGCAAATGGTACTATCCAATCAAGCCCAATCCCATAGACTAAATTTGGAAATGTTAAATTCAACTGTCGCTGTCTATTTGCATTTAGCCCTGACAGGTCACCAACCAATTATTTGTTTATTGCAAGTGGGCGCTGGGAGCGATCTCTACTATTTAGTTTCAGGGCAGACACAATCAAGTATCTACTGTTCTTTCTGCTGGGTTCTTCAAAGGAATCTTGGAACTAACCCATGCCCCTGGGATGGCAGATCTGGGCAAACAATGTTACATTTTATCTTTTTTGTTGTTTTTATAGAAAATACACTAAACAATTTTTAATTCCTTTTATGAAATCTCAGAATTTCAGGCCGTGTAGCTCAGCTTTTTATTTTTTGCAACAATTGATTGACGATGAGTCTTGTCTTTATGTCAGCTCTTTTTTGAGAGCCCTTGTCCAGTCACGTAGCACAATGCACTTTGAATAATGCATTATTGTTTTGTTCTTGGTATTTATGCATATTTATGATCTCTATTATATTGTACTGTGCTTCTTTTTTATGAGATTTGTTGCTATTTTGTTTGAAATTGCACTTAGATGAATATTTATATATTTTATGTTTTTATGCTTTGCTCTGTGCACGTTTATGGTTGCTTCTACATCCAAAATACATTTTATTCTGATTCTGATTTTACCCAGTGACTTTTGAGTTTCATGGCCCAAAGACAGTAGCCAAGACGGTACCAGGGTGACTCTCTAGTGTGGTTTACAAGTGCTGCTAGTGTCTAAGGGGTCCTCCTGTGGTGATTTTAAATTGCAATAGACGGGGAAGGTATGGAGACTCAAGGAACTTCCACAAGTATATTAAATTCCAAAAAGACTTATAAAGGAAAGGGAAAAAGTACCTCCCCCAGGCAAGGCAAGAGGGATTCTGCTATGAATCAGCAAAAAAAAGGGTATAGAGTTGGGATTAATTGTTCGCTCCCAAAAGACAAAAAGCTTAGGTCACCATTATTGGAGTCAATAAGGAAGATTATATCAAAACACTTCTCTGCAGCAAAAGATGGTAAAACAAGTCAACAAACTATTCCATCTGATTAGCCTGCAAATATGAGTACTGATCTGGGGACCTAGAAAAGTATGGATTTTGCAAGCTCTTTCGTCTTATGTGAAGGCTCCCCAGTTCCAAGATTATCCTCCTCGCCATATTTGCAAGAAATAATAACCTCTCATCCCTTGATAAATACAAACTCTTGTACAGTTGATACAACCTTGGCGTTGCTGGAGTATCCAGAACATTTAGTAGTTAGGCTTAAGAACCATATCTTTTAGAAATGGTTTCAATTTATTCACAATCAAAACACTGGCACTTTATGGAAACTGATCTTCTTTCGAGCTACTGGACTTTGTATATGTTGTGTTACAATGTTTCATTATTCCACTCTGTTTTACGGTACTGTTTGGAAACCGGTCACTTATCAGATTTGTTACCTGCCGCTTTTACAATGTCTCATCATGTTATTCTACTTGCTACATTGTGATGTTTTTCAATAACTTGAAACAATAAAAATGTATCTGTATCTATCTTTCTAGTAGTTAGGGTACCGGGCCATGACAAATGGAGCGAGGTTGAAGTTACATCTTCTTCTTTATTGACTGTAGGTGAAAACATAGACCCAAAAACGTCTTCTGCCCTATTGGATGTACTCTTGCTAATGAAACGGACCTTAAAAGGCATTTTGAAAGTGTTGGTTGCTCTAAATAAAAAGAAGTAGGCCCACACCTCTTTACTGTAAAATATAAATGTAGAATTACAAAAGGTAAACATTTGCCTCCCTGCTCTTATAATGCCTGTAAATTAATCCTCAGCAGCTACACAAGTTGGAGTGCCAATATCTGCGAGTGCAGAAGACATCACAGACCAAAAGGGAGTCCCTGATACTATTGAAGAGGAGAAAGGTTCTGTATATATTTCTTACCAGCCCATGCGGATTAGACGTAGAGTTTATAACGATGGATACCTAAATCGTTTGTCCAGCGTCAGAAGGCCATAATGGAAAAAAACGTATGGCATTACAGCAAAAGAAGGGAAATATATTAAAGAAAAAAATTGCTGCCCAGGCGTGATGTAACGGCTAGACCTCAAAGGTGACAAACAAATCACCATCGAAGCAATTCAGTAATGGAATTTCCCCTCATGATCAGCAAAAAGGAAGAGTAAAATTCTGGATGCTCTAAAGCCTTCCCATAAAAAGAACAAGTCGAAAGATGTAACCCAAGCTGTCCAGAAGAATAAAAAGGAAAGTATGGAATTAGAGCCAGAATTGGAGAAAGTTACCTTATGCCTTGGCGTTCGATATTCTTTGCAAAGGGAACAAAGCAAGAAACTGTGATCTTTAAATAGGGCAAAGCTTCTTTCACTGTTTAGCCAAATACCTGAATTATCGGATATCGGAAACACTAATTTAAAAATGGTGGGGTTTCTGAAAACAATGATGGTAGAGAAGTAACTGAAGTTGATCTTATTTCTCTTTTGACAGCTAATACAGTTTACGAAGAAGAGGTGACTTTCTGTGTTACCAAGCCCAGTAATAAATACACAAAGTGAAAAGCCATTAGGGCCACTGAGTCGACATGGTGGGCTGGTAGGCAACCGAGTTTGTTTTAACCAAGAGGAGATTTCCCCTGATAGTTATTTTCGGAATGTGAACTTTTGTGGGCCAAGTTACACTAATACTGTTAGCCCAATAAATGTAAGCAGTTGTCTCACTCCCCTTAGAAAATATGTTGAAATCACTCCCTAGAAAAGCCAAGGTCCAAATGCATAGGATACAGGATTCTTGAGGGGCACAAAATTCTGCAGTTTGGAATATACATGGCCATGATCAATGTGTAAGGTCAGGTAATGTGTAAGGTCAGGTAATCTACCAGCTCTTTTAGAAGAGTATCATATTATCTTTCTGCAGGAGAAGAGGCTTCGGGAGTTCCTGAATGTTGATGGTTTGTGTCAACTGGTATAAAGATCATGCAAGGGATGAGGGCAGATTGTGTGAGGATCTTCTGACATTAATCTCTACTAGAATTGTAAGTACCCTAGGAAAGGCAGAATCCATAAGTACATGGGCCCGCATCAGCCGCGGCCCGTGCAGGTAAGAACGGTGGGGGGGATTTCGACAGACAACGGCAAGGGAAAATGTATTATTTATTTAATTTTCCCTTGTCGTCATATGTCAAACCCCTTCCCCCCCCACCTGGCCCCGCCGCTCTTACCTGCACGAGCCGCGTCTGGCACGCATCTCAATTATTGAAATCCAGGAGGAACAAAAAGAATGGGAAATTTTATTTTTAGTAAATGTTTATCTGCATAAGGAGATCCAGTCAAATGTGTCTGTTTTCTTTGGGAAATTTAGAAGCAACACTATTATTGATCTCCAAAGAATTTAATGAGGGTGATCTGATTTTAGCAGGGGACTTTAATACAAAAATAGATCATATAAGAATAGATGAACTATTACATGATATTCTGGAGCTGTATAAGGTCCCTGAGGCAAATTTTCCAACTGGGATAACAGGAAGTGGCTCGAATATTATTGGGGACTGCCTGAGCAGGAGCAGCCTAATAAACTTGAATGGGCGCTCAAATGCTGATAATCTGGCAGATGCTACTTTTGGGTTTGGCTTTCAGCTCTGTTCAATTGATTACATTTTGTCTTGTGTGTCAAGGCTGTTTAAGGATTTTAAGTTATTACATCATGATGGGAGTGACCACTGGGTCTTACAATGGGTTTTAACATTAAGAGAAGCAATTTTAATTGAAAGAGTACTACCTTTAGTTATGGATTATGCTTGTAGATTAAGTACTCGTCTGGGCCCAAAACAGTTGCAAGAATTTAGTAAGTTCTAAATTGCGCTTTCACCTGGCACTAATTTTAATTCTTATCCTAATAAACTAGAGTCGTTTGTATCCTTAATGAAACGGGGCTTGGATGCCTTTGCGCCTTTTTAAAACTAGAGGATAATACTAAGAATAATCATGTAACCAGATATGCAGGAGGCTGGTTTGATGAAGAGTGTAAAAAGCATAAGAAAGAGCTAAGAAATTTACAGTCTCTTTACAGGAGATGTCAATTGGAGCGGGTAGCCTCGAAAGTTAGAGTTTTGCAAAGGCAATATAAGACCCTAATTAAAATTCTGTGGTTAGGTGAATAATTCAGCAGACACACGCCGTGTCCCCCACCTATATCATTGCTGAAGATGATTAGATATTATATGTTAACAAAATGCATGGCCCACACACGGTCAATGATCTGAGCAATGAATATACAGCTAACCCAGAGATACTAGAATTATTTTCTAAAGAACACATTAAGAACACAATAGCCAGGTTTAAATTAAGTAGGGCCGCAGGACCATATAATATCCCTGCAATTCTCCTAAAAACATACATTGATTGGTGGGCAGAGAATCTGATGTATGTAGATAAATGGATAGCCGAAATGGGACTTACCCCAGAGTCCTGGAGGGGCTCTGTGATTAAAGCCCTATTAAAGCAAGGGGATGGTAGAATTACAGCAAACTATATTCTAATTAGTCTTTTAGATGTGGCAGCAAAAATATTTTATAAAATTCTGCTCACAAGGTTAGAAAAATGGGTCATAGAAAATAAAATCCTACCTAGTAGCAAGGTGGTTTTCTTCAAGGCATTCGACCACGGACCACTGCTTTGCATTATGGGCCTTGGTTAATAAAATCATAGAAATAAACCAAAGATTGTTCAGTTTCTTTGTCGACTTCCTCGCAGCCTTTGATACTGTGAACAGGGGAAAATTATGGGACAAACTTCATACTTGGAAGGCCCTGAGGGACCTATTGTCACTGATTCAGTGAATGCAAATTGGTCACAGGGGGAGATGGATGGGTCGGGTAGACTGCCTAAAAAAATAAAAATGTATAATGGCCTTCATCAAGGCTGTGTTAGCCCCAATCCTTTTTAGTCTTTATGTAGCTGATGTCCCGAAATGCCTGAGTGAAACAAACTCTTTTCCCCTAAAATGGGAACAATTCATATTCCCTATTTGATGTAGACGGATGACCTCGTCATTTTAGAATATACTTCGAGAGGCATCCAGATAAAACTGGATGCACTGAAACATATTGTGAATTAAATCACTTGAGAATTAAATTAGATAAGATGATGGTTCTAATCTTTGGGAAAAAGTTCCCAATTTTAATTGGCATATTAACAATAAAAAAAATAGAAGAAGTTATATCATATAAGTATTTGGGTTGTCTTTTAATTCCAAGCTGAAATGGAATGAACATTTACAGGATATAAGATCGAGGGCATTGTTACAGGTGGGATCCCTAGTCAGTTTAATGGCATGTAGGGGGCCTGTCACTTGCTCCACTTTTAAAGTCATTTTGCATAAGATCCTGCCTTTAGCTCTTTATGGGTCTGAAATACTATGTATCGATCAAGGGAATATGTTAGACCCATTGGAAATGCATGTATAAAACAAGCTTTAAATCTTCCAAAGAGATCTATGATACAGAGTTTTAGATGTCCAGTAAAGCTGATCTCATGTTTTAAAGTTTTAAATAATCTTACTTGGCTGGATATAGCTCAGGTATGCTGGATTGAAGCTCAACGGAGTGAGCTAAAATTGGCTCGTACTCATTTAGGATACTCAATCAATCAATCAAAACGAGCTTTATTCGATTTTAAACATTAAAATCATAAAAGCAGGCATAAAAACATTTCATCTAATATCTGGTATATGGAATTTGTTAAAATACATAAGATACAAACCAGTTCCTAAAAAGTTCTTACAAGTTCATTTAAACAATAGACGGTTCCAGAAACATCAAAACAAGACTTATATTACTATGCATAATGTATCGCAGCTCCCAACACAGTCATTCTAATATGATTAATATCTGACAATTAAATACAAAGAGATTTCCTAAGTCTAAGCACACTTTTTAGGAAACCCACCATGGAACCAGTACAGTAAATATTTCCTAACATCTGTAAATATAAAAAAGCAGGGCGACATTGTCTCCATCCTCCTTGTTTTAGTAAAGGTGTTACCCATCTTCGCCTTTCGTTAATATAAAATTTACAGAATAAAATTACATGTATTGTTGTTTGTGGAGAAATATTGTCGCAAGGGCAACGACAGAGTTCCCTCGACCAGTTGTTTAAATCAGGAAAACTAATTAAACGATGAAAGATTCCAAATCGGAATCTTGTTAGTAGATATCTATCGTAACCCCCCAAAATACATGTCAGATACGGTTGAATAGCATAAGTTGCAATTATTATTTGATGCTGAACCACCGTAGGTTTACTCATTTCCAAGGTTAACCGGTTTTCTTCCAGGTGGGTCATACAGATTTTTTTTAAATCCTTCCTGGTAATAGAATTCATTTTTTCAGGTAGAAAGTAAAACTCTGGGTGTCCAATATCCTGCATAAAGTTTTTTACATATTTTAGCCATGGGATCTTGGAAGCATTATCTAGTCTCATCACATCAGTTATTATTTCCCTGTTTAAGCCAGTGCTAACAGAGATCCATATTCTGTGCCAGAGCAGCACCGGTTGTACCTTCATTAGGTCAGAAATATATAATACACCTAGTTCACTGTGACAGTTAAAAACAGGGGCACTGACGGGGACCGCTAAAATGAATTTTAAAAAAGCATTTTCTATATATTGAATCGATGTACAATCTTGAAAACCCCAGATGCCTGCCCCAAAAACAGCTATACTCACACATTTGGCTTGATAAATTTTTAGAAGAATTTCTGGTGGCCTTCTCCCCAATTTTTTTGTAAAATTCATTAAGGCTGCGGTGGATTTCATAAACAAAAGGCTCCTAGCCTTAATTGCTTTTGCCCAGGAGCCAGTTCGATTAAAAAGGACCCCCAAATAACAAAAAGAGTTAACAGTTTCAACCCTACGCCACCCCGCATTGTAACTTCTATTCTTATTTTTCCCTCTCCCACATGACATGATAAAGCTTTTCTTAACATTCATTTTTAATCCAAGATTATCCATAAAGCTAGCATAAAAGGTGAGAGCCCTCTGTAAACCGATCTGGGTACGAGCCATAAGTACTGCATCATCGGCATAGAGGAGAGAGCATATAGGGCGGTTATTGACATATGGTGAATCCCTAACATGTGACACCAACTCCTGCTCCAAGGCATTAGTATATAGTGTGAACAGGAGTGGTGCCAAAACACACCCTTGCCTTACACCCCTCTCCACTTTAAATGGCACAGTACACTCTCCCTTAAGTCCATAACGGACTTTTGCAGTGGCACCACAATATAGCTGCCTTAAAAACTGGATTAAAACAGGATCCACCTTTAAATCACTAAGAACGCCCCACAGTTTATTATGAATTACGCAGTCAAATGCGGCTGTTAGATCAACAAATGCCAAGTAAAATTTTCCTGTTTTTGCCTGCGTATATTTTCCAATTAAAATACTAAGATTAAGAATTTGCTCGTTGACTCCTAAGCCAGATCTGAAACCATATTGTACGTCACTTAAAATACTTTCATCTTCCGCCCACACCTGCAACCGATCTAAAACAATCCTGCCCGCTACTTTCATGAGCGAATCTAACAAAGATATTGGGCGGTAGCAGGCAGGATTTTCCCGCTCCCCCTTCTTAAAAATAGGGACTATAATCGATTCTGACCATGTGCTTATAAATCCCTTTTCACAACATGCTTTTAGGACCCGAGTAAGAATGGGGCCCCACATCTCCAAGTTCGACTTAAAGAGATCAATTGGTACCCCATCCGGGCCAGCGGCCTTGCCACTCTTACTTGTATTTATGGCCATGATTACGTCATGCAAGGAAATATCAAAATCAATTGGCGTAAAATTCTGGTAGGTCCACTCAGTATCTTGGCTATGGATTGCTTCCTCAGTGGCCCCCGAGTACACACTTGAAAAAAAGTCCACCCACGTTTTTTCCGCTATCGCCACTTCAATTGATGGTACATCTAATCTATGATTGAGGAAAGGGGCATTCACGGCTAGCCAGAATTTAGAGCTGTCCCTACTTATTGAGGCTTCACTGAGATTCTTCCAGGCCTTTTCTTTTAACTCGATTATCCTGTTTTTCCTAGCTTCATTATAAAGCTTTCTACAGGACCTAATCACCTCTTTATCCCTAGTTGATCTATGTAGGGCACTCTTTAGGTTAGAATAACTTTTTGTACAATTATTATCAAACCATCCCTGTCTGGAGTTACGTGTACCTTTATTTTCCGCTTGCAACGTATTTTTTACGATTTCAGTAATGGAAGAAAAAGCCTTTAAAACGTTTTCATGCGAAGGATTATCACTTAAACATATTAAAATTGGGTCTAATGCCTTTGTGACTATTTCTTTGCTTAATTTTATAGGGTCCCGGCTCACCCAGCGAATCGCAGAGCCATTAATTCTTCCCAACTCTATATTTTGCACCCATGCTAATGTATTACAAGTTTTCCTTGCTAAACAGTTTGGAATTGCTATTTTCACACTTATAGCTAAATGGTCACTCATCACATTTTGGTGAATATTATACCCTTTTACATAACATGCATGTCGATTTGGTATAATAATAAAGTCTATAGTCGATTCAGCTCCTCTACCTATAAATGTATGACCAAACTCCACTCTTGGAGAACATAAGCAATTTGAAAAACCAAAATCATGTTTATACATAATCTCATTAAACAGTTCACCTTTATCTGAGTGGAAAAAATGAAACGGAGGGTCATCGTCTTCCAAAGTTAGTCCACATTTCCCTATTTCAGCCAATGGGCACAGACCAACGTTAAAATCCCCTCCCCAAATAGGGATAATTTCAGTCTCGCTTTTTAGTTTTAAATTACTAATGTCGTCGCTAAGCTTCCCTAATATAACCCCCAATTGCCCCTTTTCCACATTATTATAAAAATTGATCAGAACCAGTGTACAATTTGCTACCGTATGTATTAAAACAATTTGATAATAAATTTCAGATCTAACCATCTCGACATTATGTGCCCCTAGCAGGTTTGAGACATATACACATATTCCCCCTTGGATCTGCCACTCGCTGATTCAATAGCTGGTGTGTGGAATGTCTTGAATCCATTAATGTGTATTTCATCGATAACCCATGTCTCTTGTAAGCACAATATATCAAAATTGCTAATAAAATTCAACCAAACCGGATCATTCACTTTATTCCTTAGGCCCGCTAGATTCCAAAACAGAATTCTACATAGTCCCGTTGCTTGGTCGATTATTTCAGTGTAATCTGCCTTAATGGGATCCTCACTATTAGGGTTATTTTCCCCCTCATCTTCTGGCTCATCATGAGTTGTGCCACACAGGGTAGATACACATGGG
This sequence comes from Calotriton arnoldi, assembly GCA_963921515.1. Lineage (NCBI taxonomy): Eukaryota > Metazoa > Chordata > Amphibia > Caudata > Salamandridae > Calotriton > Calotriton arnoldi. Next base: position 2,056,277 of record CAWUFW010000430.1, read on the forward strand.
ATTTCAACACCGTGATCGTTTCCGGTTTCAATTCCTGACGAGTTCTGGCAGATTGATAGTCAATCATTTTCATCCAAAGTAGTTAGCGGCCCAAATCTATTTGACACTGCTAAATTATATAGTGGACCATCCAAGGCCTGTCTATAGAGCCCTTGATTTTCAGGTTTTTCCGGACACGATGGCCGGTAAAAAAAGTCCAACGGATATACTTGAATACTAGTATTAGTTGCGCTCGAATTTTGTAATCTCAGTAAAATTTCCCTTACCAACGCTGGTGATCCTAACGAAAGGACAATGCAGTCGCCTTCAAAAAATGTTCTATTATTTCCTATCCAATTAATTCTCCTCACCATCTTAAATTCCCCAAAAAGTGCTCTGGTCAGACCTATCCGATTACCCAGCCAGTGTATTGTTTTATTTCTTAGGGCATGCCAAGTTTCCGTTTCTGGCACAGAAAGAGAGGGAACATTGGCTAAAATAACAGTATACGGTACAGCAGCCGGTGGCAGGTTAAGTGTTGTTACATTTTGCGTCACCCCGGGGGTATTGTTAATTATTGTACTAGTACTTTCCCCTCCTATCCGTCTTTCAGCTCTTTTGTGGCCAATCCCTCCCGTCTCATTTAATCTGTGCTCCCTACTCCCTAATGGGAGCCTATTTTCCGTGCTTACTGTTATAATCGGATGAGGTTCCTATGGCTCACCCTGTTCAATTACTCCTTGTGGACCCTTTACCGACTGAGGAATGGTTTTTAAAACACCCTTCTCGGGGCATATAGGCATACCCAGTAACTTCTGAGTTTCTACAACCCTTTCATGTGCGGCCGTATTCTGGGCTGCTAGGACTTTCTCCAAACCTACTTCTATTTTGTCCAATCTGCCCGCAAGAGTGCTGATAGATTGTGTAACGAACTCCTTTAGGTCCTTAATGACCGAGGGCAGATTTACTGGCTCACATAGAGGTACATTGTTACTTTTCCTCCCCCCTCGGTACACCTACACTGCCTCTATACCTCTGTGTTTTATTTTTGGCACCCTGCAATGTTCCCTGTAACTTTCTTGGGTGAGTTGTAATTAGTCTAGGAGTAGGAGTAGGAGTCGGTTGGGTTATATGTGTACCTTCAACAGTTTTATCAGGTTTACTTAGAATTAGCGATTTACAAGATTTATTTGTGGGGGGTGAACGGTCATTATCCAATTCCCCTAAAGGAATAACATCGGAGATTTCCTGAATACAGCCATTTTTACGTTGCACTTTCGGGGTATCATTCACAGCAGCCACTACATCCCTTGGTATGGTACTATCTGTTATTTTTTGTAATACTAACGGTGGATCCACAGTATCAATATTTAATGTTTCTTCCACAGAGCTTATCTGCCTTTCGATGTCACCAACTGCCCCTGTTAGGCAATTTAGCAGAGTCATATTAACTTTCCTGTGCTTACTTGGTGTTTTCAATATCTGACTCGCCACTTGCTTCCTTTTCCCCATAGTGCAGGTCAATCAATTACCTACTACTACAACTGTTGGTCTAAAACTCAAATATCCCCAAGGGAGATCCACCAGTACACAGCCTATTTGCTAGCTTAACCACAAAAAATATAAAATGCAGTATTCTCCTAGCGTAAAGTCAAGATCTAAAGAGGATCTGGAAAGCAAAAAGTGCAAATGTGCAAAAATGCAAAAGTGCAAATATGCAAAAGTGCGAATGCTACCACTGGGTTCCAATTGTCCTCAGATATTAAATAAATGAATAAATAACCATATTTCACAAACTATACATATACAATTTAGACTACAATTTAAACTATTAAAAATTCTGTTAGGAATACAAGCAAAGCGCCAAGTGCAAAGTACAAAAAAGTTAAAAGAAATAAAACCTGGTACACGAGCTACAGGGACCTCTAAAATGCTAGTAGCAAGATATTAATGTGCAAAATAGCAAGTTGTTTAAAGTCACCTATAATTGGTAACACACGTGGCCTCCAACCAATTGTGTGCAGTTGGTCACTCGGGTAGTTGAATCACAGTACCTTTAAGTCCAGTCTTATTTAGGGACACGACCCTAAACGTTCGGGAGGTGGCCCTGCCCTGCCTCTTCCTGGCACTGACGGGCAAGGACGGGCCTGCCCTTGGCCCGGGCTTCGCCCGGCGCGCGCCCGCACGCGTCCCGCGAAGCGAGTGCTGCGAGTCATTAAATACGGCCCCCTGGGCGCACAGCAGTGATGTCGGCGCCTCCAGGCGCGTACAGCAGGGCTCTCTGGGACTTGGAGTCCCCCCACAGGTCACTGTTCGGCAACGATGCGGCTCCCGCGAAGCGGGTGCCGCGAGTCGTTAAATACGGCCCCCTGGGCGCAAAGCAGTGATGTCGGCACCTCCAAGCGCGTACAGCAGGGCTCTCTGGGACTTGGAGTCCCCCCACAGGTCACTGTTCGGTGGCGATGCGGCTCCCGCGAAGCGGGTGCCGCGAGTCGTTAAATACGGCCCCCTGGGCGCACAGCAGTGATGTCGGTGCCTCCAGGCGCGTACAGCAGGGCTCTCTGGGACTTGGAGTCCCCTCACAGGTCACTGTTCGGCGGCGATGCGGCTCCCGCAAAGCGGGTGCCGCGAGTCGTTAAATACGGCCCCTGGGCCCCTGGGCGCACAGCAGTGATGTCGGCGCCTCCAGGCGCGTACAGCAGGGCTCTCTGGGACTTGGAGTCCCCCCACAGGTCACTGTTCGGCGGCGATACTCAATACAACCGTCCGTAAATGGTTATCTTAGGATTTATTATATGAACCATACTATTTATTTATTTATTTGAAGGTTTTATATAGCGCGAACAAGACCCTTGTGGGTATCAGAGCGCTTTACATGTCATATGTTGGAAACAAGTATAAGCATAGAAAAATACAATTATAGGCGATTCAGATATACGGTGCTCAATAATACAGACTAGTAATTAACATACAGTAATAAGTAAGTAATACACGTGAATTTAGCCATGAGAATCGCTTTCACTTCTTTTTTGAAGGAGGCAGTGGAAGGGTTCAGTCTTGTTTCTGTGGGCAAAGCATTCCAGATCCTGGGAGCCATTCCAGAGAAGGACCGGTTGTAAGTTTTTTTCTTGGCAAATCGTTGTGGTTTCAGTAGAAGATTCTTGGAGCTTCTGGAGGCTCTATTACCAGCAGAGAGTCCCAGTTTCGGAGCTAGATAGCTCGGGGAATTGTGGTGTAAGGCCTTGTGCGTCATACATGCGATTTTCAGATGAATTCTAGCTTCAAACGGTAGCCAGTTGAGGGCTCTAAGGTCTGGAGAGATGTGAGAGGTTCTCTTTGAACCTGTGATGTGTCTCGCAGCTGAATTGATAGCGGCTCTTAGCGGGGCTGTCGTCGACCTGGGGAGGCCGCCTAGGGTTACAGCCCCATATTCCATTCTTGGGATTACTAGGGCTTGAACTGCTTGTTTGAAGTCGTTTGCTAGCAGGAAGGGTTTCAGTTTTCGCAGGGTGTTCATGTGGAAATTTGCTCTTTTTGTGGAGGCGCTGATATGCTTCTGCATCTTTAGGTTTCTGTCCAGTGTCACACCTAGCGATTTCGCTGATTCGACAATGAGAGGTTGCCCTTTGAGTGCTGTTAGGTGCTTCATCCATTCCAGGATGGTGGATGATTTGTTGGGGGCGATTAGGAGGAACTCCGTTTTGAGGGCGTTTAGTTTCAAATGGTTTTCGGCCAACCATGTTTGAGTTTTTGTAGCGTTGTGTTGAGAGATTTGATGTCCTCAAGTGAATGGATCTTGATGTAGAGTTGGGTGTCGTCTGCATACATATGGAAATGGATCTCTGAGAGACTGAGAAGTTCGGTGAGTGGTTCCATGATAAGTTTGAAAAGTGTGGGTGAAAGGGAAGAGCCTTGCGGTACTCCTAACGTGACTGGCACGGGGTTGGACAAGGATTGATTGACCTTGAATCTTTGCGATCTATTTTGGAGGAAAGAGGTAAACCAGGTAAGCACAGATCCAGATATTCCCATTCTGTGTTTCAGGAGTTCTAGCAAGTTATCGTGTTTGACGGTGTCAAATGCCGATGACAGGTCGAGTAAGATTAGTAAACAGGCTTCGTTTTGGTCAAGGATTTTTAGAGCGTCGTCAATTATGTGTGTCATGGCTGATTCAGTACTGTGACCTGCTCGAAAGCCTGATTGGTATTGGTTAAGCAGGTTGAATTGATCGATGTGGTTGCTAAGCTGGGTGTGAACACATTTTTCCAAGAGCTTGGCTAGAGTGGGGATGTTGGATATCGGGCGATAGTTATTTAAGTCAGATGGGTCAGCTGTTGGTTTCTTTAGGATAGGGGATACCTGCCCTGTTTTCAGGATTTCTGGGATGGTTCCTTGAAGGAGGGAGGTATTTATAATCTTGGTCCAGAGAGGTAGTAACAGTGGAATGAAGTCTTTTAAGTAGTTAGCGGGAAGTGGGTCTATGAAATGGCTGGAGGGATTCAGGGTTAGTGTCTTTAGTATAGTATCTTCACTGTAAGTGTTGAAGTAGGACAAGGTTGCGTTGTTTTTAAGGTTGAATTTTGTGGAACATTTGACTGGGACACCTGTCAGGGGCAGTGCGGAGTTCTTTTGCATGTCCGTAAGGGATAAAAGGTCATTGAGTAAGTCGGTTTTTATGGCTTCTGATTTTGTAGTGAAAAAGGAGGCAAATTCCTCACAATTGGGTAGAGTGTCAGGGATAGCCTTGGGGTGGATGGGTGCACTCTTGGTTTGGGCTTTGATTAGATCAAATAGTTTTTTGGGACAGTTCTCGGCTTGGTCTAGTTGATTCCTAAAGAAGTCGGTTTTAGATCTTCCGATCTTTCTGAAGTAGGAGTTTCTGGTGGTTCTTAGTAGCTTGAGGTGGTCAGCTGACGGTGCGGATCTCCATCGTCGCTCAATTACTCTAAGTGAGCGTCTGTCTTCATTTAGCCTACCGTCATACCAGGGTTTTGAGTCTTTTGTGGTGGTTCTTTTCCATTGTAGAGGGGCTATTTTGTCTAGTAGGCTGTTCATGGTGTGGAAGTAGTGGTTGGTCAGACCTTGTACATCGGCTAGGTTTTCTGGGGTACATAGGATGTTTGGATTAGAGGATGCTAGTAGGTCGGAGCTGACGTTTTTCAGATTTCTCTTCCAGATCTTTGTTCTCAAGAGTTGTGTCGAAGGTCTTTTAACTGATACCATGACTTGGAATGTAATGATGTGATGGTCAGACCAATCACAGGGGACGGTCGAGTCGAGCTGAGTGGAGTCAACTTTGGAGATTACTAGGTCGAGGGTTGCGCCTTTGTCGTGTGTGGGGCTGTTACAGATTTGGTTAAGATTAAGGTCTGAGAGGAAAGCTTTGAGGCTGTTGACCCCTGGGTCGTTCCGGTCATCCCAGTGAAGGTTGAAGTCACCCAGGAATATTTGCATATTTTGTTGGCCGTCATTTGTAGCTAGAATATCCATGAGGTGTTCTATGAATGTGATGTTATCTCCTGGAGGGTGGTAGAATGTGTGTAATGAACATATTTGTTTGTTATTACTAGAGATGTTTAAGCAAAGGTATTCATAGGAGGATGGTGCGGGGGCATAGGAGTTGATCACTGTTAGATTGCTCTGATGTATGCAAGCGATCCCACCACCTGGCCTATCAATTCTGTCAAGTCTGGTGATGTCATAGTTAGGGGGTACTAGTATGTCCAGGATGGGTGTAGATGATTCATTTAGCCATGTTTCCGTCAGGATTAGAATGTCTGGTTCGTTAGTGAGTAGAAGGTCAGCTATATCGGCTGCGTGTCTAGATGCTGACCTGCAGTTTAGGAGTATACATTTTAGCCGCGTCTTGTTGGATAATATGGTGGGTTCGAATGTGAGAGGGATTCGCGTGAGGTTGTTTTAACCATGCCTCTGGAATTGTGTCTTGTAGCTGTGTGTGTGTTGATAGGGATAGACTGGATTAAGGAATCTATATGCAAGTTATCTGGGTGCACAGAGTTATGTGGGAGGTAAGATAGCTCGTAAGAGTAAGGCACCTAATTCTTTAGATGATAAGGAATTTTTCATCCTGATTGGGCGGGATAAGGCATTGGGGTAAGGTACTGTACTCCATCTTGCGGACTCATGATTTTGGAAGCTTACATGTAGATATTGGGTGCAATTAGAATTTTTGATGTGTGGGTATGTTCTGGAATCATCTTAGGGGGCGCGAGCTTGGGTTGCTGTAGAATCAGATCGTGTCGAGTTTGGATGTCAGCTTTGACTTGTTGCAGAGATAATATCTCGTCTAGTCTGGGGTCTGTAGTGAGCGTTGCCATATTTGATGGATGGACTGTGGGTGAAGGAGGAGTAGTTGTGCCTTGTGTGAAGTTTGAGGGGGAGTCGTATTCGGGATCCTTGTGTTGAGATCTTTCTGTGAGTATGTCGATGGAGAGGGGGAGTGTAGAGGTTGGGTGTGGAGGAGTCTGGATGTGGGTTATGTAAGGGACTGTGGTGGTATAAGTGGGGGTTGAGGGGACAGTTGGGACGTTGGGCTGATGGGAGGAAGGGGTTATATGTGTGGTTGGGACCGTGTGACTAGTATTGTTGTTGGGGGAGGAGTAAGCATAGGGGAGATGAGTGGCGTTATGAGGATGAGTGATGGATTGGCTAAGAGGTGTGAGTGGGGCGTTGGGAGTATTGGTGCGGGGAGAAGGTGGGGGGAGATAGTGTGTGTAGTGGTGGTGTTAGGGTGCGAAAAGGGCTTAAGGTGGTATGTGTTGTTAGCCCGGGTGTCGGTTAGGTCTGGGGTGGGTGTTTGTGCAGAGAGGGACAGCTGGGTATCATGACTTAATTGGGAATCAGATTGGGAGTTGGTAATTAAGCTGTGTTTGGCTGGTGAGGGGGGGGTGTGTCCTTATAACTTTTTCCTTGATGAGCGGAAAGATGTTATCTAGTAGGTTTAGGTTGCGGTCCGATGATTGCATGAGGATGATCCCATTATGATAGTGATTGTAGCTGCTGCTTTATAGAATGGGGATGGGAGGATAGATAGTGTGAGTCCGTGCGCTGTTTTCCTCAAGTTGGCGACCTTAAAAAGAGCGAGAAAGGCTTTTCTCCATTGAGCTCTTCTTTTAGTATAGAAGATGATGTCATTAGTAATGTGCCCTTTGTTCATTGAATAGTAGGGATCAGAGATTGGGGTTTCAGGGTGAGATTTTAGAATGTTGTGTTTAAATCCTTTAGCTGCTTTTTTTGTAAGGTATGTTGATTGCTCTTGTCAATAATTACATGCATTCTCATACTGCAGTGACTTGTTGTTTTATGGTGCATAGGTTGCCCTGCACGTACCTTAATTTAAATAATTCTATGCATCATAATGTGTTGTGTGTGGTTTCTAAGAATCACGTACTGCCTGCCTTGTAATTATATAGGAATATCCTCATTGTTGTACAATAACGAATGTTTCTCCTCTAATATGTTGTTCACTCACATATAATGTGTTTTAATGAATGTAATTTTAACAAAAAGTATGCTCATGTCATGATGGCCCTCCTTGGATCTGGTCTCTTTCTACCTAACCCCCTTCCAATATGGCTGTGGCCTTTACCTACACACACATTCCCTGGATTACATTGCGTCATCACGCCCATCACGCTCACGCCGGCTCATTCCTGCTTAGGGATTAATGGCACCACCTCCCTTTTGCCGCATTCACTTCGGGTGCCGGTCACTAATCGGAACTCATGTCCCACGTTACAACTCCTCCTCACCAGGTAAGATTGCCACGTATTACGGCTGGTAATTCAGCGCTTCCATCCGGATTATATCTTTACAATTTTAATAATTCCCGCAGCGATATCCCTCCTGGCTGGCCTTGGATCCCAACACCCGCGCATCATTGTTTCTCTAATTGCAGCCTCCCCGGCAAGCCCATCGTGGCTTGCAAGTATTCCCTCCAACACCTGCGCATCTGTGGTTCTCTACTCATGGCCTCCCTCGCCCGGGCCATTGTGGTATGTTAGTTAATTGAGTATTATTATTATATCTAGGAAGGTGACACTCCGTCCCTTCTTAACCACCCCTAATTCCATGCAATTTCAAAACCTCTTGCCTCTTGATGGCCCTGTGCAATGCACTCGGCTTGCCATCCTTCATGGAGATCGATACCAGGGCTGTGTGACCCTAACCCACGTACCCCGCCCATGATTCCAAGGTACTATGACTACCGATGCTCACCAACTTAGTCACATAGATACTCCCTGCAATCACTTCTGTTCACGACTCATAATAGGATAAATCAGCATGACTCACAGCTCCGGCCTAGAGTTTACCATCATCACTCCAACTGGCATGTTGGCATGCAACACCCACTGTTACCCACGAGTAAAATGATATACGGTTTTTAAATCCCCTGACTAATTTTTCCCCTCTTTTCTCTGTTTCCTTCTTTCTTCTACCCCCTTTTGTTTTCCCCAATAGGCAATTGCCACAGGCATCTATTCCTTTGTCCTGAAGATGATCTCTGCATTCATGTAGGGGGATCGAAACGTCGTCGACTTCTCAATTTATCCAGTAGTGGCTTGGATGTTGTACATTGTTCAGCCACATCTTTTTGTTTGCCTGAATTCCTTGATATGATTAGGTTCCCACTTTAATGTTTTTCTCCTTGCATTTTCTATTAAATGATCATGTCCAATAGGACAAAAAGATAGACATCATTGTATTTCAATTTTATTATGCTTTGACCTCAAACCTTCTTGTCAGGGACCATTTGTTCCTCAAAATACTAAAATTGGCTCGGGCACTCAAGAGGAAAGTCCAAAAACTCAAAGAGCATATCTTAGCTACAGAGGTTTTTGCAAGTTGGGAGCCCTTACCACATAAGAAATTACCCCGGGAAGTTGCCTGGATTTTGTCTTAGAAGAAAGATAAGGAGTACTTATCTCAGAAATCTTCAATCCAAATGTCAGTATTTTCCCTGGGCAGCTCTGACATATATCCATATCTCTATAACTTGCAGGACCTATCGCTCAGTTTGGAAATTTAGAAAACCATAATAGGCCTTAATCCGTTCATGGCTATACTCTTTCTGGCTGATAAAATAAGAGATAATATGTGTTACTGTATATGCACTTTACAATCAAAATGTACCATTAATCATTTATTAATTGACTGTCCTCTTCTTTTATCTAAGAGACGGGAATTTTTAAGACCATTATTTTTAAAATATGGTACGTTGATCAGTCCTCTTGCAATTGATGTTTTAATAAATTTATGCTTCCTTGATGTAATTGTGGGCATGGGGCACTTTTTATGCTCCTTGATAAAAATGCACTGTCATGAACTAAGATTTTAGACAAACTATATGCATTTGTTTTTTGGGTTTAGAATGCTTTTATTATTGTTTTACACACAATTACGGATTAAATTACATACAACTTTATTTGGATATTTTTATCTAGATGATTAAAAAATGTGACATTGTTTTGTATTGGTTTTAACGACTAATGTCAAAATAAACGTTTTGACCCTCACTGGCATACATAGTCCAGATTGTTTCACAATCTCTCTCACTCACAATCACTCCTGATCATTCACCTGCACCCATGCTTTGATGATCCCAGTGACTGTGACATTGAAAATTGTATTTGTACAACTGTCTTTTCAATGTTTGAACACACAATAACCTTAAAAATAAACTGTAAACTTCACAGGAACATAAGGAGTTCTGAATTCCTTGTTCCATGGTACTTGTTTTATTCGCTTCAAAGACGAACGGCCAATTGCACACATGCCATTTCTTCTCATCACAGTAATTGCTACTGAGGCTGCCCCACTTCTTGACAGAGAGGGTTATCCAATCATGTTGTAAAATATACCTAAAAAATTATTTGTTTCTATTATAACTTTATATTACTTCCTTTAAATCTATCTCATGATGGAACTGCTGCATGGCGAAACAAAAATGGTAAGAGCAACGCTTAGTGACCAGTGTTAGAGGTTGCTTCTGTCCTTTGGGGGGGAGCATTCTCCCCCTCAGGTGCCAGAGCTGGGACAGGCAGCAGCAATGCACTCCTGTCTGAGCTGGGTGAATGCAAAGCTGCCTTAAAGACTTTTCTGTTGTCATGTGGTGCCTGATTGGGCACATAACCAAGAGAAGGTGCACACAGAAAGAGTGTGGCGGATGAAGTATAGACCCTCTGATAAACTCATTTATAAACAGGCGTTGAAAGACCACTATAGGAAAGTCCGCGAGGGAAAGAAACTCTTCTTCTCCACAAAAATCGTTCAGGCGGGCAATAAAAGCAGAGAACTTTTTAATATTGTAAAAGGTTTCTCTTCTCCCATGGCAATTGGTTGCCCGTTTGTTCCTACGAGCGATTGGACCAGTCGCATGGCCTGTTTCTTCTACGATAAAATTAAAAACATTCAGGAGTCTTTTGAAGTTCAGTCGCCAGCGCTAGAGGCAGCAATTGGTCTGCCCCCCAACGCTTGCTGTAATACTGATGGCTCCCTTACGAAGTTTCCTGCTATCACTCCGGAGCAATCCCTGGCACTTATGAAAACTCTTAAGTCCGGCTCACCATCTGATCCTTGCCCAGCAAAAGTACTGTCTTCTATTGCAGAAGTGATAAACCCTGTAGTAAATTTGATTTTGAACACCGCCCTGCGGGAGGGGCACATGCCGCAAATTTGGAAACACGCAAAAATTCTCCCGCTCCTAAAGAAACCCACGGCAGACCCTGAGGTCGCCGGAAACTACAGGCCTATATCCCTCCTGCCTTTCTTCTCCAAGGTTTTGGAGAAATATGTCAACACAGTTACTACGGATTACGTGGAGGCCAACCATCTTCTGCACCTGAGCCAGTCGGGTTTCAGAGCTAATTTCAGCACGGAAACGGCCCTGCTAGAAGTCGCTGAAACTATAAATGCCACGTTGGATAGAGGAGGCAATGCGATCTTGGTGTTGTTGGACCTTTCCGCGGCCTTCGATACCGTGCCCCACAACAGATTATTGCAAAGACTCAAAGAGGGCGGTATCGGAGGCACGGCATTGAGATGGTTTACCTCCTTCTTAAATAACCTGTTACAAACTATCTGGTCTCCGCCTTTCGCCGCCGCTATCCGTCCCATGAATGTCGGGGTTCCACAGGGCTCAATTTTGAGCCCAACATTGTTTAACTTGCACTCCTCACCGAGAAATACGGTGCCAAAATAGTGTTGTATGCGGATGACACTCAATTGTTGTTCACGTGCGAGAAGGGTGCTGAGTTTAAAGGCAATGTGATCAACACCTGCATCTCAGAGGTATTTTCTTGGCTTAGACTAAACCAACTTAAGTGCAACTCTGAAAAGTCAGAGATTATTTTCTTCGGCTCACGTCCCTGTGATGCATGGCACACATGGTGGCCACAGGACATGTCTCCCCCCACGTCCTCAGTTACCACCGTGAAAAATTTGGGGGTCAAATTGGATGCTGCTCTCTCTATGAAGGCTCAAGTCCAATCGGTGGCGGGGGCCTGTTTTGGGGTGATGAGAATGCTGAGGAACTTTCTCCCCCTGCTCCCAGTCTCTCACAGGAAAACTGTGGTCCAGGCCCTGGTGATCTCGAGACTGGACTATGTGAATTCTCTGTACTTGGGCCTCCCTGATTATTTACTTGGCCGACTGCAGGTGGTCCAGAATGTGGCGGCCAGGGCCATCTTTTTGACAGGACCTAGGATGCACACGACCCATCTTCTGTCAGCCTTACATTGGCTTCTGGTGCGGAAAAGAATCCATTTCAAAGTGCTAGTATTGGTCTTCAAAGCCTTTCATAAGATTGGAGCCCCCTACCTTAGGGCAAGATTTCAACCCTATATACCTCAACGTACCTTGAGGTCCTCTGCTCAGCTCCTGACCTCTACCCCGAAGGTCCTACTCTCCCGGGTAGGGGGAAGATCCTTTCAAGCGGTGGCCTCTCGGCTATGGAATAGCCTACCTCTCTCTCTTAGACAGGTACCGGACCTCCTTTCTTTCAGGAGGAAACTAAAAACATGGCTCTTCCAACATTAGGATCTGTCCGATTTTTGCTGTGGGATGTTGTTCTGTTTGCCGTTACGTGGTTTTTGTCTGCTAGCGCCGGGACAGTCTTGGGAGTAGCCGCGCGCTGTATAAATACCTAATAACATAACATAACAGGGTTTTTTTATGCAGAGGCCCTCATCTTGTGAGATGAGAGATAGTTGCTAACAAACCCTTTGGAAAGAGGAACCCTAGACCTAGAGCAGTCTTACTGGCATAATGGAGCTAAGGAAGGCATCCAAAAAATGCACTAATACCTCCAACAATAAGTCGCCAAGGGAGGAAGAATTTTTTACAGTGACCAAAGAAGGTCTTCAATTCATGAATAATGAGGCTATGAATGCAGCTTTATCAGAACTAAGGTGGCGGTCCCTCCGCCATCTGGCTCCCATTTCCCCCGCCACATTAGGATGGCGGGGGAAGTCGTTCGGGGGAAAGAGCGCCCGCCACGCTTCCGCCACAGGCAATCGTTGCAATTGCCTGGCGGAGCGCTTCAGACCGGGGACATGGTGACGGTGCCTAGCAGGCACCGCCTGCCCGATCACAATGCTGGCATCAGCCAGCCTTTCCATGGCGGTGGAACCGCCATGGAAAGGCTGGCTGAGGCTGGCTGAGGGGGGCCCGTAACGGGCCCCCTCTGTGGTGAGGAGGGCAGTTGTGGGTACCCCCCTACATTTCCATGCACAAGGTGGCAGGCACCGCACGGTGCCTGCCACTTTGTGCAGGGAAATGCACAACATGGCCATTTAACATTGCGGCGGGTGCTGCAGCCAGCAGCACCCGCCGCAATGTTAAATTGCTGGATGCGACCGCCGCGGTGGCAGTCGCATCGTAATTAGGGGTGCGGGACTGCCGCAGTACAGGCGGGCGGTCCCGATCCCGCTACGATGGCGGGCGGACTCTAGTCCGTCCGCCAACGTAATAGGCCCCTAAGTGCTAAGAAGCCTAAAGAGAGACTCCCCTCCTCTTGATGATCTTCTGATGCATAATGTCTTTAAACAGTGATTTGAAACGAGCAGGAAGACATAGTCAAGTCAGTTTTTCCTTGTTTTCTGTTTAAAAGATATCCATTGGAAAATTTGGAAGAGAGTTTTTTTAAAGCAGTTGATAGGAAGGCTTAACGGCTGACTTAAGAGGGCATACACAGCATCTAAGCTCTGCCATTCAGCAGCAGCTAAAAGACTTTCAGATGTTGTTTGTCTGCAGGAAGGCAAAGATTCCACCATAATTTTGGGGGCTATGGAACTGACAGCACAGTTTTTAATGGGTCTACCTCTAGCTTTCCTGTCATCAGCAGCAGCTGCTTCAATTGTTAGAAGGAGACTTTTATGATGATGCTGTGGAAGTTGGATCTATCATAAAGATTTTTAATACACCATCCCTAATTTGTGGATGAAAAAATGTTTACTCCCTAGCAAAACAAACTAGCTGAGGATAAAAAATGCTCCAATCTTTCAGGCCACACCCAACAAGAAAATCTTTCATCCAGAAATGCTCACTACAGGGACCTCAAGAAAGGAGGGGGCATATTTACTAGTAAAGTGGCGAAGTGTGTTGCTAAAGCCAGGTAGGCTAACGCAGGGGCGTAACGCAGGCCCCCGCAGCCCCTGCGGAGCGGGGGGCCCCCTCAGCACAGTACTCAGGCCCAATAGCTCCGGATTAAATCCGGAGCGGGGGCCCCTCCGTGTGCATGGCAGGGGGCCCCCTCAACTTTTGTTACGCCACTGGGCTAACGACAAGCTCCATCACTTTAGAAACGCAGGTCTGCACCATATTTACATTTCCCCCTGCGCTGGCGCTAAATTTAGCTGCCTAGCAGCAACGTTCCCCCTAAGCTGGCTCAATGCAGCACACATAGAAGTTGCAAAACGTCATTTTTTTTAAATGTGCACATAAACAATCATTGGCATTTTGCTGTTTCCATGTGTGCTGCACAACGCAGCACACATGGAAACAGCAAAAACGAGGCAAAATAAAACTCTTCTCCTCATTTCGCCAGGGTAAGACCAGGTTTTCCCTGGTCTTAATTTTGGTGCTACCCCATATTTACGCCACCTTTGTAAATATGGGGCAGTGTCAAAATCAATGGGTGTTGCGGTGGAACGCCCATCACAACACCAATTGCCCCCCCCCCCTTTCACGCTAAGTATAGCGTGAAAGGGGGCCTTATTTACAAGGCAGAGTTAAGCCACGTTAAGTGGCCTAACACTGCCTTGTAAATAAGGCAAAGCCCCTATCGCCATCACACCGTCAGAAAAAGCGACGTTGTGGTGGAGATAGGGCCTTGTAAATATGACCTGAGATGTCTCTTTGGATGCAGGCTCATGGTAGGAGAGCCACAGCCATGAAGAAAATCTAGGCACAGTCTTCTCAACCTGAACTGCAGCCCTAAAGGCACGACAATTACTACAACACAGGCTAGTGGTTCTCTCAATTATAAAAGAGGACTATGTAATTGAATTACGTCGCTGTCCAGAAGAACACTTCTTTTTGCTGACCCCAGTTCCAAGATTAGTCATAAAAAGAGAAGCAATGAATGCAGGAATAGAGGCATTGTTACAGAAGGGAGAGAGACTTCTGATTCACGTGGACAGTCACAGATGTTTGCATTTTCCATATCAGGGCATCATTTCCAATTCAAGGAGTTTCAGTTCGGCCTATCATCTTTCCCAAAGGTATTTGCAAAGGTATTGGCACCAGTGGTGGCTTCTTTGCTGTTACAAGGTATTCATGTTTTCCCTCACTTGGATCATTACTTCATTGTTGTTTTTCTCTTTGAAAGGCCGAATTCAGCATCATGTTGGTGTGTAAATCTCTGGATCCTTGGGGTTTCTTCAGAATCTATAAAAATTTCAATTGTTTCCTACACAATAAAAGAATTTCATCAGAGACCTCTTCCACTCTGAGAGAGCTCAAGAATTCTTTCCAGAGACAAGTAGAGCGAACTTACAATTTTAGCTGACCTGTCTTGGCAACAGTGCAGGATTGATCAAGGACGCAGGACTTTTAACCGGTTAACTGCTTAGAACGTTCCGCGCCAGTGCGGAACGTTCTATTAAGTGGGCGGGGCCGCGTCGGCCAACGGACGTGCGCAGCACTACCGAGG
Organism: Calotriton arnoldi; assembly: GCA_963921515.1. Lineage (NCBI taxonomy): Eukaryota > Metazoa > Chordata > Amphibia > Caudata > Salamandridae > Calotriton > Calotriton arnoldi. The sequence continues at coordinate 2,071,428 of CAWUFW010000430.1, forward strand.
TAGTGCTCGCGACGGCCGTTGGCCGACAGAACCACTTAACGGGTTAAGGCGGCTTGCATAGCAGTAGTTCCCTGGATTCAGCACCATTTAACACTCTAGGACCACCACATTCTGAAGGAGGGTTGCAGAACAGCCTGCCTAATGAATATTAATTGTGTAGATCCAGGGCCGGCTTTAGGGCTGTGCGACGTCACTGGGCATTGACCTGGAGGGAGGGCGCTGTGTTTAGCAATAACTTACCATTTAAAAGCAGCTGATGGAGAGTTTCTTGTGCATCCAGAATTCAGGCAGCAATAAAAATGTCAAGATAACTCTTGTGATTAATGTTGGTGTTAGAGAGAGAGAGATGAGAGTTTTGTCTAGTGACAGTTTTGACGCGCCATAAAGTAGCGCAGAAGGTTACTATGCCAGGTGCAAAGAACCAATGTGTATTTAAAGCAGATACCTAAGTGGATTAGTAAAGCCAACCTTTACCAGTGCTCCAAAACAAATGAAATGTATGTGAGAGAGGGGGGCTATGGAGAGACGATGGGCTCTTTTGCCGGGTGGTAGTGAGGGAATCTGAGGAGGAGGTCGGGGTGCTAAAAAAGATTGTTGCAGGGGGCGCCACAATCGCTAAAGCACGCCCAGTATAGATCGCAAAAAAAACTGTTTCCGGGTGATGCGAAATAGTGAAAAGCAGCGAAACTGAGGCACTCTTTACATTTGTATAGTGCAAGAAAACAAAAAGGATATGTCTTGGTGTGTGAGATGACTGTGATGTGTGCACGTAGAAGTAAAAAAGAGCTGTGCTCTGTGAGGAATGACATGCAGGAGTAGTGTTTGATAACTATTCCTGCCAAAGAATCTCTTGATGCAAAATGTTATTTTCTTTAAAAGCGGTCTAATTTCATTATCGTGATATGGCTTGGCAGAGTGCCCTGCTTTTTGTTGCCTTCTTTCCTATCACAGTTTAACCACCCAGTGGCGTATCTGTCAATGTGCAGAAGGTGCAGTGGTACCAGGGGGGGGGGTTAGATTCTTAAGGGGTTCACTGATCACTGATTACTGCTGTATTTTACTACTCCACCTGAAACAGTAGTCAGGCAGACCATTTTCTTTGCATGCCCTAGGCTCCATGGTACCCTTGAAAATTCACCGTAATCAACCACTGACTACGTTTTCTAATTCTCTGAAAAAAAAATTTTCTCCTGCTGTGCCTACCTCTCCAAATTACAGTCATATAAAAAGTAATATCAGGAACTATTACCATCTACGGACTGTAGCCGCAGGCCTGCTCGTGTTTCAACTTCTTTTCGCAACAGCCAACCTTAATTGGTCTAATCACATTTTTATGAAGGTTTGTCTGAGCAGTAGAAATGAGATCCTCCATTATAATTACTGCATACAATAGAGCCTTTCAATTTTGTGTAAAAGGTGGATTGATTTATAGTCCTTTGATTTGCACAAGTCGTCAGTAAAGCTTGCATTCATTGCCAGTATGCTTAAGTAATTGCATTGTTGCAGCTTAGTGGGTTGGCAAGGGGTGTTTGCAAACCGCCTTCCACTAATTCACATCTGCAATTTGCATCACACAATGTTTTTTTAATGAATGTGAGTATTGTTCAGCGTTTAATCAATTCTATACGAAAAAAAAACAGTTCTGTTACAATTGCAATTTTGTGGGTATATTCCAATGGCTAAAAAGAGGCTGGTCTAAGAAAACTAAAGGTTGAAAATCACAGACTCAAAGCCCACTCTATGAATATTGTTAGTAAAGGGTCTGCTTGAAAGCTGCATTGTACCAGACCTAAAAAATGAAGTCCACAGCAATGAAACCTTTGTACTATAGCTGTACCATTGACTACATGTTATCGCCCAAAAAGCATGTAATAACAGACATAGAAGGAAGGTAACAAAAATGGGCAAATGTTATTGGACATAGTAAGCTTCAAGTATTTTTGTTGTTTTAATCATAGTTACTGTAGACTGAGTTATAGAACATACCTTGTTCTCAATGTATATATGGTCCTATTATCTGTGATTCCTAGAGATAAATATTTCAGAAAGCCAACTGAACTGGTATGTAACCATGACCTTTACCCCGCAGTATTTACCACGCAGGTAAGTACCATACAGGTAAGAATATATACAATGGGTTTTTACCTTTACCCCTACATCCTTTACCATGCAGCACTTTACTCCGCAGGTAGATATATGTATTGATATATGCAGTGGCGGCTGCTCCAATTTTAGGATGGTGAGGCAACGCGGCGGGAACGGGGGTGAGGAGAAAATATATATTTGTAAATGTACCTGCTCTGCGGCCGCCACATCGGTGCTCCTCTTCCAATGGTGGTCACGCTGCACAGGCTCCCAGGGGGCAATCACAGCACTGCTCTCATGCTGGTAATACCAGCATGAGAGCAGCGCAGTAATTTGACCTGAATGGGCTGAGTTGACGCTCGCTTAGGCCCAGGGAGCCTGGGGCTTTTCTCTAACCTGGCTGTACAGCACAGCTGGGTTGGGGAAACATGAGTGCGCATGTCTGTTTGGCCGGCCTGAGATGGCCTGCCAAGCAGACATGCACACTAACAAGTGCCCGAACACTCCTCCCTGACTGTGATGCTTGGCAGGAAGGCCCTGCACCGGCCCTAAACTCGGCTGGGAGTAATGAAAAATAAAATGATAATAAAGTGGTGTTATTATCATTTCATTTTTCAGTGGGGTGACGCTCCTCCGCCATAACAGGCCCCTGTGTATATATATATATATATATATATATATATATATATATATATATATATATATATATATATATATATTATCTACTGGCGGTCGCCAGTAGATAGTTATAGTTAGGACCTATTATCCATAGGAAATTCATAACATTCTATTCCCAATAACTTTGGCGTCGTTTGACGAATCATCGCAAAATTTTCAAAACTAGTGGGGCGCTCCGGTCCGCTCCTGTCTTGAAAGTTTCGGGGTGATTCATCAAGCGGGGCCGAGAAAAAGGGGGTCCCAAAACGTGTTTTCTCCATGTTAATTCCCATAGGAAATTTTAGCCACGGCTACAGCCCGAACTGCTGAACGGAATTACACCAAATTTTGCAAAAGGTAGCGCTTGGTTCCGAAAGCGACCTTTTTTTAAATGGTGTAAATCCGTTCAGTAGTTGCGGAGAAATTCAAAAAATAAGAGTGAAAAAATCAATTTCCCATAGGAAACTTTATGCAAGGCTACAGCAAAAACTGCTGAACGGAATTACACCAAATTTGGCAACAAGGTAGTGCTTGGTTCAGAAAGCATTCTTTTTAAAAATGGTGTAAATCCGTTCAGTAGTTGCTGAGAAAATCCAAAATAAAAGTTTCGATATCTATGGCCGCGGTGGATCCGCGCACCCTCCCGATCACGAGCTGCATGCTAATTGGCTGTCAACACTCCAAACCAGGAAGTGTTGGCAGCCATCTTGTTTAACAACTGCGTAAAACACAAAAAGGGGGCAGGGTAGAAACACCCTGACCCCCTAGGCCTGCTCAGGGGGTTCTATAAGGACCCCTAGGGCCCAAAAGATTTTTATTTTTTTTTTTAAATCGGCAAAAAACGCGCTGGGTGCGCGGATCCTGCCGATAAAAAAAAAAAATGAAGCGCGGGCTCCCGCGCTTCTTTGTTATTTGGCCCCCGGGTGGGCCAAGTCCCGGGGGCATGCGGGGGGTTAATAAAAAATGGTTTGGGGGGCCTCTAGGGCCCCCCAAACCCCGGGGACCACCACCCCCCGGGGCTTTGAATTTTAAATTGTGTGGAAGGGCACTGGAGGGGGGCCACGCGGTCCCCCTTCCCCCCCCAAAATAATAATAAAAAATAATAAATAAATAAATAAAGGCCTGCCCCGGGGGATGGGATCCCCGGGGCAAAAGGAGGCCTGAGGAGGGGGGCCACGCAGCCCCCTCCTTAAAAAAATCATAAAAAGTGTGGCCATGCCCCGGGGGATGGGGTCCCCGGGTCGGAATCGGCCACGGGAGGGGGGCCACGCGGCCCCCTTCCAGTTTTGTTTTTAAAAAAAAGGGGTAAGGCCCTGGGGGATGGGGTCCCCAGGGCCCAAAAAAAGGAAAAAGGAAGGGGGGCCACACAGCCCCCCTTCGGGGAAAAAAATAAAATAAAAAACGATCGTGCCCCAGGCCCCGCCCCCTTCCTTTACCACTCTGCAAACGCGCCCCTGGCGCGTTTGCAGAGGGGCAATTCCCCTTGAATACTGGGGGTCCCTGGGGGCCAACTAGCCCACCAGGAACCTCCAGTATGCGCCAGGGGCTGCATTGCAGAGAGGTGTACAGAGGCCACGCCCTTTTACACCTCTCTTCAACGCAGCTCTGTGGCGCTTTGGAGGTACATGGTGGGCTAGTTGGACTCCAGGGACCCTCAGGATTCAAGGGGACTTAATCCCCCAACTTAAAACGCGCCACGGGCGCGTTTGCACAGTGGTGAAGGGAGGGGCGGGGCTTCAGGTGACATGTGTGCAAACAGGCCCCATGGCGCATTTTAAGATGGGTAATTAAATCCCCTTCAATCCTGAGGGTCCCTGGGGGCCAACTAGCCCACCAGGTACCTCCAGTAAGCGCCACGGAGCTGCATTGCAGAGTGTTGTAAAAAGGGGCCTGGCCTCTGAACACCTCTCTACAACACAGCTCTCTGGCGCATACTGGAGGTGTCTGGTGGGCTAGTTGGCCCCTAGGGACCCTCGGGATTGAGGAGGAATTAATTCTCCAACTTAAAACGCACCACAGGGCGTGTTTGCAGACATGTCACCTCAGGCCCCACCCCCTTCCTTCACCATTGTGCAAATATTCCTCTAAAATCAGCCGAACTACAAATTCCGATTTACTCACCTGTTATCAGGAGAGACCTCAGTGCTGCATCTTTGAGCCCAGTACTGATCCTGAAAAGTAATTTTAACCGTACTTACCAGTAACTTGAATTTCCTTCCATAGGCTAACATTGACTGGTTTCACTTGGAAATTCTTCTAAGTGTGGAGTTTTGGAACTTTATAATATTCCTCTAAAATCAGCCGAACTACGAATTCCAATTTACTCACCTGTTATCAGGAGAGACCTCAGTGCTGCATCTTTGAGCCCAGTACTGATCCTGAAAAGTAATTTTAACCGTACTTACCAGTAACTTGAATTTCCTTCCATAGGATATCATTGCCTGCTTTTTGCTGAAAAAGTTTCTAAGTGTCGATTTTTAAACATACAAATATTCCTCTAAAATCAGCCGAACTACGAATTCCGATTTACTCACCTGTTATCAGGAGAGACCTCAGTGCTGCATCTTTGAGCCCAGTACAGATCCTGAAAAGTAATTCTAACCGTACTTACCAGTAACTTGAATTTCCTTCCATAGGCTAACATTGACTGGTTTCACTTGGAAATTCTTCTAAGTGTGGAGTTTTGGAACTTTATAATATTCCTCTAAAATCAGCCGAACTACGAATTCCAATTTACTCACCTGTTATCAGGAGAGACCTCAGTGCTGCATCTTTGAGCCCAGTACTGATCCTGAAAAGTAATTTTAACCGTACTTACCAGTAACTTGAATTTCCTTCCATAGGATATCATTGCCTGCTTTTTGCTGAAAAAGTTTGTCGATTTTTTAAACATACAAATATTCCTCTAAAATCAGCCGAACTACGAATTCCGATTTACTCACCTGTTATCAGGAGAGACCTCAGTGCTGCATCTTTGAGCCAAGTACAGATCCTGAAAAGTAATTCTATCCGTACTTACCAGTAACTTGAATTTCCTTCCATAGGCTAACATTGACTGGTTTCACTTGGAAATTCTTCTAAGTGTGGAGTTTTGGAACTTTATAATATTCCTCTAAAATCAGCCGAACTACGAATTCCGATTTACTCACCTGTTATCAGGAGAGAACCCAGTGCTGCATCTTTTAGCCCAGCACTGACCCTGAAAAGTAATTCTAACCGTACTTACCAGTAACTTGTATTTCCTTCCATAGGAATCCATTGTCTGGTTTTCAGCAGAAAAGTTTCAAAGTGTCGATTTTCACAAACTACAAATATTCCTTAAAAATCGCCTGTATGACTTAAACGCATTCTTTCAACTGTTTACAGGAGATGCACCAGTGCTGGATCCAGGATCCACCACTGAGTAAGAAAAAGTAACAATAACACTACTTACCTGCTAAGTGAATTTCCTCCCATAGGATAACATTGGTGATTCTATGTGAAGAAGTTTCTGTCAACTTTTAAAATACAATAATATTCCTTAAAAATCACTACTGTAACCAAAACGCTTTTACTCAACTGTTTACAGGAGATGTCCCAGGACTGAATCTAGGATCCAGTCCTGTGGTTAGAAAAGTAATCCATAAAGTAACTAATTGCATTTAACTAGAAATTCACATTGAGCTCAATGTTGCATTGTGTTTGAAATTGTGTTGCCCATTGCAACAACTGTAACTACTGTACTTAAAAGTCTATTGCCTATTTGCAAAGTATTTAAACTAAAGTAATTCATTCTGAGAAAGTATATTTTGTAATGTAATGTATAATGTAATTACAATGTAATTTAAAAAATATAATATCTAAAAATAAATAGTTTAAAAAAATTTTGTAAATCAGTATCAAAAAATAAATATAACAATTAATACATTTCAAAATTGTCATTTACAAAACCTTTGAAATTCACTGAAAAAAACCATAGGTTTCAGACATGTTATAGTTAGGAATTAGCATTTAAAAAACCTTTGAAATTCACTAAAAAAACCATAGGTTTCAGGCACGTTATAGTTAGAAATTAGCATTTAAAAAACCTTACAAATTCACTGAAAAAACCATAGGTTTTAGGGACAGTTATAGTTATTTGGACATTGCACTCGTACAAAACCCGTGAAATTCCCCCGTTATAGTTAGTTCAGCTAACTATAACTCGCGCCCCCGCAATGCACTGCTGATGACGTCACATATTACATCACTCATGACATGGTCAGTGACATCACTGATGACATCACTGATGACATATCAAATGACACCACTGATGACATCACTGATGACATCATCCACATGATAATCTGATGCACCTCCTCACACCCTAATATAACCTTTGATACACCCACTCTAAATTACAGACTGCCATTTGCAAAACCATAGACACTCCAACACCAATAACTACATACCCACTCACTGATTCTTAGGTCTACACACACATCCACTCACTCACCCGTACAGTCACTCATACTTACGGTCACTCAGTACAGGACTATCATATGCACTCATACTCCTATATAGACACTCAAACACCGCCACTCATCCATAGAGGTACTCACACACCTAGTCAGTCATGCAAATAATTAAACACACTGCCATTTACTCACCTATACAGTTATACACACGCCAGCTCACTTACTCATACAAATACTAGCACATTCTTACGCTCTTATACAATCACTGATACAAGCACACACTCATCCATACAGTCACTAACACAATCACACACTCTCGCTTATAGCTATTTATATACTCCAACACACATATATACTGCCTTTCACATATGTAGTTACTCACACATGTACCACTGGGACATACATTCACTCACTAACACACTCTTACACACACTTACCCACCCATACAGTCTATCACAGATGCACTCTTGAAACCATCCACCCAGTGAATCACCCACTCACACATCTATGCACAGAGTCGCACACACCCCACCCACACAAACACTCAGGCACCCATACAGATACGCAGACAACCAATCAATAACTCATATAGACACTCATGTAGCTATTCACAAACCCATGCAGCCACTTACACAGCAACAGACAGACGGATACAGACATTCACCCAGTTTAGTCACTAACCCATGCATTCAGTAAGATACGTTTAATCACTCACTTATAGAGTTAGTCAGGCACCTACTAAATCATCCATACAGACACTTATACACCCACTCATTCTTCAATACGCCTTTCCCTATATATATTAAAAATATTTAAACTTTACAGAAACACACAGTCACTAGATGATGTCATCAGTGATGTCATTTGAGATGTCATCAGTGATGTCATCAGTGATGTCACTGACCATGTCATGAGTGATGTAATATGTGACATCATCAGCAGTGCATTGCGGGCGCGAGTTATAGTTAGCTGAACTAACTATAACGGGGAATTTCACGGGTTTTGTACGAGTGCAATGTCCAACTAACTATAACTGTCCCTAAAACCTATGGTTTTTTCAGTGAATATATATATAGTAGGTGAAAAACGTAAAGGGAGTGGATTTATTAATACCAAAAATTAAGACTGAGGAGGAACAACCAGTTAGATTTATAACTGAGTTTAGTACCCAAGCTTGGGAAGTAAAGAAGAGCCTCAATAAATTCTGTAATGTGCTCAAAACAGATGAAACCCTATCAAAATCAGTAGGTAATCATGCACAAGTCACCTTTAAGAGGTGTGCGTCACTGAAGGATATTTTATGTAAAAGTGCTATACAAGAGAAACAGAATAAGAGTAGCATACAAGGGTTTTATGTCTGTGGTGAATGTAAGGCCTGTAAAAACAGCAGTAGCTGCAAGGAGGTAAAACTCTCTGAGAGGAAAAACACCTTCATCATAAGAAAACATTTGACATGTAACTCTGATTTCTGTGTATATTGCTTGAAATGTCCATGTTCACTCTATTACATCAGCAGTACAATACACAAAGCAAAAAAGAGGATTCTGCAACATTTAAGGGCTATTGCAAATGAAGACAAACAATATCAAATATCTAGACATTTCAAAGAGAAACACAATAAGGACACATGTTTGTTGAAATTTTGCGTATTGAACAGACTTCCGGCTCTGGAAAGGGGAGGCAACAGAACACAAATACTACGCAGATTAGAGTCCAAAATTATAGTCAAATATGAAACTATGTTTCCAACAGGGCTGAACAGGGACGAAGAACTAGCAGTGCATCTGGGATAGATGCACAAATAATATCGTTGGGCGACAGAAGAGTAAGAAATTTTCGATGCAAGTCTAGGAGAACAAATGTTTACTGGTTTTAGATGATACAATTTAGGTCATGTTGATCTAATACTGTCTTTTTATATTGTAGGCGAAATAGAGGAAGAATAAGAAGGAAGGAATGCAAAAGAACCGATATATCTTTTTGACCGAGATGAGAAGGTCAAATTATATTGCACTGATTTAAAGAAGGCGAGTTTTTTTATTATAAAAAAATATATAAGAACTGTACTGTATGGACTTTAGTGACATATTGCCCACTTGGGCAGAATGGGATTTCTGAAAAAAGTTTTCCAAAAATGCCCTCTGGGGTGGAATTGTAACAATTCCTTGACAGGAAGATACATGTATAAATGTATTAATGAAATTCACCCATTAGATATCGTTAATTTCACATTGTGAATTATTTACAGTATCAGCTGATAAACTGTAATGAATTATGCCTTTTTAAGAGCCTGAGAACATCTGGTTGTGAATGAAATTTGGCAAGAAAGATAACTTCAATAGTGTTTAAAGATGGCCACCATGTAAAATGTTGTATACGAGTACCATGTGTAGTCCTACTTCTATGGTGGTGGGAAGTCACATATATTTATGGGGTATTGAGGTAAACAAGAAAATCTCCGTGAGGGATTGAAGCATCACGGTTCTTTGGAGTAAGTGTGACTTTAAGAACACGGCCCCACGAAGGTCCCGGGTTGGGAGATTTTCTTATAAACCCGTGAATCTGTTCCCTCTCGGAAATTTCCCAGAGGGGTTTATCTGACAGGATTTTGTAACCTGTGGAAGTAAGGTAACAACTCCGAATTGGGGGTGAAGACCCGGGTTGGGAGATTTTCTTATAAACCCGTGAATCTGTTCCCTCTCGGAAATTTCCCAGAGGGGTTTATCTGACAGGATTTTGTAACCTGTGGAAGTAAGGTAACAACTCCGAATTGGGGGTGAAGACCTGGTAACGTGGGACCTACACCCTGATGAATGCCAGTACGACCCTGTTGGGCGAGAATCAATGGCAGAAACATGTTGGTTAATGCAGTAGGGAGACAGGGCCTTTACCTCCCCTAATATCCCGCCGTGTGGTTTTTAATACTACCAAGGGGTTACTTGAATAAAGACTGGTGGCAGTTTCCCCTAGGTTGTTTTAATTGTGTGTGTCTGCACTCTTTGGTCCCTTCTAAAGGAAACACTTTTTCCTTTATATCCCCTTATTGTGGGTTTATTTAGGTGTATTGTTTTGTCACCTTTTCTGTACCCTCACCACTTTTGTCTTCTCGTAGACATTTAAAATAATTGCGCTCCGTCTTTGGTGTTGGTCTGCACCAAGACGTCAGATGCGGCCCTATGATGAAGCATGACACTGCAAAGTGTGTGAGGGCAGTATTAAGACAAGTGTTGTCTTTCCCTGTTTGTTTTCCTTCTTATGTATTTCATCCTCTGGTTGTTATTTTGTAATATTGATAGTAAAAACGCTGTCTATACCGCCGCTCCCACAGTTGTAGCATAAGGAGGGGTTTTGGTTATAGTCCTTCTCTGTTAAGTGAGTTTTCATTGATGGTAGGGGAGTCAGAGGAGGTTTTTTCTTTCCCTAGTCTCTCTTTTTGTGATTTTGTGATGTTAATTGTGCCCTGGCTGTCTTTTCGTCTGTGGTGACTTCACATCGTCGAGAAAGAAAGGACTTTGGAAATACTGTTAAGGGGCTAGCCACCCCACTGAGGGCCGCCGTCTGACGAGGCGAGAGAATCGGTATATATATATATATAGGTGTTCGAGTGTATAAATTACTGAATTTACACTCGCAGCGGGAGGCACAAAACCCGGCATGGATCAGTTTTGGCAGCAGCGCAGTCAGTGGCCGTGGAGGATGGGCTAAACATCGTACTCCAATGGGAGTGGACCTTCAATGATTTAATCAGGCCCCCAGGTGGAACATCATTGTGGAGGTGGAACAGGCACTGAAGAAAGCCGCAAGGCTGAAACGCGTCTGCCCAGCGTTTCATGGACACAGCCATTCCTACGCCATGCATGGATGTATTGGCAATAAAGTCTTATCTTCTTCACTGAGCAGGTGTGGACCAGTTCTTTGAGAGTGGGAGTGGCTTTTATGTTTTGCTGGTTAGCAAGCACCGGTTCCCGGCACGCCCTCTCGGTCTGGAGCAACGTGCCTGGCTTGCAACCGGTGGCTGTTGTATGGAAATACAGCGCATCGCCCCCACAGTGGGATCAGACATCCACTGAGATAATACTGCCGTTGGGGAGAGAGGAAGCAGTATTGTACTGCGAGAAGGTGATAAAAGTAAAGACTTACCATTCATGTCTCCCTTCAGACTGCCGTGTGGGCGTGATGACCGTAGCCAGTGAATTGGGACACCACCAGGTGTTCGAGTGTATAAATTGCTGAATTTGCACTCGCAGCGGGAGGCACAAAACCCGTCATGGATCAGTTTTGGAAGCAGCGCAGTCACTGGCCGTGGAGGATGGGCTAAACATCGTACTCCAATGGGAGTGGACCTTCAATGATTTAATCAGGCCCCCAGGTGGAAGTTCATTGCTGAGGTGGAACAGGCACTGAAGAAAGCCGCAAGGCTGAAACACGTCTGCCCAGCGTTTCATGGACACAGCAATTCCTAGACCATGCGCTGATGTATTAGCAATAAAGTCTTATCTTCTTCACCGAGCAGGTGTCGGACCCGTTGTTTGAGAGTGGGAGTGGCTTTTATTTTTATACGACGGAACGGAGGAACGTAATAATTACTTTCCTCCGTTCCGTCGTATGTTCAAGTTTACTACCCCCCTACCCTGCCCCACCACCCCGCAGCACGCCCTATGCGAGCCGCCACTGGTATTGTCTGATATTCAACTTAATCATATGCAATTGCATTTTTAATGTTACACACAACAAAATCTTTGGCAGTGTTCGCCAATTTCAAATTTCCTTAATGTAACATAGTTCACCAAATCGCCTCCATTTTAACATACTACATGGGTTATAGTCTTTAATTTTACATGTGCATGACTCTAATTTTGAACATTCACCATTAGCCATCATCATTATCATATATAGCAATTTTATTTGTGAACACCATGTCCTTCTCCTTCGAAATACGTCCAGTGAAAGAGAACATTTTACATAGTAATACTTCAAAGTTGGGGTCATGCGTGCTGAACCCTCCATTCCACATTACCCAAGAAAAATGGCTGTTTTCACATGCCAACATAGGTTATCTCAATACAATTAAGGAAAATTTGATTTTATTCATGTCTTTTGGCAATTTATGGTGCTCTGAGATGACTAATTCCATTACAATACAGTGGAGACAATGGATAATCTAGGGATGTACTGCAAACTCATTCGTTCGGAACCTGGTAAACTTAACTCTAATCCCCACTTTAGCACCTGACTTTATCACCTTGTATTTCAAACTGTAAATATGTTAATTTGAAAACCAAGTGCAGTGTTTTGTGCTGTTCCATTTTGATATAGTGGGATTCTTAAATCTGAAACTTCGAGTGTAATCATCATACAAATCCCGCCACTGGTCGTATGAACCTTTTTTCATCGACGTGGAGAGAAATCTAGGAGCAGTCATTTACAAGCCTTTCAATAACAGTGAAGACCATTGGGACTCGAGAGGTAATAACTAAGAGAAGTGTAGCGTGTTTAGTTAAATCCTGGTCATTAATTCATGAATTATTCAGATTTTAAACATCATTATTGCGAGGTTAAATGGTCCAAAAGCCCAAGTATTCAAGGTAAGAAAGAAATAGAACATTAACATGAAATTCCAAAAAGAAGACAAAATCCAAAACGTATGTTCCATGAAGGAAATCCCTTATCTAATTTAAGCAAGTAAAGGTTGGAAAGGGCATTTGGTTAGGCAAATAAGGTAAGGTGTTGGTTTTCAGAAAACCAACTAAAGGTTTCTGATGATAGAATATAAATGTGTAGGCATTAAGCCTTCAGGCAATGGAGATTGGCAAAGCTAAGAAGGATCTTCTCAGTTTGAAGTCAGTGAGCATCTCCTCTCTAGTCTAAGGAGCACACACACCTCTTATTATTCAACAAAGTACTAGTTGCAACATTACAGCGTGTTCTCACTCTCAGCAGCCAATCATATTACTTCAGACTCTGGGAGTGGGTTGACTCCCCTCTTTCTCAGGGCAGCACCATGTCCAATGCATGGCTATGTCCTTGAATTGTTACACTGGCTAGACTTGGGTACAGTCAGCTTTTCTCACGAGTCGCTCTCTCATCTTGGCACCTTCTTCGTCTTTTGATGAGAACCTCACTATCAGTCATCTAATACATAACAGTAAACTATTCACAAACTAGAACAAGCATTGGAAATGCAATAGGTCTCGCATTTTTTTAAGTTAGAGCTATTGGCATTGTAAATGGCAATGCCTTTTACTTATGTTTATGGAGTCGATGTATGTGGTGTGAAGCGAATTATGTGAGTTGGATAGAATTGTGTGGCATGGAATAGTGTGGTGTGGAGTGGATTTGTGTAGAGGAATTATGTGGCATGGTGTGCAGTGGAATTATGTGGATAGTAATTATGTGGTATTGAGTGTACTGGAATTATATACAGTGGGATTGTGTAGCATGGAGTGTAATTATGTGGATTGGTATTTTGTGTTGTTGAGGGAAGTTTAATTATGTGGTATGCTGTTGAGTTATGTGGCATGATGTAGAGTTTTGTGGTGTGGATTGGATACATGTGGTGTGTTGTGTAATTATGTGGTTGAGTTGAATTATGTGGTTTGTTGTTGAATTATGTAATGTGGAATGGAAATGTGTGGAGCTGAATTTAAGGAGGGGGGACGTAAGGGAACAGGGTGCTGGGTAGGTGGTAGCCGTTTCCTCACTGGCCACTGGTTGTAGGTGGGTGTGTGTGCTTAATTGCCTGCACTGGATAAAAAAAAAATTGAACCATAAGGGATTGGTTAGCCATCTTTTCACACCCAGACACTATTAAAAAAGACACAGGAAAACATCCATTTCCTTATACATTCTCTTTTGCTTTCAATTTCCGTAAAAAGCTCAAAAAAACATAAAGAGAATAGTGTATTGCCAACGTGAGTGTGCAAACGTATCATAGGTCGTAAACACAAGTGTGCACTAAAAACGTCTCCAAAGCATAATAACAATAATGAAAGTGACTTCCTCCTTTATCACCAACGGAGTGTGTACAACGCATCACATGGTCTAGTAAAAATCTCAGGAGAGAGTAAAGAGAAAGCAGATCACCAAGTATCACCACCACGAATGTGTAAACAAATTTCAGAGCTTAGTAAAACGAAAGCTCTAAGTGTAAAATATAAGGACTGGAACCCACAGTCACGCCAAAGCAAGTGGGTTAAACAAACCATAAGGTATAGTAAGACCTTTTAAAAGTGGAATACAGATACATTAGAATTCCCAATATCCCCAATGTGAATATGTAAAACAAAACACAGGGCCTAGTAAAAACGTCTGTTAATCATAAAAAAAGAAATGGGACCCCCTTGTATTGACAACATGAATGTAAAACAAATCACAGAGTGTAGTGAAATCCTTGTAAAGCATAACAGAAACATTAGAATCCCTAGTATCACCAGTACGAACATGTGAAACAAATCACAGGGTGTAGATAAAACAACTGTAAAGTGATACATAGAAACTGAAGGTTCTCTCAATATCACCAACATTTATGACGAACAAAATCCTAGAGAGAAGACCTAAAAGTGATCGCCACACCAAAGAACTTTAGGTTACGCCGCAACGTGAGATTTGCTGATGAGTGCGAGATTTCTAAGAGATGAATGGGCCTGTCTGAAATGTCAGAGATGGGGAGTTTATCATCCGCTCTACAAAAACAACTCTTATATCTCGCCATTGGCCCCTGTCAGCTTTGCTAACGTTTTGAGCTCTGCCGTACAGCATCCCCGATGCTGTGTAGCATTGCTTTTAAAACCAGCATTTGATGAAGCATCACTGACAAAGCCTTCAAGAACTACACACTCGCTCCAAAATCCTTCCATGCGACCCAACATGCAAAGGCAACGGAAAACGCTATTCGTTCATTTGGTCTTTAGTTATCACCGACATTAAAATTTCACTCTAATCAACAGTAAATGAAAAATAAATTTTAAAAAAAGTACCAAAGCGCTCCACATTCACGCAGATTATGTTCTCAAGCCCAATCACCGCAGAGGGCATCATATGCCAGACACCATTTCATAATGAAAGAGGACTTGGGGTGAAAAGACAGGTTGCTAAATACGGCTGGACAAGGGGTAAATTACCAGCATTTACAGCACATTATTTCAGTAAATGAGCTTCCGAGTCCTCGGAAAAGGCAGCGGTTTCAGCGGCTGAGGTTTTAAGTTTGTGACAGGCTCGGCTGAATCTTTCCAATTACCGTCAGACGTTCCCAGCCAATGTCCATGCATCCAACACCTGACACTATTTTTGAGGAAACATCAGGTTGGAAATGCTCTGGCTACAATAAATATGATTCTGTAAAGGGATAGGCTGCTCGCCAATAGCAGAACGAGTTATTTTAGTGATATATGTCGATGTGTTTGTTTATAGCTTTGTATAACACAATCCGGGCCCAATCCTAGCACATAACCCAGATTTGTAGCAAAGCAAAAAGAATATCCAAATAGAGAATGTTAGGTCAGAGTTCACTATGGGCAGGTCAGCAGCTGCAGGATGTTCCATTTTTGTGGTCCACTTCCCCGGAAGTGGACATGAGAGCGCCCGAGCAGGGTCATGAGAAGAACACGCACTACAGCTGCTTTTAACAGGGTGACATCGAAGTGTACGTGCAAAAAAACACGTGAAAGCGGCTAGAACTGGAAACAAGTGTTGCTGCTCATTAGAAGGCCCTTTGCAAAGCTGAACGGTCAATTTTCTATTGCTTATTGATATATTTGGGTGTTAAACTGGTACTAATGAGGTGCAACCAATGCCCAGACAGTTACCAAGTTAAAAATTTTGGAAATAATGAATAGTGTTACAAAATGTGCCGCATTATGCCGCATAATTTGGCTTGTATTGCAGCGTGATTTACTCAATCCTGCCGCATAATTTGTCTCTCTCCTGCCGCATAATTCCAGTGGCCCTGGGCATACCTAAGGGACCACTCGTGCTCACGGACAAGGTACACAAATTCAGGATAGTCCGTGAAAAATACGAACAGGTGGTCGCCCTAGATGGTGTGTACGTCTCCTTAAATAAGTTTGGCGTTTAGAGTACTTCACTGTTCATGTGTTTTCCGAGATGGCCCAATTGATCACTTTCAGGAAGATTAGTTGTTTTTATCAAGACCTGTGAGATCGATGTTGAACAGGGTACTAGTGGTTATTATGCTTGCCAATAAGCAGGCATCGGTTTCCATCTCGCTTATCGAGTGCCTTAACCATGTGATCTGGCGAGCAGTGAATGATGAAATGAAACTGAAACTTTGATACCCATTCAAACACGGCTGCAGGGGAAGCATTTGTTGGAGATCTGTCTCGAGGCGGATGGCTTGAAGATGTCTGTAAGGTACAGTGTTCTTTATATTATATGGTTTTTTTGTACGGAACGCTTCAATAGTTACTGCACTTCATGCGCCAACAACCGGAAACGCCGGTTCACCCACATTCTAGTAAGGATGAGGGAAATGCCTCTCATAATGTTTACCAGCGCGCAGCTAACTTTCATTCCAACACGGATGTGGCGTAACAGCTTGAGTTGCAGGTTTTGGAGCTGGGGATCCAAGTTTGAATCTCTGTGTTGGCTCATTATCTTGTGATTCTGGGTAAATCGCTTGATCATCACGTAATCTCCCCGTGCCTCCAAAAATATGAATCATGTAAAGCGCTCTGATAACTTAATCGGGTCTCGTTCGCGCTATAGAAAACTGAAATGCTGGCGAGGAAAGAGTTAGAAGGTTCTCAAAATGGTTATGCAATAGAGAGGAGCGTGAAAAGGCGAGGATCGGATAAAGTTATAACGCAATTAAAGCGCGGAGTTTGTCATACAGAGTTGAAAGTAAATGTGGGATACATAAAGCAATAGTGATAAAAATAACCAGTGGTGCGCGCGCACCACAGAGGAGCGGGGGGAGGGAGCGCGGCAGCGAGGCGAACGCGCGCTGCTGCGCGTGTTGGCCACCGACGGGAATGGGAGGAGCAAAGGCGGGACATGCGCCCGCCTTTGCCCAATCGCGTGCCGTTTTTGTAAAAAAAAACGAACGCTCCAGCCAATGTGGGCTTCACAAAGCAAAACCACATGCACGAGCGTGTGGGCAGCTTTCAGAAGCCCTTTCTAGAGGTCTCGCGCTGCGCGAGCAGTGCTACGCACTGCAACGCTAGGAGCGAGACCTAAAAAGGCATCTGGAAAAACACAGCATCTACAGTGAAAAAAACACATAACGTGCAAAACAAACAAAAATAAAATATGAAGGCCTCTGAGCCTTAAATATGTAAAGCATGACAATTAAAATGACAATAAATATGGCTATCTTAAGTTACACAGCAGGCTATCTCGGGTGCTGCTCATAATGGCTAAATCCTTTCCATCTACTATAAATTATATGATTAATATGCATACATTATTTAACAATGTAAAACACACTTTGCTCATAAATGCTAATTATGTGAATGTAAAATTGCACTCCTCCACTCTACATGTCTTTACTGCTATTGCTCAGTCACATCCTGTTTACTGTCATCCAGACTCAATAAGGCCAGCACACCATACTGTTTCCTGTCCCAAGCATATTTTAGATGATTGTAATATAATATGTGAAATATTTCAGATGGGTACATTTCAATAAATGGGTTGGTTTCCAAAAAGGGGTTCCTTGTGACATAAGAGACAACATTAGTGAAGATTGAGATGTTTAGGATGTCACTTTGCTCCCTGATGTGTAAAAGTGTCTGTTATTGACAGTTACTCCATCTTCAATGTTTTACCATCTGTGTCCCACCATATGAACACCCTCAGTACGCTGATGCCTGATGAACTTGAGAAGGGAAAAATTATGGCAGCAGCTTGCACACCATGTCATTCCCCACGATCCTCCAATTTCCACAGCTTAATTCATGTATTAAATATATACTCTGCCCTGACTTAATAGTTAAAAAAGTGAATCATTGGTGGCCTACAATCTTTCTCCAACCTCTATTTGTAACTGCCCAAATTTAAAGACAATACCTGGTATATTGCCCCTATCAGAAAGCACCCTTGAGGGTTTTCATTCCTCTCCCAGCTCAGTGCTGTAGCCTTATCTCTCAGTGAGAGAGGAAGAAGATGTCTTGCTGAGAGCTCTCTGTCAGAGTCAATGCTAGCACAAATAGAAATCCCCTGAGCTACAAGGCTGTGCTGTGGCAACGAAGTCAAGGCAGATCATTGTTGGTAATTGCAAAGCCCAGACCCACTACATTTTCTCATTCATATCTGTGGAACACCAACAGAAGCTGGGAAGAAGGGGACACAAAAGTCCATCATTTCCAGCAACTTATCTGCTTACTTTAGGTCTCTGGAAAGCTAGTGAGGTAGTGGACCACAACCCACACTTTAACCACCCACCTTTCAATTTCAGTGAATGTGTCCCTGGTGTAGAAGCACTTGCGATACATAACAATATATAATGTGTTTTGCATTCCAATGTTGGTAAGTAATTGCAGTGGATACCAGGTTTTGAAAACAGTATTTAAAATACAGGCCCGAAACAACATAAGACTTCTCTGTAACAGACTCTGCTGATCTATACAGAAGGATCTATTCTAAATCAAATGGCTAAAATAAATTAAGAAAGGTTCATATGTTTTAATAAACTACATTTTGGTAAACACAATGATATCTACTTCTGTATATCTATAGTTTATTTCCGATAAACAAGAAACTGGAAAGTTGCATATTTTATGCTTCACATTTTGACGGGTGCAAGGTTGAAAACTCCTAGTGCCCTAGCCCTGTGCAAATCTTCTCCTTGTTGCAATATTTCTGATGAATGCGGTCTTTTTTCTTTTGCCGGAAAATCATACGTCCCTTGGCTCTACCTTATTTTAATATAGGCTGCTCCCCAGCAAAATTCACTGTTGCAGAGAGAGTTTACTAAAAGTGGGACCTCTGTTAATATGGGTGACTACCATGCCAATGTTTGGCCATGACAGAACTCATGGTTGGTGCCAGCTTATTAATAGTAGTAGGGCACATGCCTTTTTACCTGCAACCCAAATTATGGATAATACCTACTAGATCTATCTGGCAAATCTGTGTAATCTATCATTACTAGGACTTGCATGGGTCACCACATAAGTTGCCAGTTGACCATGCATGTACATGTGTTGCTCATTGCTGTTCACTTGATGGGACAGGCCATCCTGTGGCCTGTAAAAAGCAACTCGTTAACTCACATCTTTGACAAAGGTATGACTATTGATACCACCCAAAGAAAAGGGAAATGATGACTGCCTAACCCCACCCCCATGGTAACCAGTGGTGCCAGAGAGCTAAAGACCAGCAATTAGATGGAGGACTGATGATAGAATTATGTAATACAAACTAGCATAATGGGATACCTGCCATATTTAGTGAATCAGAGACAATGGAAATATGGGATGTCAAATGCATGAGACTGGACCATACTGGAAGAAAGAAGCAAAAGAACAGGATAGGTTCAGCCAAAAACTCAGTATTACAAATGTTCGGAGGCTGGTTCGATGATCTCAAATAACATTGCTGTTAATATAAGATAGTCCCCTGTCAGCCATGATTGGTCATTTGAGTAGGAGGACTGTCAGTCTATTTTCAAGAGATGGAATCAAACTACATGACTCTGGATGAAAACCTGCTATTTCTTGAACTTGAGTACATGGGTTAGACTGCCCTTCAAGCTGATAACATGGTTGCAATTATTTAAAGACCCATTTGTCATAGCTGCTGCATTATAGTTTAGTGTGGATCGTTTGCCTCTCAAGGGGAGACTGACTGAGACAGTAGTTCTGCAGCCACTACCCAGCCCTAAAATGAAGAAAGTCTTACCCCTGTGCTCAATCAACTTTTCTCATGCATAAGTTTCTCTATTAGATGGCTGCATCAACACTGCAAGAAAGGAAGAACTCAAGAAATCTCAGCACACCACCCAAGATGCTATTCCTTTCCCTGGTGACTAGTGCCTCTCTTTTTGGTTCACTGAATTCCACTGTCCTGACCATGCACCTCATTGTCAGCTGCACGGAATCAAGCAATCATAATGATAACATTGTTGCCACACCACTGTTGAGGCTGCTTCCACCACCCCCATTGAGTTTTGCTTACCGTGCTACATCTGTCATCAGACTGAACCATGAACCACAGGTCTGAAAGATCTCCACGCTTTTGTTGCATAAGCAAAGGCAGGCCTCCCTGCTCCAGCGCATAAGCCCTGATCTCTAGTGTGTTGCAGTTAAACAGCATATCAGCAGGATCCTCCTTAAGTTTTGGTCTTATCGTGCACCTGCCTGAACTTTATAAAATGCAAACCAAAAGTTAATTTTCTTTTACAAAGTCATAGAACTAACGGGACCATCAATGTATTGTGTTTGTGTATTCTTTATGTGTTGGTTGTATCTGAATTTCAACCCCATAAAACTATTCAAGAGTAAGCTTCAACTTCTCAGCTCCATTACTTGCTTGGAATAAAAGCTTGAAGAGCCTAAAGAGAAGATTCTTGGCATTTCACTGAGCTCCCAGTACTACCTGATCCCTTAGATTCGAGCTACTGCTGCCAATACTTGGGTTGCCTAGTTGCCCCTAAGATTTTTAGGGGCCGGAGAATTGGCTAGATGATAGGTCTAAGTTACGGTTTAGTTTTACATCTGCAGGGACCAAAGTATATTATGAAACTCACTAGGTCCATTTCACAAAGAAATTTAGAAATCTGCACTCACAGATTTATGCCCACATGCATCTGCATATTTATGAATTTATGAAATTCCACAAGAATCCATATGGAAAGCCGTCCCAGGCACAGACTTCCATGTGGATTCCTGGCAAGGCCATATGATATTACCATTAGGATCCTCTTCCATCTTAGCAGAGTTCTCCACATTGGAGGAAAAATATTTTTCCTATTGGAGAAGCCCCTTCACCATCAGCAAGTCTGAGGGGAAGCCATTCCCCTTTCAACTTGGAAAAGGATCTATGATGCCCTTGACTAGAGTAAATATCCAGTGGGGAAAGGGGACTGAGAGGAGTTAGTGAATGCCAACAAAGTACCTGTATGCAGATGTTGACAAACTTTCAAGCCTAACCTGGGAATACCAAGAAAGATCCATTTTCCCACCCCTTAAACTGATAGTATAGGGACAGAGATCTCTTCACCTATAAATGGGTTTACACCTGCCAGGAATCATTCTGTAATATCATGGTTAGCATAAAAAAAAGGTACATTTGATTGTAAAGTGTGTACAGGGTATTTTATTGAGAATTATATTTTATTCTCCAATATCACAAGGCTTGGATGTTTTATTGAAATAAATAATGTTTCCTGGGTACTCTGTTGTTTAGTTATGTTTAATGTATTATTCTGCCTATGCTACAATTTATTTTAGTTGATGTGGAGCCAAAGTATGTTGCAGAAGTATTTCTGCTACTTTATGTCTCTTTGTTACTTTGCTCTGATGTAGGTTAAAATTGCATTTCTAATTTGCCCAGTACCTTGGTTTTCAATATGTAATTCTCACATCTATTGCAGTGCCATCTTTCAGCACCTGGGAAGTGAGAGCATTAGTTGTGGAAAATGAAAATGACAACTAGGCCACCACATTTCATAGCGTATCAAGTGCAAAATGTATGTGTGTGTACTGTGATTGAATCAGTTATTAGCCACACGTTACTGAAATTTGAAGTCAATTCATATTGGTGTTTGTACCTCTCTAGTACTGTAATCATTAATGAATAATTTCCAACTGATAAATGTCCACAGTGTTAATATGGTCAATATAGTCCAGGATGAGGTTCTGGGCTTCAAGAAAGTGTGCCAAATGTGTTTATATTAGCCAAACGTGC
The DNA here is from genome assembly GCA_963921515.1 of Calotriton arnoldi. Taxonomy (NCBI): domain Eukaryota; kingdom Metazoa; phylum Chordata; class Amphibia; order Caudata; family Salamandridae; genus Calotriton; species Calotriton arnoldi. The sequence goes on from CAWUFW010000430.1 coordinate 2,093,471, forward strand.
TATTTTGTATGGCTAATATGCTTTCTGCAAAACAGTGACCAGATTCAAAGATTTGAAGCACGCTTGGTAAGGATGAGATAACCCATAAAATGTAAATGTTCCCGTATGTATGTAAAGGTTCTGTATGTAATTCTTGGTAGACTATTTCTAAGCAGCCCCAATTTTGCTGAATAAGAGAATGGAGCCACATGATCACTGGAGCAGCGTAATTTAAGCTCCATCCTTACCCGTCTCAGAAGCGCAATATATACGTGCACTCCGCACCATATACTCTGTGTGTCTAACTTTATTAAGGTGAAGTGCAGCATTCAAATGTACTACTGAAGTTCATTAACTGTAGAACACTAGAGACTCATAAAACTTGGGCATATTGATATTTAGCTTAACCATGAAGAGATGCAGTTCCCATAAACATTTACATTCATGTTTTAAGTCGTATTGCCTTCATTTGAAAGTGCATTGCAGATGTAACCATAAACTAATTTATTAATGTTTGCATTTATTTTTGTTGCATTTATTCTGAAGTTGTACGTGCACATATAATCATGCATTCAAAGTGCACATTGAAATGCTTGGCTAAAGGTAACATGATTAGGCCTTAATTTTGAAATGCATTTTGTTGCCTTGTGTGTTCTCTCCTCTGCAGGTGCGTTCTCAATGTTTCACAGCTAGAGAAAGGAGTATTTTGTATTAGGGATAGGGAGGTCTGAGAGAGAAAATCTCGGTAGAGATGTGAAGAGCTTACGAGATGAAGAAGCCTCCTATTCATCATGTATAAGGAAAGGAGGGAAACTCAAGGTTGTAGCAGCTATCCAAGTTTCGTGGGATGGCAAAGTGTAGTGATGTTGCCATCGCAATGTGAAGTTTAACACAATTGGTCCTTGGGGGTGGTGTGAGATATGGCTGATGATGAAGTATCTGTGTATTTTAATTAGTTTTCACACTGTTAGAGTTTAGAGCAGATCCCGTTGCACTTTGAGGGTTACAGACCTCTCTGCTTCCTTTATCCTTGCATAAGTGTGGCTTCATGCTAACAATTCTTTCCCTGTTTTGGAAGGCTTCTACTGAAGTCTTCACTATGATGACACCTTACTGCTTTCCTAAATTTCCCTGAGACCTTTTTATTTTCTAACCATCCTCATTCTAGACTTAAACCCCTGGTTAGATGACTTTAGAATCTATTCATGTTGAGTGAGGAAAATTTGAGTTTCTTTAAGAACATCAATTTCTGATTTTCACAATTTGTATTTTTGTGGCTGCATTCGTCGCATATTAAATGTTACTGCAATTGAACTTATTTCATCGACTCACATTTCCTTTTTGAATTTTGTATTTTCATGATGCTTGATTTGCATTGATTTGAATTTATGGTGGACTTGTAATAAACCAATTTAACTCTAATTTCCGATTTCTTGTCTTTGTTGTGTAGTCAAATGGGTTACATGTAAGTTTAAATTGTTATATTGAATGTTGACTCCCTTATGCCTCTTAGTCAAACAAAAAGATCTATCAGGTGAGAAATGGTGACCTCTTTCCAGCTCGCCAACATCACAATGGGTTAAAAACCTAAAAGCGTGGCTGTGTTTATACATCTAAAGTTTATTTTATATGCAGAATTATGTATAGGGAATACTCAGCTCAAGGATCACATCACACTGTGATATGCTAATTAACATGATTTGTACAACTGAACAACCCTATACTTTTCTGTCAGTTATATTAACCTGATATCAGTGGCACAAGGCGGTATCATTCAAAATGATTGCTTCCATAGTAATACCTCGATTTCCAAATAAGATGCTTGGCAATGCCGTAAGTTGTTCCTGTGAGGCATTTCTATCAGCTGTTTTGTGTGGCATGGTAAGATTGTGAGGAGAGTTGGCTAACAAAGAGTATGAGACCACTGCAGGAATGAAATGAGGAGTCTGTTCTGCTTGCGTGTGTTAAGTGAATGAACAGAGCTGATATTCCCTAGGGCAGAAATGCTAGCTGATTTTATTTGTTTGTCTTTTCTTTCTAAGGGAGGAGTATTTATAATTTGTTGGTACTCTTCTTTCATATTTAATCAGTCTGCAAGCTCACAAGGGCCTAGCTTGCAGATAATGCTTTCAACGTTTTAATGGATGTTGCACAAGTTTTAATTGTCAGTGCTCGTGATTTCCATAATTGGTAGGCATGAGGCGCCATAAAGTTAAGCTACTAGAAGTGACAGAAAACATTTTATAAAAAGCTCACTTAAAACGCCTGTAATGAACTGTGATTTAAAGAGAGGAAACAGTTTTTACCCTCATTCACCCTAAAGAAGGGGTTATTCTTTGCCTAACTGACTGAAAACACTATTAAAGATTTTCCTAATGTATGTAATGCAACAAATTAATACACCAATTAATGTGTATGAGATTACCCCTTCTGTGAAACTTTAATTCCCTAAAGGTATTTCCAAAGGTTTTAGTTCCCGAATTGATAAACCACCTTTTACCTCTGTTTCAGGGATTTGTAAGAACAAGTAAGGGGCCGATTCCGATCTCGGTCGGAGGCGCACCCAATACCATTCGGTCGGGAAAAAAGCCATGCGAAAGCCTGTTTCCCGACCGATCCGTACAGCACACCGAACGAGCAAGTACGATGCGCACAACAGCAAAAAATCCGGCCGAGCCGTACTCACCCAAACCAGGTCCTGTTCTCCGACCGAGGCGAATCCGGAAGCGCCGAATCGAGTCGCACGGAAGGAAAAATGCAGCCCCGTCCGGCCGGACAAGTACGATGCGCTTCCCGTACGCGCCGAACCCGTCGCTACGCACGGCACGTTAAAGCATCCGGGAGAGGCGCACATAAGCTCCGATTCGCGCCACAACACGATCCACGGCTACGAGACGAACACGGCACCGACGAGGACGACGCGAAGCGACGAGGACGAGGCGAAGCGACGAGGACGACGCGAAGCAACGAGAAGGACGAACGACACGAACCAACCATGAATCCCTTCGTCCCGATCATACCAATATTCTACATCTACTACCGGAACAGGCACGGACGCGTACGGCGCAGAAGGTAAGCCAGACACCAACCACAAAACACATACAACACGTACACGACACATCACACACATACACGGGGATGCTGAATATACTTACACCAGCAACAGCAGCACCATAGGGGCGGGATGCCCATCACCAATGCCACATATGCACACAGGGGCCTGAATGCGCACCACCACCCCTACCCAGGGGGGCTGGATGCCTACCACTACTACCACCCTTAGCCAGGGGGCTGGATGCCTACCACTACTACCACCCTTAGCCAGGGGGCAGGATGCCTACCACTACTACCACCCTTAGCCAGGGGGGCAGGATGCCTACCACTACTACCACCCTTAGCCAGGGGGCTGGATGCCTACCACTACTACCACCCTTAGCCAGGGGGGCAGGATGCCTACCACTACTACCACCCACACCCAGGGGGGCTGGATGCCTACCACTACTACCACCCTCACCCAGGGGGGCTGGATGCCTACCACTACTACCACCCTTAGCCAGGGGGGCTGGATGCCTACCACTACTACCACCCTCACCCAGGGGGGCTGGATGCCTACCACTACTACCACCCTTAGCCAGGGGGGCTGGATGCCTACCACTACTACCACCCTTAGCCAGGGGGGCAGGATGCCTACCACTACTACCACCCACACCCAGGGGGGCTGGATGCCTACCACTACTACCACCCTCACCCAGGGGGGCTGGATGCCTACCACTACTACCACCCTTAGCCAGGGGGGCTGGATGCCTACCACTACTACCACCCTTAGCCAGGGGGGCTGGATGCCTACCACTACTACCACCCTTAGCCAGGGGGGGCTGGATGCCTACCACTACTACCACCCTTAGCCAGGGGGGCAGGATGCCTACCACTACTACCACCCTTAGCCAGGGGGGCAGGATGCCTACCACTACTACCACCCTCACCCAGGGGGGCTGGATGCCTACCACTACTACCACCCTTAGCCAGGGGGGCTGGATGCCTACCACTACTACCACCCTTAGCCAGGGGGGCTGGATGCCTACCACTACTACCACCCTTAGCCAGGGGGGCTGGATGCCTACCACTACTACCACCCTTAGCCAGGGGGGCAGGATGCCTACCACTACTACCACCCTTAGCCAGGGGGCAGGATGCCTACCACTACTACCACCCTTAGCCAGGGGGAAGGATGCCTACCACTACTACCACCCTTAGCCAGGGGGGCTGGATGCCTACCACTACTACCACCCTTAGCCAGGGGGGCAGGATGCCTACCACTACTACCACCCACACCCAGGGGGGCTGGATGCCTACCACTACTACCACCCTCACCCAGGGGGGCTGGATGCCTACCACTACTACCACCCTTAGCCAGGGGGGCTGGATGCCTACCACTACTACCACCCTCACCCAGGGGGGCTGGATGCCTACCACTACTACCACCCTTAGCCAGGGGGCTGGATGCCTACCACTACTACCACCCTTAGCCAGGGGGGCAGGATGCCTACCACTACTACCACCCACACCCAGGGGGGCTGGATGCCTACCACTACTACCACCCTCACCCAGGGGGCTGGATGCCTACCACTACTACCACCCTTAGCCAGGGGGGCTGGATGCCTACCACTACTACCACCCTCACCCAGGGGGGCTGGATGCCTACCACTACTACCACCCTTAGCCAGGGGGCTGGATGCCTACCACTACTACCACCCCCACTCATAGGATGGACAATGCATGACACAACAAGCACACCACAACCTAGGGAATGCATGATAAAGACATCCCCCCACCACCATGACAAGCGTGTGTAGGCTGTGTCAAATGCCTACAACACCGAACATGACTTTGAACATACAATGTGACCCCCTAGCACATGTGCCACACATATATGTGTGTGGCACCCACAATGCAAGCAGCCCATGACCATTGTGGCAATGGGGCCTAAACCCCCATCATCACAGTGACCAAAAGGTAAGTGTGGTGTCCATAGCCGAAGCACATTTTGACCATTGTGGCAATGGGGTCTAAACCCCCATCATCACAGTGACCAAAAGGCAAGTGTGGGGTCCATAGCTGAAGCACATTTTGACCATTGTGGCAATGGGGTCTAAACCCCCATCATCACAGTGACCAAAAGGCAAGTGTGGGGTCCATAGCCGAAGCACATTCTGACCATTGTGGCAATGGGGTCTAAACCCCCATCATCACAGTGACCAAAAGGCAAGTGTCGACAAAGAAAGAGCTGCAACTGCCAAACTGCATGGATCATTCCTGGTCACAGAACCAAAAACTCATCTGTGGCAAAGTAGTGTATGTGTCCCATTGCAACATAAATTGGGGGAGCCAAATACTGCAGTGCAAATGAGACATTCCTTTGGCCATGTGCAGACAAACAACACCCATGGGGGCTGAGACCGTCAACAGTCATCAATGACCCAATGACAGAAGTGACCATCAGAATGCAGAACCACATATTTGCACCAATGGGCACACAAATGCAGATATCCTGTGGAGACAGCAGATGTGAGGTGAACAGATACCATACCATGGCAGCAATGGGACACACAAACCATGATCACTGTGCTGACCGATGACCTAGGAGTCCCAGGGACAGCAGGGGAAACACACCAAACAACATACAGCCAATGGCACACCCAAGATATGCCAATGCAGTGGTGCAGATGCACAAACACAAACAGGCAGACCAACACTGTCATCATACACAGCAGGTGAGGGGTGGGGGTGCCAGTGTCCCCAGGCAACCACACAACACATGAGGAGAGCTGAATACCAATCATACAGATGTGCATACACTGCCACACTAAGGTAACTCATGGATCCAAATCCCCTATGTGGGCAAGCAGGCATTGTCAGATGAGAGGGAGCACAAAACAAACATGTCACACAGGCACGTAGGAACAACAACTGACACAGCAAGACACAGACACACCACAGCACCACCCCCAGGGCCCCCACAATGTGGTGACCCTGGGCTGAATAAAAATCCCACTGTGATGACAAAGCTAAATGTCGTTCACACTGTGAACCACAGTCAGGTGTCCTGAGCAACAAACTACCATCACACCTACACAAGCACAAATCAATCAGCATGGCCAGTAAGCCATGGCCAACATGGAGGCAGGGGACTAGCTGGGCAACAACTCCCATCTGCACACACTCAAGACCACACCCCTCGACCTCTAACAATGTGCAGCAGTGAAGTACACATGCACTGGTGACATTGCACATGCACCCATGACTATTCCAGGGTGGTGGGTGGGAACCAAGGTGCAGAAACACATCACACATGGCCACTCAACAAGACTCCTGAATGTCTGACACACTGCACACTACGCTGTACATGGACATGATGGCGATACCACACCAACCAATGGGATCCCAGCCACAGTCACACACCAATGAAGAAGCCAAGGTCACCCACAAAGAACACACATAGACAACAACCAACATTGCAGCCCGGACCCTGAGGAGTGCCAGCAGTCACACACACAACGTGTCACAATCACTGAAAGATAACACGAACTGAAAATCACATGACAGGGGCAAACAACAAGTGCCAAGGGGAAACCTGACTGTGACCCATCTGCGTCTGCACACAAACTCAGCCCTGACAGCAAACACACCTATGGGTGACACCCTGATGACCAGTAATGTGCCATGCACCCACATCACAGAGAACACAGGGAGAAGACTTTGGGGGAACATAGCTCAAGTCAGCAAGCATCACAAACAGGTACAACACTAGGGATCACAGCATGCGCAGATAAATGGAAGTGAACACACAGACATGCACATACAACACACACCTTGGGCGCAGGCAATGTCACACGTGTACACACTGCCATGAGGGGACTCCACTCCTGTGTGAGGAAAGCTGTGCCATATGTTTCCTCAGTAGGGCCCCATCATGTCAGCTGAGCACTTGGTCACACAATCAACAATTAGCACCAAATGAGGGCTCCCATCACATCAGCCTGGTCATGGATGTGCCAACGGAATCATCAGCACAGATCCAACACACTTGTATAGCAATGTTGCACTGACTACACGGATGAGTCCTTCCCCATTGATGCCCAAACCTGCATGTCCAGTGGAGATGGCAACACGGTCAGGGAAGTAGACAAATGCAACGATGGCAGGCACAACAGATGTGCAGGGGTGGAAGCCACAGATATGAAATTGCTAATGTAAGTAGGAAACCCATTGCCAAATACTGAACACATGACACCCTCAGATGCTGCTATTGATGACATGGATACACCACATGATAGGACACATTCCCCCTGGACCACATGGGTTCCTGCACAGTAACACTTCATAATCATGAGACCAGATATCGCCATCACTGCAGCAAGGGCATGGTTAGCAGCACCAACAACATGTACATCTGAAGCATGAGCACTAGAGAAAAGAAAGTTGCTTTATTCAGCATATGTGTTGATTGAAAACGACGTCCAGAAAAAATAGAGCAAAGGCCAATGGCCAGTCCATTGTCAAAGTTCAAACAGGGTGACACTGGCAGATGTCACCCTACGCATGCCTGCACAAAACCAGGGACAATCCACTAGGAGGGGCAACCGGGGGGCAGGCCAGGCACCGCAGGGACAGGATCAGGGCTCACCAGGGGGAGTCAGGGAAGGGGTGGTGGGTGCTGGAGAGCCACTGACAACTGCAGTGGAGGTGTCTGACATGGTGTGTGCCGGCACAACTGGGGGGCATGACTCAGATGTCGTGGGTGCCGGCACAACTGCAGTGGACCCTGCAGATGGAGTGGACAGGTCCGCCACTGCAGTGCCCAAGTCAGACAGGGCGGTAGTGGACTCCACTGCAGTGCCTACCTCCAGGGGAGGAGAATGGGGAACAGGCAAGGTGGGTCGGACAGAGGGGGAGGACACCCTCACCACATCAGTGGCACAGACAAGCGCAGCGGGGGTGTGGTGCTGGGAGAGCAAGTGGCAGGGGGAGAAGGCCTGATCCTCTTGGGGATGGTATATCTGTGGGTGGGGGAACCTGGGGCAGGGTGTGGTGGGGGCACCTGTGCAGTGGGGGCCTGAGGGATGGAGGACGGAGACCTTGTGCCTGAGCTGCAGGGCGGTGGCGGGGTCTTGCTCTTAGGACTCCGGGGGACTTGCGGGTGGGGGCCTCAGTCCGTCTGCGCCTGGGGGAGGGTGTCCGGGGGCGAGGGGCACTCTGCTCCGTGTGGGTGGGCTTCCTCTTCCCCCGGGATGCTGGAGCAGCTTCATCGATGGGGAAGAGGCCGAGGTCACAGAGGAAGAGCTGCTGTGACTTTGGGGTTGCAGGTGAGGCAAGGGAGGGTGCTTTGGAGGGAGAGGGAACTGAGGACTGCGCAGTGCATGTGGATGCGTGTGTGTGTTCCAGGGCCCCATCCCCTGTGAGTCTGGCTTCAGTCCCCTGAATGTGCGTGCGTGTGCGTTTTGTCATTGGCGTGTGTGTCAGTGTGCTGGATGTGTGTGTGCTGGTGTGTGCCTGTGCCGGTGTGTGTGTGCCTGGGATGGGTAAGGTGCTGGGGAGTGTGGATGGAGCAGAGGCAGGAGGGGTGAGGGACCGTTTGAGGAGGGACACTGCTGCTGTCAGGGAGGAGTCCATGGACCTATTGCCCCTCTGTAGGTCAGACATGCCCGATGAGATGCCCTCCATGAACGACACCAGCTGAGTCAACAGCGCGGTGTGCGCATGGAGGACACTCAGCATGGCTGTCTGCCCTACATGGAGCTGGCGAAGGAGGTACACAGACTCCTCACTCAGGGCAGCAGGGGACACAGGGGCAGGGGCTGCGGTGCCTGGCCCAAAGGAGACACGCTCCCGGACATGGGAGCCTCCACGGACCTGGGGAATGGGAGCCGATGGGAGGGCGGTGGTGGTGCTGGTGGTGGCGGGGACAGCAACATTAGCTGGGGTGTGGTGGCTGCTGACACCCGCCTCCACAAGGGAGTCATCCTCCGAGTTGCTCTGGTCCTCAGCTGAGGTGGATGCTGCTGAGGACTCCTCGGTGTGGCTCCCCTCGCCCTCCGTGCCACTGGGTCCCTCCGACCACTCCTCGGCTGCTGACCCAGTCTGGCTCTCTGGCTCCTCCTGGTCCGTGGAGCTGTCCCCTTCCGTGGCCGTGGATGTATCTGCAAACAATGGGGAAACAGACAGACATCAGTCACCTGCACATAACGCACACACCACTGTGAGCACAGCACATCACAGAGCAAGCCCTGGCATCATTAGTTGTACATTGCCAAAAGTGCCCTAATTGAACAGGAGAAGTCAATTGTCAGTCTGATGCCAAGCATGGCACTCACATCCCACATGGCCTTGCACCCATCTGTCTGGTGTCTGTTGGATTGCAACACCCCAGTGTTGACACATGCACCAAGTACACAGTAGTTGGACAGTGCAGAGGACACGGTGTGGCATGTGGACATGCACACATCACAGCTCTTGCCACTGAGTCAGTACAGGTTTCCGGATGAAAGGGATGCCCAGAGTCAAATAGGAAATGCATGTGATGCATACCAGCGACAGACACCATGATGCACCCATGTCCTGATAGCCAGCGCCACTATGGTGTGCATGTAGCACATGTCACTCCCCTGCAGGCTCACCAATCAGTAGACACATGCCATGGCGGAGGCATGACTGCAAAGTCATACATCACTGTCTCAGTGATGTATGACTTTGCAGCCAGACAACAACACTCTGCACTGTGTCACAATAGTAGGTCATGGGGAATGCAAGTCCTGGAGCTGCACAAGTGCACATGTACATCCCCCCACAACACATCCTCTTAACCCTCATCTGTCCAGGTCATACCTATTGGACATATGGTAGACCTGTGACACTACCCTCTGAACCTGAGCCCCTCACACTCTGCTGTGCATGGGGAACAGCTGCCTGAACTTCACATTCACATGCCCCAGTCTGCATGGGCAGCTGATCAGACACCTATGTGTCACACAAGTATCGTCTCCTATGGTCACATCTCCAGTGGCATGCTGAGCCCCTACCAAGAAACTCCACAGCAGTCCTGGCGACTAATCCACAGCACACTGACACAGAGGCAGACACCTGAGGGGTCAAATCACTGCGCACAATGTGTCAGCTGATACACGGGAGTGGGAGTACAGAGTGTATTGTATGGCCTGGAGTAGGCATGACTGTCCAGCCCCACATGAATGAGGGATGAGCTCTGGACTGTAGGCAGCTGGCTAAGTATGTGTGACACACGTCATATACATACTCCTGGGGCCCAAACATTGTTCCCACCCGCAGCATGGGTGTGTGCCAGATACCCCAGCCACATGTGGTGGATCAGCTCAGCAATTGGACCACAGATCAAAGTAACACGCTGAATACATGTCAGAATACAGGCATTGTGTAAGCAATGGACCCACCCATGATGCCCACCACAGAGTCAGGGAAACAGATGCTGTCTCCCACCTTGAGTCAAGCAAACTGCAAGGACACAGTCCTAAGTGACAGAATTCCCTGCATGTAAGGGCCACACCTGGGTATCAGATGAGGAGTGGGCAGTGCACAATAGAGGGACATGGCTCCTGGACAACATGACTGCTGTACTGTGGCAGTTTAACCAGGCCCGAGGAGGGCACATAGCATGTTAGACAGAGTTCACAGTGCAGTCTTTGACTCACCCCCTCCTTGCTGCTCTCTGGCCTTCAGCTGCCCATCCAGGTCTGGAAAGACCACCGCCAGGATCCTGAGCATGTGGGGGTCAGGGTCCGTGTTCCGCCCCTCCTGCGAGGAGGCGACAGCTTCAGCTGGACCCGTGCAATCCTCCGGGTCCAGCCCCGAAGGTCCTGCCACCTCTTTTGGCAGTTGCGGATCCGGCGCTTGTAGACCCCCACGGACCGGACAGCCCAGACGATGTCCTTCCATATCTCCTGCTTCCGATGGGCAGAAGCCTGTCAGGATGACAAAGTGATAAGGCCATTACTACACATGCAACATATCCGTGCATGACACAGTTGCATATACATGTCGCAATCACAGGGGCACATGGTGTACACAGGCAGTGCACGGCTGCCCATGGACAGTTTTCCAGAAGTCACTACATGGTATCATTGCATGGGGAGTAAAACCCTGTTCAGAAGCACTGTCACTGCACCATACCTGTCCAGTGCAAGTCACTACACACTATGGGGGTGACAACTACTCAGTGAGCCTGCTAGCCAGTGGCGTGCAGACTCTCAGCCTTGCTAGTCTGACAAAATGCACATTCAGAAAGGCAGTGCACAGGACACTCACCTGCTCCCCTGGTGTCCCATACAGCTTGCTGTACTGTGGAAGTAGGCTGTCCAGCAGGGCCTGGTTCTCCTCAAGGCTTAAGGCTGGGGCTCTCTCCACAGTACGTGCCATTGCAGGGTCCAGAGGGGCAGAGACAGCAGCAGTGCAGTGGCAGATGTCGTCCTGGAGCATGTAGTGCAGGCAAGTGGGCTCTCAGGGGAACAGCCAGCAATATATATGTGCTGGAGAGGCAGATCCTGTCCCTTGTGTCCAAAGTGATAGGTCCAAGTCGTTTGCATCTTCTGAATCTGGCCAATCCATGGAATAGCAGCACCAAAACACGCCCACAGCATCCTTCAAATCTTCAACTTCATGACATACATGATTTTGCAACATTGTTGTGGGTGACCAACTGAATTCCCAGCAACCGACTCGTTCGAAATTCGAAAACGCGTCCGTTGCCAGGCAAGCCCATTGTCAATGGGTGCGCACCGATCGGTCCATTGCGGTACAACGCGTACAGGGGTACAACGCGTACCCGCACACATTGAAGGCAATGGGCCGGCCGGAGGCACCGATCGGTCCATTGCGGTACAACGCGCACAGGGGTACAACGGGTACCCGCACACATTGAAGGCAATGGGCCGGCCGGAGGCACCGATCGGTCCATTGCGGTTCAACGCGCACAGGGGTACAACGCGTACCCGCACACATTGAAGGCAATGGGCCGGCCGGAGGCACCGATCGGTCCATTGCGGTACAACGCGCACAGGGGTACAACGCGTACCCGCACACATTGAAGGCAATGGGCCGGCCGGAGGCACCGATCGGTCCATTGCGGTTCAACGCGCACAGGGGTACAACGCGTACCCGCACACATTGAAGGCAATGGGCCGGCCGGAGGCACCGATCGGTCCATTGCGGTACAACGCGCACAGGGGTACAACGCGTACCCGCACACATTGAAGGCAATGGGCCGGCCGGAGGCACCGATCGGTCCATTGCGGTTCAACGCGCACAGGGGTACAACGCGTACCCGCACACATTGAAGGCAATGGGCCGGCCGGAGGCACCGATCGGTCCATTGCGGTTCAACGCGCACAGGGGTACAACGCGTACCCGCACACATTGAAGGCAATGGGCCGGCCGGAGGCACCGATCGGTCCATTGCGGTTCAACGCGCACAGGGGTACAACGCGTGCACCGCATACATTGAAGGCAATGGGCCGGCCGGAGGCACCGATCGGTCCATTGCGGTACAACGCGCACAGGGGTACAACGCGTACCCGCACACATTGAAGGCAATGGGCCGGCCGGAGGCACCGATCGGTCCATTGCGGTACAACGCATCACTGTACATGTGACTGGCATAGGTCAGCATGCCTGTCTCAGATGGACATATGCCAGCCACAGATAGCTCCCAGGGAGTGAGGGGCACACCTACATCACGACAGCCTGTCCAAACCTTATCATAAGGCATGTAAGGCTGCATTTCCTATTGTGTGTATGTTGGTGTACATGTTGTCCTGTGGGTGTCACCTGTGGGCAGCCACCCCCAGGCTGTGCACGTGTTCATGGGGACAGGATCCTGGGTGTTACGTGTACGTGACCACTGTGATGTGCAACTGTTCATATCTGTGCATGTGTCATGGTCACATTTCACAGTGGTGTTTGTGTATGTCATGTCACATACCCCGTGAGTCCCATGTGGGACGGTATGTTTGAGCCAGGGTGTCCCAGTGGCACAATAGTGATGGCCCTCCACAGTCTTTGTGCATGTAGTGTTTACAATGTCTCTGATTTCATGTGCACAATGGGAGACAGTCTCCACAGCCACGTTGTGTGTGCATGGACTCTGATGTTGTGCGTGTGTGTCACAGACGTCCATGTCTGTCCTGCCATGGCAAGTGTGGCCTCTACCTGTGGGGGTCATGTTTGTTTTGCTGTGGTGAACACATGATACTCCAGGTGATGCCAGTGTCCATGTGGCATTACAGGGTCCCTGGGAATGTACCTGTCGTTGAGCTGTGGTGCCTGGGGCACATCTGTCCTCACATGTCACTGTGGGGGGTGACTGTGACACGGCATCATGATATCCAATGGGCCAACCTGGGACAAATTGATGCCACCTGTAGGACCGTGTTGACAGATGTTGGCCATGTATGTACCATACATGTCCTTCCGGTACTGCACACTTCATGTAGTTGTGCCTCATGATGATGTATGTTGGGATCTTGAGTGTGTTCAATGCCGCATATGTGGGGTGACTGACGATCTTGCTTACTTCTCCTCTGCACTGCAGGGCTCCTGCTGTCCATCGGCCATTCCCAGACCTGGCAACGATGGTGGAACGGGACAGCATCCGACGGTACCGCTTCACCAGGCAGCTGATTGAGGATTTGGCAGTGCAGTTGTCCCCACATTTGCAGCCTGGCCGGCCGTATCCTACAGCGCTGACCCCCAAGGTGAAGGTGATGGCAGCCCTACACTTCTTTGCCACCGGTACCTTCCAACATACTGTGGCGTCTGCTGGTGGGATGTCACAGACCATGTTCAGCCGTGTGCTCCGCGATGTTTTGGCGGCAATGTTGCTCTTCCTGAACCGGTACATCTATTTCCCTAGACTGCGACGACTCACTGACGTGAAGAGTGACTTTTATGCCCTGGGGAGGATGCCGCATGTAATTGGCTCCATTGATGGGACACATGTGGCTTTGGTACCACCACAGGCCCAGGAGCAGGCCTACAGGAACCGCAAGCACTACCACTCGGTCAATGCACTGGTGGTGTGTCTTGCAGACATGACCATCACACACGTGTGTGCCCGTTTCCCTGGTTCAGCACACGATGCCTTTGTGATGAGGAGTAGTCGCATCCCCAGGATGATGGCACAGATGCAGAACCAGCGTGCCTGGCTTGTCGGTGTGTACTGACTTTGTGCCATTGTGTGTGATCTGATCTGTAGTATTCCGCCCACTTTTCCAAGTCAGCTGATGTGCACTTGTCTGTCCGTAGGTGACTCGGGATACCCCAACATGCCGTGGTTGCTGACACCCCTCAGGAACCCTGTGACACCTGCCCAGATGCGCTACAATGAGGCACATGGTCGGACCAGGAGAGTGATTGAGCGGACCTTTGGTCTCCTGAAGAGCCGCTTCCGCTGCCTGGACAAGACCGGAGGGTCCCTCCCATATGCCCCTGCGAAAGTGTGCAAGATTATCATCGTCTGCTGCATGCTACACAACCTGGCAGTGCGGAAGGAGTTGCCTCTCATCCAGGATGACGATGACCAACATCCGCCACCTGTGGAGGATCCTGGCCTGGACCACGATGCCAGTGACGATGATGATGATGATGGTGATGGTGATGTCCGCACACAGCTCATCACCAACTTCTTTAGCTGAATGTGAGTATCCTGAGGTGTCATGTGAATGATGTGAGTTGGCATGATGTGTGGGTGGGGCTCTGGCGCTGTTGGAGTGTGTCCATGGGCTACTTGACTGGATGTGTGTTGCGATGTGTGGTTACAGGTGGGCTGTACTCCCCAACAGTGTTGACATGCTAACTTGGTTCTGGGTGGGTATCTTGTAACATGTATTGTGCATGAGTTTTGCTGTCCTGTCCTGTACTGCATTGCTTTTGACTGTGTCATTTCTGTCCTTCACAGGGTACTTTCAGATTCGTTTGGTCAACTGTGTCCACCGACGACGTGATTGCACATCCAGGCTGGTAGCTGTTGTGTCCCTACAGGTGATGTGCGCCACACCCATGGACTTCCTTCCGTCTACAGTTGTTGACTGTGTGCCCGCTACCAGGTGGGGTTACCTTGCATCTGTAGTGGTTAGGGCATGTTGCTACTGTGTAATAAACCTGTGCTTCACTTAGTGATGTGCGTTGTCTGTGGTCACACATTTGACTGCCATTTGCTTACTGCACCTGTGGGCTACTTGACTACAACTGGGAATGGGTGTGGTGTCTGTGCATTGCACCGTCTTCCCTGGCAACATCAGTGTAGGCAATGAGTCAGATGGCCTAGGTGTGTATGTGTTGTGTAGCCCTGGTGGTGTGTCTCCCTCATATGTGTCACGTTGCCTTTACTCACATGCCTGTGTTGTCCTTGCTGTTGCAGTTCGCATACACAGTGTACTTTTGCAGTTCATCATCCCCATAACAGCACCCACGTTGGAATCACGACAGAGGCAAGTATGGTGTATTAGTGTGTTTATTGTGATACATTTGTGTTAATAGTGCATAGGATGGGTTGTGCTGTACATGAATCTTGCAATCCCAAGTTCCTAGGTGAATTGAAAGTCCGGGTAGACAGGATCCCCAGTATCGGGGCCACAGTTGTCTGACACATTGGTCCAACTTGTACTCCCCATGCAATGTGTGGGAGTAGTGTTGCCGTCAACAGGGTGAACAGTCTGTGCACAAAGGCGAACATCCAGAACAGGTTCAGGCTTCCTGGGAGTTGCGCTTGGCCATCGGCCTCTCACTTTCCCCTCCTCGGACGACCCCTCTTCTTGGGGGGCCCTCAAGTGCAGGCTGCTGCGGTGCAGGGGACTCTCCGCCAGAGTCCTCCTCCCTCCCTGTGGCAGTTGCAGTTTGTTCGGTACCAGATGTTGTTGGCACACAGGGAGGTGTGGACTGGTTGCTGTTCATCTGGCGGAGGCATTGTAAAATGTCCCTGTGCACCGCCGTCATCTCATGCAGTACATCCCACTTGGACTCCATGCGGGACATGTGTGAGTCCACACGGGACATGTGTGACTCCACGTGGGACATGTGGGAGTCCAAGCGGGCATGATGGGCAGCCTGCTGCTGTTTGATGTCTCTGAGGAGCCCCACTACCTGGCTGAGCTCTCCGGTGCTGGACTGGTACGCATCAGCTATGCGTACCAGTTGTGGGTCGTCATGCACACCAGCAACGTCTGCAAGCAGCGACCTCTGTCTCCCACCCCTCCCACCACCCCTGCTGACATGTGCAGTGTGTGCAGTTGCACGCACAGATAACCCTGGTCCACCTTGGGGGTTGGTGGTGGTGGTGGTGTCCATGGCCCCAGGTTGGTCCAGGGTCACTGCGCTGGTGTTGCTCCTTATTCTGTCCATGTCGGCAGGGATGGTATTCGTGGTGACAGTCGTTGTAGGGGTGGGTGCAGGGAGTGCAGCTGGTGGTCCTGCTGGTGCTGCAGCTGGTGGTCCTGCTGGTGCTGCATGTTGACTTGCACCGGATGTGCCAGGTTGTTCATCGTCCGAGGAGGACAGAGGCTGTACGACGCCAGTGAGCTCGGCATCCTCTTGAGCCTGGGACTGGGACTCCTCAGCGTCTGCTGCTGTGTCCCCATCATCACCTGTTTTTGGGAGACACAAACAATGTATGTCATGTTTCTGCAGGCATCAGTGGTTGACACACCTGACAGTTGTGACTGTGCCTCTGGGTGCGGGCCTGTACATTGCATTGTCCTAAGTCGTCACAGTCAGGGGTTGATATTGGTGTGGCACATTGTCCTGCATTATTTGGGCATTTCTATGTATTTTCTGGGGTGTGAACATGGTCTGCATTGCTTGTGTTTGGTTGACAGCCAGACCTCCTTCCCACCCAGCCAGCCAGTCAGTTATCCCACCATGGAACGTGCTTGCATTGCAGGGAGTGGAAGTTGTCTCTCAGGATGTCAGTCAGTGGTGTCCTGCTGTTTGTTGGTGCACAGTTGCCAGCAGGGCCTTGTGCTCCCCACAGCAGTAGCCAGTGTCAGCATTGTGAGTCCTTCTCCACTCCCTGTGATGTGAGCATGGTTCAGGGTGGTGTTGATGGGCCAGTTGTGAGGCTGAGCAATGTCTGTGACTACGACTCCCATCATGCTATTGCCTCCACCCCCTTCCCAGCATGCCCATGCTTCCTTCCTTTGACTCTGCTTCCCTGTGGGGTGGGCTGGCTGTGCTGACAGGATGGCTGGGAGTGTTGTCCTGGCAGTTGTTTGGCTAAGAGTCCCAAGAGTGTCCCTGTGCTTCACACAACATAACCCAGGGTGGTGGTGCTTTGTGGGATCTTGTGTTAGGATGGAGGGCATTGCATTCTACCAGGTGGGTACTGTGGAGTTTGTGTTGGGGAGGGTGTGAGGGGAGGTGCTGGTGACTATAGTCAGTGCTGCAAGTCCCCCTTCCCACCCAGCCAGCCAGTTATCCCACCATGGAACGTGCTTGCGTTGCAGGGAGTGGAAGTTGTCTCTCAGGATGTCAGTCAGTGGTGTCCTGCTGTTTGTTGGTGCACAGTTGGCAGCAGGGCCTTGTGCTCCCCACAGCAGTAGCCAGTGTCAGCCATCTTGTGAGTCCTTCTCCACTCCCTGTGATGTGAGCATGGTTCAGGGTGGTGTTGATGGGCCAGTTGTGAGGCTGAGCAATGTCTGTGACTACGACTCCCATCATGCTATTGCCTCCACCCCCTTCCCAGCATGCCCATGCTTCCTTCCTTTTGACTCTGCTTCCCTGTGGGGTGGGCTGGCTGTGCTGACAGGATGGCTGGGAGTGTTGTCCTGGCAGTTGTTTGGCTAAGAGTCCCAAGAGTGTCCCTGTGCTTCACACAACATAACCCAGGGTGGTGGTGCTTTGTGGGATCTTGTGTTAGGATGGAGGGCATTGCATTCTACCAGGTGGGTACTGTGGAGTTTGTGTTGGGGAGGGTGTGAGGGGAGGTGCTGGTGACTATAGTCAGTGCTGCAAGTCCCCCTTCCCACCCAGCCAGCCAGTTATCCCACCATGGAACGTGCTTGCGTTGCAGGGAGTGGAAGTTGTCTCTCAGGATGTCAGTCAGTGGTGTCCTGCTGTTTGTTGGTGCACAGTTGGCAGCAGGGCCTTGTGCTCCCCACAGCAGTAGCCAGTGTCAGCCATCTTGTGAGTCCTTCTCCACTCCCTGTGATGTGAGCATGGTTCAGGGTGGTGTTGGTGGGCCAGTTGTGAGGCTGGCAATATGTGTGACTGCGACTCCCATGATGCTATTGGCTACACTGACTTGGCCAGCATACACAGAATTCCTTCCTTTGAGTGGTCTTCACTGTGTGTTGGTGTTGTTGTGGTGGCTACATGTGTGGATGTGTTTGTTGGTTCTATTTGTGCCACTGCCTAGCTGTAGTTGTGGTTGTGTTTGTACATGTGTTGGCACGGTTGGATGTGACTTTTTTGATGGCATGTGTTGTGTTTCTCTGACTGACATACACATTTTGGGATGATTCTGTTCTGGTTGCTGTGTGATTGCTATGAGTGCATGGTTTGACTCTCCCTTGACAGTGATGTGTGTGTATTTTGTGGCAGTATATTGTGTACATTTGTTGTGTACTCACCAGGCTCTGGGATGTCCTCTAGTCCATATATGCTCACTGGCGGTAGGATGGCCCGCACCTTCTCCTCCCAGGGCCTGAGGTATATTGGCTTGGCAGGAGGGCCACTGCCGGTGTGTTGGCTGTTGATGTAGTCTTGCTTCAGCAGTTTCCGTACCCTCCTGCGCACGTCATACCACCTGTTCTGGATGTCGGTCTTTGTGCGCCGACATGGTGATTGGGCGTTCACCCTGTTGATGATCCTCTCCCACATCTTGGTTTTCTGCGACATGGGGGTCTGTTGGACCAATGTGCCAAACAGCTGTGGCTCTACCCTGAGGATCTCATCTACCAGGACTTCCAATTCACAATCTAGGAACTTGTGATTCTTCTTGGGGGGCATGGTGATGGGTGGTGATGGTGAGTGATGGGTGTGTTGGTGTGCAGGTGAGGGTGTGTGAGTGTGTGTTTTGCTGGGTGTATGTGAGGTAGGTATTTGTTGGTGTGCTGCTGGTGTGTGGCTTGTGTGAGGGATGAGCTGTGGGTGTGTGGTTGCTTTCTCTTGGGTGCTGGCAGTGGAATGGCATTTGCAAAGGCTCATGGTAGTGATTTGTGTCCTTTATATAGGTGGAGTTGTGGGTGTGTCTTTGTTCTCTGTCCCCACCCCCCAGTATTTATTGGCTTGGTAATTGCTTGTTTGGCCTTTTTTTGGGTGATTTTTCCTTTGTGTTGTTTGTGTATGTTGGAAACTACTAAAGGTATTCTAATGCCAGCATACAAATGTCTACAGAGCAGCTAATTTTCAGATGATTTTAAATGTATGTGAGATTGTTTGTACATGTATTTATAACATATACAATCTAGCATCCTTAATCAAAAGGATATTTAAGAGCAGGATTTTCTGCCAACAATTCAGGATTTGTGATTATTGCCTTCTCCCTTCTGAAGTCTCATCTATTCATCTTATCATTCTGTGCCTTATTGCTGAAGGCGCTTTTGCTCAAGGTTTCGGGAAATTGCTTTTTTCAACTATGGAGTCCATAGGTTTTAGTTTTTTGATTATGGTTTCCTAATTCACTAGCTGAGACATATTGATTTAGGAGTATATTTGCTAAGCTTTTGCATCCTTTCCTCACACAGTGGTTAAAGCAATATTAACTAAGTAGCAAAATATAAGAATTAGGTTAATGTTTACCCTTTGCGTGGCATAAAACTTCATGGAGCTATGCTAAACCAATGCACAAGCCATTTTTAAAGTGATTTACTATTTTCACACAATCTTCCACAAATGTAGAGGTTGGCAGAATGTTAATTTTGTCGGCAGAACTGGAGGAATTTTTAATTCCGCCCTACTTTTGTTACGTGGAATTGCTGATTAAATTCTGTCACTCCGCCGGCGGAATTAATCTGCAGTGGTCTTTAATTTAAGAGGGCTGTAAGAGGGAGCAGCTCCTCTGTGTTTAAAAGCCACTGCAGATAAAGTTTAGTCTGTAGTGGTTTTCAAACATAGAGGAACTGCTTCCTCTTCCTCCCCTGATAAAACCACTGCACAGCAGGGCACACACCTTGGCACCCTTACATACTTATGTAAGGGCCCCGAGGGGGATGCCCAGCACTGTGTATATATATATATATATATATATATATATATATATATATTATCTACTGGCGGTCGCCAGTAGATAGTTATAGTTACAACCTATTATCCATAGGAAATCCGCGACATTCTATTTGCAATAACGTTGGCGCCGGTTGACGAATCTTCGCGAAAGCTTCCAACTTGTTGGGGCGCTCCGCTCCGCTCCTACCCTGAAAGTCTCGGGGTGATTCGTCAAGCGGGGGCTGAGAAAAAGGGGGTCCCAAAACGCGTTGTCCCCATTCATTTTTCCATAGGATCCGTTCAGTCGCAGCTACAGCCCGAACTGCTGAACGGAATTACCCCAAATTTGGCAAAGAGGTAGCCCTTGGTTCAGACTGTGTGCCTTTTGCTAAAATGGTGTAAATCCGTTCAGTAGTTTCTGAGAAATTCACAATTAAAATCACATATATATCTATGGGCGAGTCGGATCCGCGTACCCTCCCGATCACGAGCTGCATGCTAATTGGCTGTCAACACTCCAAATCAAGAAGTGTTGGCAGCCATTTTGTCCATCGGTAGAACCGAGGGACAGAAACAAGTGCGCAAAGCGCAAAAGGGGGCAGGGTAGAAACACCCTGACCCCTAGGTCTGCTCAGGGGTCCCACAAGGACCCCTGGGCAGAAAAGCATTTTTTTTTAAATCGGCGGGATGCGCTTAGGGTGCGCGAATCCCGCCGAGAAAAAAAAGAAACAAGTGCGCAAACGCACAAAGGGGGCAGGGTAGAAACACCCTGACCCCTAGGTCTGCTCAGGGGTCCCACAAGGACCACCTGGGCAGAAAAAGCATTTTAAAAAAAAAAATCGGCAGGATGCGCTCAGGGTGCGCGGATCCTGCCGAAAAAAAATCGAAGCGCGGTCTCCCGCGCTCGATGCTATTTGGCCCCCGGGTGGCCCAAGTCCCGGGGGCATGGTGGGGTGCGTATAGTTTATGTGTGGGGGCCTCTAAGGGCCCCCAAGCCCCGGGGACCGCCACCCCCGGGGCTTTAAAGAAATGGTGCGGGAGGGCTCTCCGCCCTCCCGCAGCCCCGGGGACCACCACCTCCCAGGGATTTTTTTAATGAAAATATGATAAGCAGTGTGGGGGGCTCCAGCCCCCACATGCCCGGAGACCGCCACCTCCCGGGGCACTTAGAATTGAATTGGGGTCCGCTCGACCTCGGCCCCGGGACCACCACCTCCCGGGTATGTGCAATGAAGGGAGGGGGCCGCGCGGCCCCCTCCTGGAGCCTGTGATGGCCCTGGGGACCGCCACCCCCAGGGCCGGCTCCTGCAGTGTCCCGGGGTGCCTACCCCGGGACACTGTAGTTTGCAATGGCAGGACGGGAGCCTCGCGGCTCCCGTCCTGCCATAGCAAGCTGCTTTGGATATTGAAGCGAGAGCAGGGAAACCTGCTCTCGCTTCAATGATCCAAAGCAGATTGCTTTTCCACATGGGGAGCAGCATGTCAGCTGCTCCCCATGTGGAAAAGCAATGCCGGCTCCCGTAGGGACGTGGGGAGCCGGCGGGACTGTGGGGGATTGGGGACCCCCCACAGTCCCCAACCAGAGGGCCAGGCCCCGGGGATGGGGTCCCCGGGGCCAGTAGTGGCCCGGGAGGGGGCCACGCAGCCCCCCCTCCAAAGATTTTAATTTTAAAAAAAAGAGGGCATGCCCCGGGGGATGGGGTCCTCGGGGCCAATAGAGGCCCAGGGAAGGGGGGCCACGCGGACCCCTTCCCGTTTTTTTGTTATTAGAAATTTAAAAGAAGGTCCTCAGGCCCCAGGGGATGGGGTCCCCAGGGCTCAAAAGTAGCAAAAGGAAGGGGGCCAAGCAGCCCCCTCCCATGGGACAAAAAAAAAAAAAAAAAAAAGGCCGGCATCGTGCCCGCAGGCCCCGCCCCTTCGTTCACCACTCTGCAAACGCGCCCTGGCGCGTTTGCAGAGGGGAACGATCCCCTTGAATACTGGGGGTCCCTGGGGGCCAACTAGCCCACCAGGAACCTCCAGTATGCGCCAGGGGCTGCGTTGCAGAGACGTGTACAGAGGCCACAGCCCCTTTTACACCTCTCTGCAACGCAGCTCTGTGGCGCTTTTTGGAGGTACATGGTGGGCTAGTTGGACTCCAGGGACCCTCAGGATTCAAGGGGACTTAATCCCCCAACTTAAAACGCGCCATGGGGCGCGTTTGCACAGTGGTGAAGGGAGGGGCGGGGCTTCAGGTGACATGTGTGCAAACAGGCCCCGTGGCGCGTTTTAAGATGGGGAATTAAATCCCCTTCAATCCTGAGGGTCCCTGGGGCCAACTAGCCCACCAGGTACATCCAGAAAGCACCACAGAGCTGCGTTGCAGAGAGGTGCAAAAGGGGTGTGGCCTCTGAACACGTCTCTGCATCGCAGCTCTCTGGCGCATACTGGAGGTATCCTGGTGGGCTAGTTGGCCCCTAGGGACCCTCGGGATTCAAGGAGGACTTAATTCTCCAACATAAAACGCGCCACGGGGCGCGTTTGCACAGATGTCACCTCAGGCCCCGCCCCCTCTCTTCACCATTGTGCAAATATTCCTCTAAAATCAGCCGAACTACGAATTCCGATTTACTCACCTGTTATCAGGAGAGAACCTCAGTGCTGTATCTTTCAGCCCAGCACTGATCCTGAAAAGTAATTCTAACCGTACTTACCAGTAACTTGAATTTCCTTCCATAGGCTAACATTGACTGGTTTCACTTGGAAATTCTTCTAAGTGTGGAGTTTTGGAACTTTATAATATTCCTCTAAAATCAGCCGAAATACGAATTCCGATTTACTCACCTGTTATCAGGAGAGAACCTCAGTGCTGCATCTTTCAGCCCAGCACTGACCCTGAAAAGTAATTCTAACCGTACTTACCAGTAACTTGAATTTCCTTCCATAGGCTAACATTGACTGGTTTCACTTGGAAATTCTTCTAAGTGTGGAGTTTTGGAACTTTATAATATTCCTCTAAAATCAGCCGAAATACGAATTCCGATTTACTCACCTGTTATCAGGAGAGACCTCAGTGCTGCATCTTTCAGCCCAGTACTGATCCTGAAAAGTAATTTTAACCGTACTTACCAGTAACTTGAATTTCCTTCCATAGGATATCATTGCCTGCTTTTTGCTGAAAAAGTTTCTTAGTGTCGATTTTTGAAACATACAAATTTTCCTCTAAAATCAGCAGAACTACGAATTCCGATTTACTCACCTGTTATCAGGAGAGACCTCAGTGCTGCATCTTTCAGCCCAGTACTGATCCTGAAAAGTAATTTTAACCATACTTACCAGTAACTTGAATTTCCTTCCATAGGCTAACATTGACTGGTTTCACTTGGAAATTCTTCTAAGTGTGGAGTTTTGGAACTTTATAATATTCCTCTAAAATCAACCGAACTACGAATTCCGATTTATTCACCTGTTATCAGGAGAGAACCTCAGTGCTGCATCTTTCAGCCCAGTACTGACCCTGAAAAGTAATTCTAACCGTATTTACCAGTAACTTGAATTTCCTTCCATAGGCTAATCCATTGACTGGTTTTCAGCAGAAAAGTTTCAAAGTGTCGATTTTCACAAATTACAAATATTCCTTAAAAATCGCCTGTATGACTTAAACACATTCTTTCAACTGTTTACAGGAGATGCACCAGTGCTGGATCCAAGATCCACCACTGAGTAAGAAAAAGTAACGATAACACTACTTACCTGCTAAGTGAATTTTCTCCCATAGGATAGCATTGGTGATTCTATGTGAAAAAGTTTCTAAGTGTCAACTTTTAAAATACAATAATATTCCTTAAAAATCACTACTGTAACCAAAACGCTTTTACTCAACTGTTTACAGGAGATGTCCCAGGACTGAATCTAGGATCCAGTCCTGTGGTTAGAAAAGTAATCCATAAAGTAACTAATTGCATTTAACTTGAGATTCACATTGAGCTCAATGTTGCATTGTGTTTGAAATTGTGTTGCCCATTGCAACAACTGTAACTACTGTACTTAAAAGTCTATTGCCTATTTGCAAAGTATTTAAACTAAAGTAATTCATTCTGAGAAAGTATTATTTAATGTAATGTATAATGTAATTACAATGTAATTTTAAAAAATAAAATATCTAAAAATAAATAGTTTCAAAAAATGTAGTAAATCAGTATCAAAAAAATAAATATAACAATTAATACAATTAAAAATTGTCATTTACAAAACCTTTGAAATTCACTGAAAAAAACCATAGGTTTCAAACATGTTATAGTTAGGAATTAGCATTTAAAAACCTTTGAAATTCACTGAAAAAACCATAGGTTTCAGGCACGTTATAGTTAGAAATTAGCATTTAAAAAACCTTACAAATTCACTGAAAAAACCATAGGTTTTAGGGACAGTTATAGTTAGTTGGACATTGCACTCGTACAAAACCCGTGAAATTCCCACGTTATAGTTAGTTCAGCTAACTATAACTCGCGCCCGCAATGCACTGCTGATGACGTCACATATTACATCACTCATGACATGGTCAGTGACATCACTGATGACATCACTGATGACATCTCAAATGACATCACTGATGACATCATCCATGTGATAATTTGATGCATCTTCTCACACCCTAATATAACCTTTGATACACCCACTGTAAATTACAGACTGCCATTGTCAAAACCATAGACACTCCAACACCAATAACTACATACACACTCACTGATTCTTAGGTCTACACACACATCCACTCACTCACCTCTACAGTCACTCATACTTACGGTCACTCAGTACAGGACTTTCATATGCACTTATACACCTACATAGACACTCACACACCGCCACTCATCCATAGAGGTACTCACACACCTAGTCAGTCATGCAAATAATTAATCACACTGCCATTTACTCACCTATACAGTTATACACACACCAGCTCACTTACTCATACAAATACTAGCACATTCTTACGCTCTTATACAATCACTGATACAAGTACACACTCATTCATACAGCCACTCTCACAATCACACACTCTCACTTATAGCCATTTATATACTCCAACACACATATATACTGCCTTTGACATATTAGTTACTCACACTTGTAACACTAAGATATACATTCACTCACTAACACACCCATACACACATTCACCCACCCATACAGTCCATCACAGATGCACTCTTGAAACCATGCACCCAGTGAATCACCCACTCACACATCTATGCGCAGTCACACACACCCCACCCACACAAACACTCAGGCACCCATACAGATACTCAGACAACCAATCAATAACCCATGTAGACACTCATGTAGCTATTCGCAAACCCATGCAGCCGCTTACACACCAACAGACAGACGGATACAGACATTCACACAGTTTAGTCACTAACCCATGCATTCAGTAAGATACGTTTAATCACTCACTTATAGAGTCAGTCACGCACCTACTAAATCATCCATCCAGACACTTATACACCCACTCATTCTTCAATACACCTTGGCATATATATTAAACATATTTAAACTTTATAGAAACACACAGTTACTAGATGATGTCATCAGTGATGTCATTTGAGATGATCATCAGTGATGTCACGGACCATGTCATGAGTGATGTAATATGTGACGTCATCAGCAGTGCATTATGGGGCGCGAGTTATAGTTAGCTGAACTAACTATAACGGGGGAATTTCACGGGTTTTGTACGAGTGCAATGTCCAACTAACTATAACTGTCCCTAAAACCTATGTTTTTTTCAGTGAATATATATATATATATATATATATATATATATATATATATATATATACTAGCATATAAGTACAGTGTATAGTATACTCCTACTATGCACTCCCTATCCTAGTTACCTAGGGCAGGTGAATGCCAAAATCCCCTACTGGATGATCAAACTCCCCATTGCCTGTGGGTGAATGTGTTCAGGTCCCCATCTTGGTCAAAAGTTAGACATTACTCCTTGCAGCGGGGAAAACAGGAATTAGCTGGTTTGAGACTCCAACAACAGCAACCTCACAGGGACAGCAGAGTGCTTCTCTGATTTGAATAAGGCAATGCATGTGTATATATAATAACAGCAAACGCAAAGAAGAGGCCCCCTACAGTTCCGATAAGGTTCCTTAAGGTAGGGAAAAGTCAATAAATGTACAGATTTAAGGCAACCAATATATGGACCATGAATAATGCTGATACATAAACAATAATGGTCAGAAAGAACCAAAGACAACAATTTATTAATCAAAATTACAAAAACAGCATTTATTAAATTATTGAAACAATTAGAAAAAATGATAATCATTCATTCACTTTCATATCACTCTAACAGACCCACAGGCATACTTAAGACAAGTTAAAAACAACGTTGAAGTGGTAACAAATTGTTGAACACTGATAAATTAACACAATATATATAAAACAATGTCAATTAGAAATTAAGTGGCACAAGTTCAAGTGACTGGTGGATTTCTACGCGCGTTTCGGCACAACAAGAGTGCCTTCGTCAGGAGGAGGGCCACAGTAAAGACAATTGATCAATTTTTGATATAAATAAGAGACCTATAATGTTGAACAGTCAATCGAGACTTGTCGATATTTCAAAAAATGATCTCAAACGACATCAGTAGTAGGACGCTGATAGCACATTATGGATAAATGAAAGCTATGTCCTCTTGTGGTATTGATAACGATGTACTGTATGCCTATTAGTTAATAGATGAATTGGGCGTCACCTGGATAAGCAGAGTAGCTCAGCAGTATCTGTAATTGACCGAATGTCACTTTTTGTATATTTTCAGAGTTAGGTATAGAACGGTGCAGATGAAAAGGCAGAATGTAATTCTGTTCGCCGATTTCAAAAATAGTATTTAGCCGATAACGAAGCCTCCGGATGTGGGGTTCCTTCCATCTGCAATTATGCCAGGAAACTTTTTTTTTTTTTTTAGTTTCCTGGCATAATTGCAGATGGAAGGAACCCCACATCCGGAGGCTTCGTTATCGGCTAAATACTATTTTAGCTTTCATTTATCCATAATGTGCTATCAGCGTCCTACTACTGATGCCATTTGAGATCATTTTTTGAAATATCGACAAGTCTCGATTGACTGTTCAACATTATAGGTCTCTTATTTATATCAAAAATTGATCAATTGTCTTTACTGTGGCCCTCCTCCTGACGAAGGCACTCTTGTTGTGCCGAAACGCGCGTAGAAATCCACCAGTCACTTGAACTTGTGCCACTTAATTTCTAATTGACATTGTTTTATATATATATTGTGTTAATTTATCAGTGTTCAACAATTTGTTACCACTTCAACGTTGTTTTTAACTTGTCTTAAGTATGCCTGTGGGTCTGTTAGAGTGATATGAAAGTGAATGAATGATTATCATTTTTTCTAATTGTTTCAATAATTTAATAAATGCTGTTTTTGTAATTTTGATTAATAAATTGTTGTCTTTGGTTCTTTCTGACCATTATTGTTTATGTATCAGCATTAATCATGGTCCATATATTGGTTGCCTTAAATCTGTACATTTATATAATAACAGCATCCATGCTTCCGTGTCGAGGCTTCAGCCAGGCTGACATTGTTCATCCACTTGTGATAGCTGTGTCTCCTTATGGATGAACAACAAACAAAAACATTTGCACAATGGACATTTTGGCCGTGTACTAAATGTTCAAGGTGTCATGATAGTGTGCCTACGAAGTGGAAATGTAAGCAATATGGTTTCAGAGAAACTAACCCTGCACTGTCATGCAAGCAAATGTGTGTCGAAAAAGTCAGCATGTATAAAAAGAAGGCAAATTAAGAAATGTGTGCATGTAAAATGGCAGTGTTTCTTCCAGACCCAACCCAGCCACGTGAAAATGCAAGGTGATGGCTCTAATAACAGGTACCAATGGGTGGCTCTAGTCAGGAGTATTTAAAACAATGGTGCCATGAAGTATTAGATCACTACACTTGGCTGTAATCATACTTGTAGAAGCAACCACCAGGCCCAGATAAAAGGGAAGCCCCTGCCTAGAAAGGATCTCACCTTGAACAACAGAAATTGCAGTTCCACCGCTTACCCCTACCAAATGGCAGTAACCCTTTCTGAACATGGCCCTCGCTGAATTTCTGAAGGCAGCCTCATCCCTATCCTCCCTCATTTGTC
Organism: Calotriton arnoldi; assembly: GCA_963921515.1. Taxonomy (NCBI): domain Eukaryota; kingdom Metazoa; phylum Chordata; class Amphibia; order Caudata; family Salamandridae; genus Calotriton; species Calotriton arnoldi. The sequence goes on from CAWUFW010000430.1 coordinate 2,121,857, forward strand.
TCCACCATGCAGCCACAGGGATGCAGGCAATCTGGCTCTTGTACTCAGACTCAATCAACACAAAAAAGTCTACTACCATACTTGTGCCACACATTCACTCCATACACATGGACTCAACATGCATACAGTATGTTAGCACAAGGTACAGGAGGTTCAAGTAACAGTGTATGTCAAATGTCAAATGTGGCAGGCTTCAGACAGAGACTCAAGACCTGGCACTCTGTCAGAGACTCAGTGCCCAGATACCCCTAAGGGGTGACAGTGTTGCACTGTACAAGTGCTGTTTGATTTATTGAAATGGTCAGTAAACTTCACTGTCTGGTCACACTAAAGATTCACAAACCATGGTAAGCTGCCATCACCACTTTAAGTGTTCCATCGTGAGCATGAACATTAGTCCTGTGCCCACTTTGAGGGCATACTCGGTGCACCTCTCCAAGTCACAGAGCATGTTGTGGTTCACTCATATCATGAGACAATCTTAGGAGTCTGCGCTCATGTTAAAATAGCGTGATGCCAGGCCAAGCAAATGGTCAGGATACCAGTTTGACATGACGTTGGGCAATCAGAGCAGGGCTACATGCCTTTTCACAATGCAGGGAACATTCACATCTAAACAGCTACCAAAGAATATCCTTGCCTAATGCAAGTATAGTGTGATAGGCTAAATCTCCTGTGGAAAGTCTTACTGAAATGCAAATTCTAGGAAATAATTACTCTTTTTGCTTTGCTCGCAGCACTCTTTAGCATCCATGTGATTTTTAAGCCTCCCCTAGAGACAGCTTTCGTTCATTGTTGGCCTGATCTATTAATTCTAATACATTACACATACTTAAATTGGGTTTTGGGTCACCCCCAGGCTTATGATTAGATGACTGTTTGTCTATCTAACTTTCCTGCTCTTGATTCAATGGTTTTCCTCCTTATTCTTGTGTTTGTCTCATCCAGTAGCTTTTAATTCTCTATATTTTTTCAGTTTCAATAGCACAAACTTGGCCCCATGGCATTAAAAAGATTTACACAAGAACAAGATATTTTTATATGAGAACTAGACTTTACATATGATGTTGAACAGAGACTGGGATTCAAACCTGGTTCTCCAGTTCCATAGTCAATGGCTCTGGCTACTAGGTCACATCTCATCCTTCACATTGATCTTATTGAATGAGTTTTTTTCTTCCACCACATTTCTTATTTTTTTACTAGGCACCACTCCACAATGGAGCATATGTTTTTTTCTCTCTCTCATGTCTTACTGTTTTCCCTGTATGATCTTTTTTGCCTCCCCATTCACCAGCTCCCTGTCGCAAACTCCATCCTATTCCCCAAGTAATTTGCTTTTGTTATTGCTCGTGCCCATTTTTCATCCACAGTGAACTCTCTGTTGCTTATTTTCCCTCCCTCATTTTCTGATGCTTCCCAGCATCTCCTGATTCCACTCTTTTGTTATTATTTAAATATTTGGTTACCTTATGATGGTTCAGCAGCTGCGAAGTGCTACCAGGCTGCTTTTGCAACTTCATGCACACTTCCTATTGACATTTTATAGATTTTAATTTATCATTCAAACATGTCCATCAACTGTGTTAGAACAGTTGGCTTAAAATGCCCTCCTTGCCTCATGACACGTGCATGCATACATCACCACAAAGGCATTAGCATCCTAATGACACATGGTGGCCATCTTGGTATGGGTTTTCTTTAGAAAGCAAGCATGATTCTCAGTGCTACAGTATGATTTTGTTGATATATTCGAAGATACATTTCATACAGGTATCAGAGTTTGATAAACTTGGGGGCTGTCAGTGAGCAGCTGTTTTTTGATTTTTGTTACCATTTCTATAACAGTGAAATAAGGAGATTGCTGTAGTATGTATCCAATTTATCAGGACGTGGGTTACTATGCGACCTCAATGCCCTTTGTGAACATAATTTCTTGATACTTGTTTGAATTTTTTAAACTGCAAAAAATAGAGGCCCTCAAAATGAAATAGATACATTATTATGTGGAAAACGGCTGTTCATACATGATGAGATCGCAAGTGAACGTTGCCATTTTTCGAGGTAGATAAAATACATAAACTTGTCTTTGCTTTTTTCTGACACAAAATGCATGTATTGTTAATTTTCTTTATTTTTGTGTTGCTAATGTATGCAAGATTGCTTGGGAGTATATGTCAGGGTTAGCCATCAACAATACCGAAGGTCAGCAAATAATATTGTTTTATATCAATTTCTGAAAAGAGAGAAGCCAGCATATAATGGATTGCTTCTTATGCCTCTGCCAGAACGTCAGTTGCAAGTTCTAAAGACAACCCTCTGCAACTCTACTATCTTTGCAAATTGCTCTAGTCAATTATAGTTCTACTAGTGTAAGCTAGTGCAGTTGAAAATATGGCTTAGGACTTGAGACAAAATTGTGAAATATAGGTTAGCCTATTCTTAAGGAACTATGGGGTGTTCTACAACAAAGAATAAACATGATTGCTGCTCCAACACTACAGAAAAGCCATGCCATAATTTAAAGGACTTATCAAGGCAATCTCAATGATGCATACATACAACACTGGATTATAAAGGAATTTGCAGTTAAAAAGCATATTGTGCTGCAAAGCTGGAATTCAACTAAGAATCTTAACATTAAGGATTAAGTAGAAGCAATGAGAAAGTTAGTTAGATCAGAAAGAGTTAATATGAAATCGAAAAGAAGAGAGAACATAAAATATGGCGAAACTATATAGCAACGTGATATCAGTAGGGACTAACAGACCATTAATTAGGAAGACAGTTCCCTTGAATCTGCAATTAGTGATCTTTCCAGACTCTTAAATAGTTATTATAAAGAGTGACTGTCACTTGATAAAAAAGAATACTTGTTGTGGAAGATACAACATATAAAGAAAACAACGTTAGCAGTGCTAATCTCAGGCGACTTCCTTACTTTTCCAAACAAGCATTTGCAATGCAATAGGTCTCGCATTATTAAAGTTTGAGCTATTGGTGTTGCATTTGCAAGAGTTTGAGCTATTGCCATTGTAAACGACAATGCCTTTTATTTATGTGTTTCGAAAAGCTGTATGCGGTGCATAAACACGCCCTTTGTACTTATAGTCCTTGCTTACGAAAAGGAAGGCTGGCAGTAAAAGAGGCATAGTTACTGCCAGCGTTGCTTCTCGTAAGCAACGACTGCAAGTACAAAGTGCCTGTTTACGCACCGCTTGCAGGTTTTTAAAATACAGAAATAAAAGGCATTGGTATTTACAATGCCAATAGCTCAAACTCTCGCAAATGCGACACCTATTGCATAGCAAATGCTCGTTTTCTTATTGCGTAGTAGAACCACTCTTTGTGGTAAACAACAATGCCATGCCAGATAGTCTTACAGGCATTCACAGATATACAAACCTACAATAAGTTTCCTATATTGAGGTTTTGGAATGTTCCGTTTTTGTAAAGCACAATAAAGATGGGGGGCTGCTGGTGGGGGTTGAGAGGTAACTCCCACCTTTAACTTGTGAGGGCCTGAGCCTGGTGAGGTAGCCTGTCTGCTTTGTTTCACTGTTCTACCAAGGTTTTAGGAACTGTAAGATTCCTATCAACAACAGCAAGTGATGGATGATCTGTGGCTCAAAACCTAATCCCAAGTAGTAATTGTAATAATTCATTATTATTAGTTAGACCGGACTAAATATTGATAATGAATCATTACAATTACTACTTGGGATTCCGCTTTGGTTTGCCCACAGATGAGTGCAAACATCCTTTTGTGTGAATATTAATCCAAAATGAGTGATGAATGCTAGCCACTAAAAAACAAAAGTGTCTGTCCAGCCCTTATTTCGCCTTGCTATTTTTCCAGATGTGGTCTGGATGAGATGCCCACAGATTTGCCCGAGCAGCCGGGAGTGCACATCTGTTTGATGGGAAGGGATAGCAAAAGATGGTGAGGGCGAGGAAGGAAGTAGGGGGAAAAGTAAGAGTAAAAAGGATAGAGAAGGTTGGGAAGGGATAGCAAAAGATGGTGAGGGGGAAGGAAGGAAGTAGGGGGCAAGGCAAGAGTAAAAAGCATTTGTAATGCAATAGGTCTTGCATTTGCGAGAATTTGAGCAATTGGCATTGTAAATGACGATGCCTTTTTATTTACGTATTGGTTTTTCAAACATGAATAAAAGGCATCGTTATTTACAATTACAATCGCTTAAACTCTCGCAAATGCGAGACCTATTGCATTGCAAATGCTTGTTTACCAATGTACGTTGAAGCTGTAAGTAAGGAAATTCTCTCTCTCTCTCTCTCTCTCTCTCTCTCTGTCTGTCTGTCTGTCTCTCTCTGTCTCTCTCTCTCTCTCTCCCTCCCTCCCTCTATCCCTCACACCACAAGCTGCCAAGTCCAACAATTAACCGCAATTTCCTTAGCTGGCAATTAATTGTGGTATGAAAAATCTTGTACTTAGCTTGCCCTCATATAGTTTCCATGATATCAGTTATAAAATCTGTCATGTCTTTAACCCACACATCCATACACAGAAACACTCACCCGATACAAACATGTCTACCTGCAGCCATCACAAATGTTTCCACACACACAGACAGTGCCAGCTTTTGGGCGATGTGACTGGTGCCATCGCAACGGGAGCCAAGCTCGCTGAAGGGTGGAGGAGTGGGGATGGGTGTTGCGCCACTAGCACTGTGACCGAAACGAGACCCAGTGCCTGTCTTTCATTTCCATGACATCGGTCGTCGTGGAAATGAAAGATGCCCATCTGCACTCACGCCATGCCGGCCAGTTAAGAAGACCTCCCTATTGGGCTGCGCATCTGCCCTCCGCGTGCCGGGTGAGTCAGGCTCCCACAGCTGCTGTTGTTCCCCCCGAGCCTGGCGGCAGGTGGCGTTGCTTCTTAATGGTTCCCCTTCTGTCCTTTAGGTATATAACACAGCCGCGTTTCTGTGGAATGCCTTACATGCTGCTGTGGGGGCCGCGGTCTCTTCGTCTCTTTGAGTGGCGGAGCTGCCATTCCTGTTGGCCTGGCGTGACCCCCTGGAGCAGCGCACTTCAGGTCCCCGTTTTTTTTTATATATACTTTTTATTTTTGTTTTTAACGTTGGAAGCAGGCTGTGCAATTCCACAACAGTCACAGACGGCGCCCGTGGGCTAGTTGTTTGTGACACTCTGAGTGCAACACCTCAATTTACACGCTAATTGACTTACACACTTTTGTGTTTGATTGTATGTCTATAAATATGTATGTGATGTAAAGCGCTCTGACGCCCTATTCGGGATGAATAGTGTTATAAAATAAATTAAATAAGTGGGAGATGGGGCTATGGAGAGATGAGGGGCACTGTTACAGTGTGGCAATGGGGGAATTTGTAGAGGAGGAGGTCTGGGAGGCGGCGCACCAACAAAGCCGACACTGCGCACAGACACAGACCTCACATATGCATTTCAGACACATCCGGATACAAATCCCACACCGAACTCAACAGAAACCCGAAACATAAGCCTGTGGACAGATGAGCCTCCATGATCAGTCTCTAAGTATCACACACTTACACTCAACAGCAAAGTCACACATACACATACACAGACAAAGACAGGCGTAGAATAGTACACGGTCACACAAGTGAAAATGTTTGCGATAATGGTAACCACTTATCGTCCTTTTAGCTTTCCTGTGTTTTTTTTTTAAAGTGACGCTTTAGTAATTAGTAGTTTACATAATTGAGAACAGTAGAACAAGTTTCACAAAGTAAAACGAAGAAAAAACAAAACGCACAAATGAAAGAGAAGCATCAACGACTTGGAGAACGAGTAAGCTAGTGGTGCGCGCGCACCACAGAGGAGCGGGGGAGGGAGCGCGGCAGCGGCAGCAGACGAACGCGCGCTGCTGCGCGTTCTGGCCACCGTCGGGAATGGGCGCGGCAAAGGCGGGACATGTGCCCGCCTTTGACCAATTGCATGCTGTCTCCGCAAAAAAAAGGCACGCTCCAGCCAATGTGGGCTTTCGAAAGCAAAACCACACGTACGAGCGTGTGGGTAGCTTTCAGAAGCCCTTTCTAGAGGTCTCGCGCTGCGCGAGCAGTCCTGCGCACTGCAACGCTAAGCGCGAGACCTAAAAAGCATTGGCATTTGAGGCACATCATTTCGCTTTCCATTAAGTTTTTAATGTCAAATATAAGAAGTACTGTTATTCTAGAGGGACGTCGTTTTACTTATTTTTAGTTAATGTACTGAAGCCCCAGGTATGATGTTTCCTTAGAAATGTAAATGGATAAATATTAGCTTTGTTCAAATATTTTTTGAAAGTTAGCATTTCATATGTGGGCTGTTTAGCAATCATAATGACTAGTTTAAGGGCAGGTGACTTAAAAGCCAATTAGTTAAGATAATAGTCTCTTTCCAACAATTGTTCTAGAACTACAAACGAATTTCGAGGTACATTAACAAAGAATCGAAAGTATGCTTTCTTGAAATGTATATACATAAATAATAGAAAACCAGCAAAGTAAATATTCTACCTGGGAGGGTGTTCTTTAGGCTCATTGATAGGATGTTTACACTTCAATAATGGTATCCATTTACTTTCTTAAAATAGTTAGCCTTTTGTTTGACTCATTGAAAAATAATGAAAACAAAATACTTTCATCTGTCCCTTCATTGTAAGTAATGCAGACGTTTCAATCAGTGTACTATGATTAATTCATATACCTAGAATCTTCAGTCTCTCATTGCAGTTACTGGCCAGTGAAAAATGAAGGATTCTTATTTATAGAACCGTGTGGCCCACAACACAAAAATAAAGGTATGATTCCTGTGTCTTTTCAGTTTGGGTTATGTTTTGAGGAGAACACGAAGGTCTATTTACACTGTATTCTGCAAGGGCAAGCAGATCATTAATATGTACATTTTGAACCAAAGAAGACCATTCTACAGGCATAGTAGTACAGAGCATGTAATAAAGTATCATGGGCCATCTGGGAGTTGGTTAAGCCCCCACACACTGATACAAGATCTTGCTTTCTTTCACCATTGCTGCAATTTGGCCTTTGAGTCTTAGCTACTCATGCTTCCACACTCCATAATTTATTGGTAAAATGTAATGGAAGAGGCACTTTCATTTATAAGCCAAACCCACTGCCATTGCTAGTGCCTGTTTGCTCACTCTGTCGTATTAACAGGGACAAGTCAGAGGCAAATCTGCCTTTGCCACACCTTAAAAGGAACAGTCGAGGCCAAGCTGCTAGTTCATTTCACATCGGTGCACAAAACCAATAAACCTAATCCATGTCTCTGCCTTGCTGCAGTTCTTCTTTCAAGAGTAGCTCAAAGCCTATAGCACAACAAGTGCTGGGTCCCTGCATAACTGTTGCACTTATGGCAACTCACTGAGACAAACAGCACTTTTGACTGAAGACAATTCATATGAATCAATGATTTGTGTAAAACAGTCCTGGAGCCTGATGTACAAAGGAGTCTGGTCACAGCACAATATTTGCATGGTGTTATGGTTCGAGGGATGTACAAACCCTTGTACTCCAAGGGGACGGGTCACATCAGAAGGTCAGCCTCTTACCTCAGTAATATTAATAGGGATGGGAATGAGCTTGCCACAGCCTCTGACCTGTTGCAAATACTGCTATGGAGACCTATATGGAACACCTCCATCTCTATGTTAACATTCTCACAATTCCTACTTTTGATTGCAGCCCTTGTTCCTGTATGAGTGCAGGGTCTGTATAGAAATTATGTGAATTGTTTTGTAGGGAGCATACCAAAATAGGATTTATTTGAGTTTAGCAGTCGGTTCAATGACTTTTCTCATTTTCATTAATTTAGAGCTAACACGGTCTTCCAGATGTTAGCCAAGGATGAATTCACACATGGCACAATTAATGGTCAGAGTTATAAGCTAGCCATACCTGCATCCAATTATTCATTATGATAGAATGACACACTATGCATGTCTGCATTATATTGGAGTTTCTTGGTAAGGTTAAATATTTATTTCGTTTTTATAGTATTATTCATTTGCATACACACTGCTTGTCAGGTAGAATTTATTCTGGACAGATCAAGGTGGGTGTATTTCAAACTACCGGAATTTTCATATGGTATAGATTTTGAAATCTTCCAACGTTTTGACTACATGTTTGTTAGTAGGATGATGACCTCCCTCCAGGACTGTTTCCAGTCCTGGGATTTTGTGACATAGCCTTATACATTTTAAATGTTGTAGACTTGTTTTGCTTCTATTTAAATGATTAAACTAATCCACCTAAATTCAGTAATTTATATGTGAAAAGTTCAAGACTGGAGACAGTGTCCCTAATGACTTAGAGTGAGATGAAAACTCTTAGGGCATATTATCAAGCCCAACATCGCCGCTTTAGCTGCCGTTTTCGGCCGAAAAGCGGCGATATATTTATCTCCATATCATCAATGTGCCGCTAACATGCATTAGCGCATGTTAGCAGCAGTTTTACTAGCGCCTTGCCTCGCTAATTAGATGCAAAGTAGGCGATCCTTCACAAAACAACAGCACAATAGTCGCAAAGACAACATCGCGCTATTAACAAGCCGGGCCCGGACATGCGATGCGATAAAAATAGCCGCGCTAACCGCGTTTATCGCAGGAATCTAACGTCAGATAAAATCCTGACTTAGCTATCTTTTTAATGGGAGGTGGATTGACAGATTAAGTCCACACTCCCATATTTACAAGCTTTTTATTAGTGCTGTGAAATCATCGCTTGATTTCACACGCTAATGATGTTTATCGCCGTCTATCGCTGGTTTGAACATCGCCTGTTAGCAAAGCGTTGCTAATACGCCGCTAACACAGCGATGTAATTCAGCGATAGACGGCGATAGACAAAAACGCGCTAAGCGCGCTTTGCGATCATTATCGCAATTACTTGATAATATGGCCCTATGTTTTTTAGGTTATGTAAGAGATATCTGCCCAAACTGCCTAATAAGCATTATTAGATCATTGGAATGTTTAGCACTCCATTGAAAACAATGGAGTGCTCCAGGCTTCTAATGGCCGGTAGAAGCCCGGAGCATCAACATTCCAATGTATGAGATTTCAACCGCCTCTGTCTCCATGAGGCCTTTGTTTTATAAATTAGAACATTCTGCTCTCTAGTGGCGGAATGTTCTAATAGCCTTAGAGCTCTCTGTAGCAGTCTTTACCGGCCATTAAAGGCCAGCTCCCTTTTTATAGGCCCTCGCCTTTGGCTCAGGCTTTTAACGCTGGAGCAGGCCTTTAATGGCCAGTATAGCCCACTACGGCAGGCTGTAAGGCTATATTATGTGTAAATAAAGAAAAATATGTATATATTTTCATCCCAGTTAATACTAGTCACACTACATCTTGCAAACAATTGTCAATTTTGGTATTTAGAATCTTTTGCGCAGTAAAGAAACACAAAGGAGAGTTTGTAGGCCTTGTCTTAAGGTGGATGTTTCCACTTAAAAATAGCTGAGACTAAAGTGTTCCTACCAAAATCTTTAAAAAGGATCAGAGTTATGACTTTGTTCTACTAATGCTAAATAGTAACATGAAATGTTCAGTAATTATCAAAATAGTGCAAGAACTGGAGCAGCACTATTTTGCAGCATTACACAGTAGTAAATGGTTACTTATCACAGAAAATTCAATTTAAAGGCATGTGGTGCTTTTGGATAGAAATGTGGCCACGAGTGTTGACACACCTAAAATATTCAACAGAACATAACATATTAATGTACAGAAAGCAACATATCACAAATAAGACTGAGTACAAGATATCGGAACGGCGAAAACAGAGTGCATTACAACAATCACAGTGCAACACATCACATTACAATAATGCAGAACAAACACACAACAGTACAATAACTCAACAAAACAAAATGCCACCCAACAAATATTCACAAACATTCTTTCCACACATTATCACCTTCAGACACCTGCTTTTATAATATGGTGGTAAAATCTGATGGCACCAAGCACTGCCGTAACTTATCACCTAGGAAATGAAATAGTCCCAGTCAAAGAATTTCTGTGGTCTACCAATGGTGCCAAATCTCCTCATAGTAACAAAAATCAGGAGCCCAAATAATTAATGATCTTTATAAACATGGGAGATGTATTAGCCAATTTGTTATTTGCAAAAGCTTTCTGACTTATAGACCTTCAGTTTATATCCTAAATAAATGCTAAAACCACAAACAATTTGCAGACCACCATTTTAAGATTGATGGTGATTAGCCTAAAGATATTTCATAAATGTTCAATTTTAAATGTTTCGTGATAGTATTTGAGAGCACCAATCCATGGCCCTTGCTTGAAAAACTGACGGTGTGGCTCAAAGTACAAAAAAAATGATGAGGAAATAAAAATGGGGACAACTTGAGGTTAATAGGCCATGTGCACAAACACTTTCATTTTACATGTTCTCGTTTAAAGTTGACATCTTTTTAAACTATGACTTTTAGAACACATTTGCCTGCATGCCCATAGGAGATAGTGTACTCAGAAAAGGTTTGCTTACAAATGAATTTCTTTGTGGGCATATTATCATACCTTAGAACATTCTGTACAAGGACAGGGTACACTGCCCAAATTGGCATTTTTTGTTGTTGTCTGTTCGGTGACAGCTCTGGGAGGGTAAATCAACAATGACAACCAGACTAATAGTTCAGGAACAGAACGAATGAGTCCAGTTTTATTATATAAACTGCACAGAGCCCTTGTTTGGGAGAGGAGCATTTTGATGGATTGTCGCTGTTGACTTGTGCCTGAATCCTAGCTCAGCTGAATCTCATCACTATCCTGAGAGGGACAGCCACCTGTTCTACATCAGACTGGCTACCAGATGACACAAGCATGCAATTAAATGGGGAGTTAGAGCAATCTAAGGCATCTGCCAGAATTGCATCCACCCTATGCACTCTAGGATAGGCTTAGCTAGGTATGAGTACAATTATATGTCTCTATATAATTTATGCAATAATTATAATGGTTGAATTATTCATCTTCTTCACCATTCTTGTAATGCTGGTTACTATGCCTTGTTTTCTTCTAATAATAATTGCACACACATATTCTGCATAAGAATCTAATTGCTTCACTAAATACTTTGAATTGCTAATACGTGTATTTCTTGTGTCTCCCTTTGGGCATGCCTGAGTCAACAATGAAAGGGTAGATCTGTTTCCACGATTTCCTTGGGGCAATTAAGGTTGTCATGTTCTGAGATTGCAGACACCATCAGGTACCCTGTAATGTTTAGGGGTCAAGATGGCGCACAGTGAGCTATCCAGGAACTAGGTCAGCATATTCTGATGGCATGAGCGGGCACAGCCCCCATAGTTTTGATGCTTGTGTTGCCCAAACACAGTCTTACTGAATTAGTAGGAACCATACGACAACGTGTTTACTTTAATAGTTACATAGTTCCAAGTGGGAAGATTGAGGCCAGTGACCAAACATTCCCAAAACAAATGATAAGGGATATGTGTCATAAATCATCTTGTAACATTCCCCAGGTGTATTTTCCCAGACCTACGGGCGCTTTAGAACTAGAAGTGCCTTAATATTCGTGATGATTTCTTCTAGTGAAAATGGCCTGGTAAGTGAAGCCCTGTCTTGTTTATTTGGATATTATAAGGTCAGCCTATCCAGTGTTTCCTCCATCTTTGCTAGATCAGATCTAATGTTACTAAATAAAGAAAACATGAAAAGTTCTATAAATTGATGTTAGAACAATCACTACATTTACCTCATTGTTTTGATTTTGCAAGATCTTAGTTGGGGTCTGCTAATGACTTGCCTGTAGTAGAGCAACAATTCAGCAAATTATCTAGCTATGTTTATACAGTTTGTCTAAAATAGATATCCAATTATTCTTAATATCATCATCACCTGGGCCATAATGTGAGTAGTTGCACAAAGCCAGTTTAAAAGAAGTACTTGATACTGCCTAATCATATATTCAGATGCCCAAAACATATAGCTTGAACTGGTGCTTGGTCTGAGATTGGAGCTGAAAGAATTGTTAAAATGAACTCAGCAGTGTGATGCTAGAAACAAAACAGTCTGAGTATATACTGAGTAATGATGGGAAAAGTAAACATGAGGAATTAATTTTTTCCATGTATCTGCCAAATTTCAAAACCTCATGATATTCACCATAGATTGTCAATGGTTGGATTTCCCACACCTCTCTGTACAATAAATTCATCTAGGTCACTGCTTTCCAAACTTTTTATAAACATGACCCACATTTTAGTATGAAAAACTTTCTGTAACAACCTAACTTTGATGGACATGAGGAGGGAGATTTTTTAATGTAACTAAAGCATTGTGTGGTAGTGCACTGTCATTTACAGATAGTACATTTTTCATTGAAATGGTCATACCCTCCTCTGAAGCAAATTGTATGACTATCTCCTAACTCCCTATTGTTGCAAAACCTGTGGAGGAATATGAGGCTAAGTGGCTATCAAACCGCTTTAAGCAAAACAATCTTCTGGACATGACTTATCCCGGCTTTTGGCCTAGTATTGGCCAGGGACCGCTTTGGTGTCTACCCTAAGTGATGTAAGGATAAGCTTAGACAAAGGAAACTGTACAGGTCTTATCCTCTCCACATTGCTAAAAGAACTCAGTCACCTTTTCTCACCTATATTGACAAATATTGTAAATTCATCACTAAAACAGGGCATTATCCCTGACTGTCTGAAGAGTGGGCAATCCTGAACAACTTTCACCTGGTGTTGAATATCCCCTTTCTGGCCAAATTGTTGGAAAAATGTGTGCATAACCAACTGAGGGGGATATTCACAAGAACGTGCGCTAAACATCTCCAAAAAATGTTAACGCAACTTCACACATCACAGTCCATCGTGGGAAAATAACCCTGTGTTAACGTGGAATTCACAACACGGCGGTACCATGCGATAGTCTCCCGAAAACGTGGACAATGTCCGCGATACAACCACCGCAACGGAGATAAAAACACAAACCCCAACACCAAAAAACGTGCCATGAGCCCATTCGCGATGAGAAAAGCAGCGATAAGCAGCGCCAGGCCCGCGACATACATACGGCAGGCGGGAATAAGCACAACAAAAGCAGGAAAAAGAAAGACAAACCAAACAGAAAACAACAGCGAAGCACAATGGAGGCAACCAGAGCCAGTACACAACCCCACAAGCCCCATTGGCAACAAAACATTGTACATGGCAGGCCATCGTGGACAAGGTGAATGCAGCCGGAGAGCGGAAGAGGACAATGGAAGAAAACCAGAACAGCTGGAATGATGCGAAACGCACAAACAAGCAGAAACACGCCAACAACCAGAAGGCAGCAATGCCCACCGGAGGTGGGAGTCCAGCGTCACACCAGGAGCTGGATGACATGAAGGAAATGGTGTCCACCACATCAGTCTGGAGATGGTGGCAGGAGTCAGGGACCGGAAACTGCTCAAAATCAACAGACACCACAGCAACAGGGAGAGGAACGACCAGGGACTGGGGGGACGGGGGGAGATGGGCACAATGGCACACATGCACAATTAAGCACAGCACAACTGCAGACAAACCATGCCCAAGAGTAACAACACCAACCAAGAGCACAAGTCACACAACCCGGCAATATCACACCACTGAACAAGCACAGAAGTGAAAACCACACTGCCTGAATGGGAGAAGGGTGAGCCAAATCAGAGCTGAAGGGACATCTCACACACAATGCAGCTCACACACATAGGAAGCAGAGCACCCCAACATCGAACACAATTTGGTACAAACACCAACATTTGCACAACCGAACACAGGACACAAGTGCACACGCCTGTGGCCAGTAAATGGCCATATACGCATCTGGCAAAGCACGAAACAGGGACATGATAATGCACAAGTACAGACCCACAGCCCTGATTGGGTAGCAAATCATGTATGGCAGGGACCCAGATAGGCAGTGACACACACATTGGCATACAAATAAACACTCAACACAGTTGGAGACATGTGAACGTGCAGAAACTTTATCAACAATTGCGTGTCAGTACGGCCAAGAGAAGTTCCACGACATGCAGACCAATGCAGCAGCATGCCTGAATGAGGAACGTTGGAAAGCGCCCATGTCCACCCCGGGGGAGTCCATCACCCACACAAGTCAGTGCCAACCCGCGTTGGTTCTCCGCGCATGGATCCGGAGTCCAGGCCAATGCAGCCATGTCCACTGTCGTCTTGGGACATGTGACCAGATCCCCAACATGCAACCAGGCGTCGGGACACGTGCAATGGGTCACATACAGTTCTGGCTGCAGGTACCTTGTCACTTGTCCATGAACGCGAGTGCAGCAGCGTAGGCCAACATTTCCAATGAGAGATCGTTGTCCACCACATCTAACATGTCAGCGACGTAACACATCAGCTGTCCCGGACAGATGTGCTGACTCCAACCCCATGCCCCAATTTGCACGAAAGCCCAATCTGGGAGCGGCTCAATGTGGTCACTGCACACGACGACTCGTGCAATCTCCCAGGTCCAGTTGCCAGCATGCATGCCAAACATCCAGGCATGCCATAAACGGGCATCACGGTGACACTCCTGGTCGTGGGCCAACAGGGGGCGCACACACATGTTGAAATCCAGGTCAGCTACCGTAACGTTGGAGAGGCAGACATCCATGGACCACTCGAATATGCACGAGCGACAATGCAACACAGGCTGAACACAGGTGATGTTGGCAAGGCGGAAGCTCAGCCGGTAACTGATCCGCAGCACTGCCAATGGCAGTGCCCCCAGTACATGCAGCAGACGTGCACGGTACAGGTCCACGTGACTGGAGTTGAGCATGTGTCCGGGATGGTCTGCCATTGCGTCAGTGGCTCTGCTTGAAGTGGCACTGTGCTGACCTGCGCCAGTCCTGTGGATGAAATGCCACAGCTCGGAGCAATGAGCAATGTCTGTGTGCAACGGGTGCAGGCTTGGGGTGTGGTGGGAGTACGTGTGAAGGCCATTTCACGCACGCCAACTACGACCAAGGACTTCTGCGTGTGGGATGTGTACACGTTGGTCTCACGTCGGGCAGTGCGTAGTGTGGGAGTCACCAGCAAATGCTATCGTATCTGTCAGGGGGTGCTGGGCACATGCAAGTCCCATCTCGGAGTTGCAGATGTGCTACCGCCTGATAGTTCAGACAAAGGACCTTTCATCCCTACAGTAACTTCACCATCTGCATGCATACAGGAGATGTACAGAGGCCTGTCGTGGGTGGGGTGGGATGTCTGCGACCCAGGGAATCATGGATGATATGCCTAGCACGTGGCACATGAGCGGCCTCACTGTGTGTTACGTTGCCTCACAGCTGCTCCTCCCTCCCACGAGCCCCCACACATGTGTGCGCTGCGCGGTTGTATCACGTGCACTCCTACGGCACACCATTGTCATGCCTGTCCGCGCATGTCCAGCGGCATGCCAACAACACCTTGAAGCTGGCCGTTGAGGGTGTGCGGCCACTTGAGTGTCGGCCAATGGTCCGGACAGGGCGGACACAGGTGTACAGTCCATGGCTGGCTGTGATCGTGCTGCGATTGAGGCTAGGCATCTGACTCATGCAGCCGCAGGACTGATACACATAACACTTGGCATGCATGTGCCAAGACCCCGAGCGGTCTTGCGCTCCTACATTTCCCCGTACGTGCAGGCCCGCCCTCCAGGTGCATGCAACATTGCAACATCGACTACTGTGGCCCTGGTGGCGACAACACCCCAACACAAAGACACACTTACCGCACTTCCTGCTCAAGGTCACACCAGAGCCACGCCCTGATCCCCCTGCCGAATCAGCACACCCCTGCGCTGACCTGACGTATGCCGGACCAGCACACGCCGCTTGTGTATGCGGGGGGGGCGGGCGAAGCTACATGTCCAAGGTCTCAGCCACTGCTGAGGTGACATGTTATCCTCCGCTGAAGACAGCACACTGTGATGTTGCAGGGCTCCGGCCCATCATGCTGACATAATGACCACACGGACACACTTGCTTAGATGGTGGAAATGGCTGCGGGCACGTGCGCCCGGCCACTTTTATTAGCAGGCTCACATGTCGAGTGACACCTGTGTTGGATGTGTGTGGGGTGTGTGCACACCAGCTGTCATGGAGTGCCTGGTGCAGTCAAAAAACGACAACAGTGTACCTCGTTAAGGACACACCCATTCAACCATAAAGGCCCCATGACTTGAGCTGCACAGAGTTAGTGGCCCTGGATGCACAGCGTCCTGCACAGGCCTACCGCCACGGGCCGCTGACTTGCGGTGCACTGGGGCAGGGTCACAAGAGCAGAGCAGGTTCTCGTAGATGACAAAGGGGGTTGTCGCGGAGTGTGTCGGTGGACAGTGGAAGGTGTACCCCCAGGGCATGATGCAGAGGGCACAACCACGCAGAAACATTCACTATGGTGGAGATGAATGGAACAGACACATGTCGGACGCCAAGTCTGGCCCAGCCAGATGATGATGCAGACAACCCCCAGGCCATGGACTCAGACGCCACCAAAGTCCAACCAGAAAGTGCCCATGACTCATTGCGCACAGAGTCAGTGGCAGCAATGCTGATAGGAGATTCCCCCTGCGATGAGGCGTGTCCAATGGTGTGGACTCCTCCATATCTTACCTAGGACACAGTTCCACATGTGTGACCTACTGGACCGCAGTGTAGGCCTGAGGCAGCGGTCAGCAGGGGCCATTCACCGAGTGTTTCAGGCTTACGTTGGATGGTCCCACCGGCCTGCGTAGTTCAGGTCCAGTGGCACCACTGGATGCGGACTTGCGGTGAACAGGGTTAGTGGCACCAGGTCAGTTGTTGCTAGTGTTCGGTCACCTCCGTAACGAGGATCTGACTTTCATCCGGACTGAACTGCATCTTCCTCTTACTCCTCTCCGTGCGTTCACTGGTATGGACTCTGCCATTCATGAATCACGACTAAGTGCTGGATGTGGGACCTACTGGACCGCAGTGTAGGCCGGGTGCAGCGGTCAGCACGGGCCCACAGACATGTGTCGCGTGCTTGCGATGCAGACTTTGGCCTCACTGATCGGAGGGAGTTCAGTGATGTGGACGCTCCACGGACTTGGGGTCACTGCCATTCAAGACTCAGGACACAGTTCTACTTGTGGGACCTACTGGAGCGCAGTGTAGGCCTGAGCCCTCATCCAAGTGTCGCCGGCTTGCGTTGAACAGGGTTAGTGGCACCACGTGTCGCCGGCTTGCGTTGAACAGGGTTAGTGGCACCATGTGTCGCAGGCCTGGGATGCAGACTTTTGCTTCACTGATCGGAGGGAGTATAGTGATGTGGACGCTGCCACAGACCTTTGGTCACTGCCATTCAGAACTCACGACTCAGTTCAACTTGTGCCAACAGCTGGGCCGAAGAGTACGCCGGTGGAGTATGTCAATGAAAAAGGAGTACTGTGGGCCAGCACTGTGGAGGCCAGCGATGGTCTGCGGAGGCTGCAGAGGTCGCGGGACTGGGGCCTGGAGCTTGCACCGGCACGTGGTGGGCCCTCTTTGACACACGCCGGTGTCGGCAGGTGAGTGGAGCCTCCTTGGTGCGCTGGGCCAGGCATGACGGGTCTGGGGACCAGTGGCCCGGGGTGCAGCAGGCGCACAGGGACGCAGGCCCCGCCGTGCACGCGCCGGCCTCATGGCGGGCTGGGAGGCGCCGCCCTGGCAGACGCGTTGGCCATTCCGAAAGAGAACCACGCCCAGTGCGACGGGCTTTTTATTCACACCCCTACGCAGGCCTGGCGTACTCAGGGCCAACCCACTCCAGCCGCGCATACAGGGGGGGACGTAATGTGCAACATTTCCACGTTCTGCCCCACAGCCTGTGGGGCCATGGTAGCGTCCACTGGCCTCTACACTCCATGCACCAGCAGTTAATGTCCACATGGCCATTTCCGTGGTTTGCATACTGAAGTCTGTCCACCACCTCCACGTCACACCTGGCATTGGGTAGGTTCTCATTCATTAGTCACTTGCCGCTCTCGTACATGCCTGCTCCAAGCCTCTCCTCACATCCTGCTATTGTGTGGCTGTGGTGCCATGCCGTGGCTGGGTTGTGGGCATGCCAAGTCCAGGTTCCCAATGGAGTCGTGTTGTCGTATCTGGTCGGTTGGCATGTTGTGTGGCATGTTGAATGTAGTTGTGCTGCGTGCCCATTGCCAGTGTCGTGAGTTGCATGACTGTGGGGTGGATGTGTGCGGTGTGTTCATTTTGGACTTAACAATGAGCACTGCATTTCCATAGGTGCCATCCTGGGAGCGCTGGTTGATGATGGACTGTCGGGAGATGTATGAATCATGCACGCTGGCTGGGGAGTTGGCCACGACATTGTTGAGGAGTCCCGGGCGGTCCACTATTGCCTGCACATTCATGGGATGCGTGTGCTTTCTGTTGAGGTAGTTGTGTGCAGTGTCGGCAGGGGGCACGAGGGGTACATGTGTGCAGTTGATTGCCCCCGACACGTGAGGGTATCCAGCTATGGCGTGGGAGCCTTGCTTGGTCTCCAGCTGCTCCTGCGCAGTGTGGGTGGAGTGGAGGTGCTGGGGTACCAGGCTGATGATGGCATCCAGGACAGGTGTGATGAACTTGGATGGGGCTGGCTGTGAGACTCCTCCAACTCTGGCAGTTGTGGGTTGGAAGGTACCAGAGGCCAACATGTGCAGCACAGCCGGCAGCTTTGTCTGCGGAGGGATGTTTGTTGTGCGCTGTGTTGGTACCGTCAGCAGGTGGGCGATGTGGGTCAGGATGCGGGGGATGGTTGTCCTTTTGGGCCTGTGGTGGGAAATGTCCTCCTCTGGCGTTCGGTCTGTGTGGCTGGTGCGTTTACGGTGGGTCCGCTGTCTTTGTGTACGCTGCCTCTGTGGTGGTCCGGGGGAGATCAGGGGTGGGGCCTGGTAGTGGTGGCGGTGGGTGTTGTGGCCCTCATGGGTCTCCGAGCTGCATGATCATTGTCTCCATGGCATCTGTGGGTCTTCGGATGTGGCTCTTGGCTGGGCTCCCTTTCATGCAGCAGGTAGTCATCCTGCCTAACACCACCAGAAGGCAGGTGTTAAATCCCTGCTGCTACCGTGGCTTATTGTCTGTTTTTGGTTCGCATCGCAGATCTGGCCGTTTGTTGTGAAAGTGGTGTAGTGGTGTTATAGTGTGTTTTTGCATGGGAACGCCTACTCTGCATCTCATTAGGGTTAGTTGGTGGTGTCACCCGTGGAGGTAAATTTTGAGGCAGTTATCGCGGGAATGCTTGCGTTGTCTGCAGTTTGCACCCGCTTGTGAATGGGGCGTTAAATCTGTCTCCACTTTTGATGCGTTAAGGTGGTGATAACTCGGCGATAAGTCCTTGTGAATATGCCCCTGAGTCAGCACATTGACCAATTCAATCTACTCCACAAATTTCAATCAGGATTTAGACCAGGGTACAGCACGAATCACCCATCATTCACATCATGGACAACACCCTCAAGTTGCTATACAACAATGATTCCTGCCTAGTCATCCTCCTAGACCTCTCATCAGTGTTTGACATGGTCAATTACAACAACCTACTAAAATTGTTAGGAAACAAAATGGGACTGTCCAGGAAAGTGCTCTCCTGGTTCGCATCCTTCCTGCAGAACCACTCACAATGAATTAAGCTAGGCAATTAATTCTCAGATGCCTCACCAGTGAGATGCAGAGTCCCACAAGGGTCACCCATTTCCCCCACACTCTTAAACCTATATATAGAGCCACTAATGGAAATCCTCCAAAAATTTAATGTTGCATACCACATGTAAGCAGAAGATACAAAACTATACTTAAAAATATCCTCCATGAACTTCATTAGGTTGAGCGTCATTCTCTAGCACAGGTGTTATACGTCATCGTTGGACACTCATATGCCATGTAACTCTTTACATTATGTTATGTATGGGGCTCTGGACTGTCTCTTTCTCCCCTCTCTTCTGGGTTTCTATCTCTTTCTTTTTTCTATCTTATCCTTTTTCTCCTTTTCCTATTCTCGAAGTATAGGAGGTTAGTTCTTTCTAGCCCATTGTTGAGACACATATGTATTGCCTGCAATTGAAATGTGGCTCCTTTCTTGTTCATTGATATGTGGTACATTCATATGTTCATTGATATGTACTTATTGTTCTAATCTCGCCAAGTCACCAGTTTCTATTTGATGATCTTCTCCTTCCTTTCATATAAATGAATAAAGATCATTTGAAATAAAAGATATCCTCCATAGAAGAGGTCATCCAACTTAATAACACGCTGGTCAAAACTTAGTAATGGCTATCTCAAAACAACCTCAAACTCATCTTTCTGAAAAGAGAATTCCTGCTCTTCTCCCCTCATAGCAGCTATTTATGCATCCAAGATTGACTCAATCACCTAGATGTTCTCAATTGCAAACCCACCATTATTGATTCCACTAAATCCCTCTGAATAACACTGGACAAGAATATGAACATGCTAGCACATATCAGTGCAACCATGTGCAACGTGTCATTCCAACTCAAACTATTGAAGAAAGTGAAACCATTCCTGCCACCATCTGACTTCAAACAAGCAGTACAGTCATTAGTGATCTCCAGACTAGAAAACGGATCTGCAACCCTTTTAGGTCTTCCCAAGGCAGGTACGGCTCCACTCAAAGTGACTCTCAATGCAGCAGCAGATTTGCTCTTAATCCATGTTTGTTCACAATTCAATCTTAAATGAGTAAAAGTATGCTCAAATTAAATGCTGACAAAACAGAGATTTTGATTTTGTGCTGGATTCTCCACAGAGCTCTAATTTGTGACTTGTGAGTCTGGGAACCCCTCCCACTCCTGTTAAGGTGGTAAAAAAAACTTGGTTTCAAACTTGATAAAGTAAACTCAATAAACTCAGCCTTTTCTTTTCAACTTACATTCTTGAAGAAAAGCTTAAGAGTAATCCCCCAAGAGCACTGTGTGAGAGTTGTAGCTGTGTCTATCCTTTCTATGTTTGAGTACGTCAATTCCTGCTATTTAGATATCTCAGTCAAGTTACTCCAGACTATAGATGATTCAAAGCACTACTCTAAGACTTCCTTCTGGTCTATGAATATTTTATTATGTCACAGAGGCCAGGAGGAAACTGCTCTGACTACCAGTACAACAAAGAATTTATTTCAAATCTAGCTTGTGTTCTTCAATTCAGGAGAATTCGCCTTGGAAGGAAAACTTTCACTGTGCTGGCCTCTGTGACATGAAACCTACTACCTCCTGAAATGCATGCTGATCACACAGGGGCTATTCACATTGGTAACTTACACTTGTGAGTAATTTACACGTGTTATATACTTTTTGCGATTCACAAGTGTAAAGTTACTCAAAAATGTGTAAACTTACACTTGGAGCCACCTCCTACTAAAGTGGGTGGAGACAAATTTCTGAGTGCACATTGCTGCTGCCAAGAAGAAACAGTAGCAAGCTTTTGTTGCAATGACTATTGAGTTAGTAATCTGAAATTCAGCACTCAAATGGATAAGGTTGTTTTACACAGGAAGATCTTGGTCTGTTGTTTTAGACCCTTTTTTAAGCCTAGTCTGACTAAAATTCTGGAGTCCATCAATGATCTTCTTTGAGTCTACACCATTTAAGGTGTTTATAAGTGGTTCTTAACCTTTTGACTTTTGCAGAACTCACTTAATCACTACTTGAAGACCCAGCCTAGGCAATTTCTACTATTTAAGCTTTAAAACAATACACAAAAGTACAGAACCAGCTATACATCAAGCAAATACACAATTAATGAAATATTAAATTCACAACTAAAAGAATACAAACACTGGGATTTTGATTTTAAAGTGAAGTTCATAGCTTTTTAAAATGTAGTTTTATTTCTAAAAGATGAAGCAAAACGCAAGATGGTTGCATACCACTTTGTCTTTTTTTTGCTCATAATGCATGCTCTCTTTTTGTCACCTTAACCCAGTGCTACAATTGAGGCCACCTATTGTCCATACTAGAGTCTGTTTGCTGTGCTTGTGGTGCTCCCATTAAATGAGAGGAGGATACTAACTTAATTTTTAGCCTCCAGTTTCAATTTCCTTCACATTTACAGGGCATTTCAGAATTTAAAATTTTCAAATTTGCTTTTCTTGCTTATATATTTTGTTAATCTGGCAATATTATTTAGTTCTCCAAACAGTTGCAAACCCTTAAGCATGCATTGCAGACCTCCAGCAGTCCCTGGACCACAGGTTAAGAACCGCTGATGTATATGACTCCTTTGGCTAGGTTAGTTCTGTCCTTTGATTTTGACATGCTCTCATATGCAGATGATGCACAACTAATTATCTCAATTACTGAAAGCATAACTCGACCCAATAAATGTTTAGACTATGCATGTCAGCAATGGCCACGTGGAAGGACCTGCCCTGCTTAAAACTAAATGGCAAAAAAAAACAACATGGGGGTTTTCAGTGAAAAAAATCATCAGCTGGTAAGATCACCCGCGTTTAGACCATAGGTCTACAGCTGCAGCCTAAATTTTCCTTCTATTTTTTTTATTGACTCAAACAATATTTGTAAAATGTTCTTGCAAATTAGGGAGTTAATGTTATATATATATATTGTATAAGCCAAACATGTTAGAATCATGACACACTGTTTGGAATGAAAACATTTGCAACCCACCTACCTTTAATGGACACGAAAGTAACTAAAGCATCATGTGGTAGTGCACTGTCATTTGCAGACAGCACGTTTCCCACTGAAATGGCTTCTAACTTTGCACAGAAATAGAGTTTTATTGATAAAACTATATAGCACCCAAATTATAATGTGTGGAAATTGAGTTTCTGTGAACATTTGTCATTTGTGCATCACCAAGTAAAGTGCCATGGTTGTTTTTATCCTATTTAAGTCTCTGGGCCCTTTTTATGAAGGCCTGCGTCACTTTTGCGCCGCCGTTGCGTCACTTTTAGTGATGCAGCAGCGGTGTAAATAATGTGCCATGTTGCGCCATATTTACGAAGTGACGCATCTAGGTAGATGCGTCACTTCGTAAACCCCTGCGCTACATTATACCTGCGTCAGGTATAATGTATGCAGGGTGGGCGTTCCCCCGCAAGAAAGGGTCGTAGGAGTGGCGCAGTGAAATCTATGAGATTTCGCTGCGCCACTTCTAGGATGCCAATGTGTCAAAACCTTGCAGGCGTAAGGGTGACGCAGGCTCTTTTACATGGGACTTGCCCTCTGACTTTTAAGCACTGGCAAATGAGATAAGATAAACACAGATTTTTTGTTTTTATAAACTGTTTATAAACACAGATTTGAAAGTAATATTTATTTATTGCTTACACTTTCCCGACTCACCAAAAATGAACTCGCAACCCACCGGGTCTTGGCCCACAGTTTGAGAAACGCTAGTAAAAGCAATCACTAGCCTTCACAATACTGAATTTAACCAAATGATAATTATAGGAAGCTGATGCTGAATTCAGGATTTCACATTTAAAGTAACTAAGACCCAGAGAGCAAATAAACAAATGGATATCTGCTACATTTGGTAATACTGGGGGCAAAGTGTGTGGTGGATCCTTTTATGCTGTTTTGACTATCTCAGTTCTCTTCTCCTTATTCAATGGTTTTCCTTCCTATTCTTTGTTTTGTCTCACTAGTCGATCATTGCTCGTAACATTCTTTCTTATTGGATGAGCTGAATTCTTCCACTGCTGACTTGAGGGGACAATTTTTTTATTTAAATTTTTCACATCATTTTTCAGGGAAGTTCACTTGTTTTCTCTTTTTGGGGGGGGAAATTGTTTTTTGAATTTACACAAACCACAGTTAATACACACACAGCAAACGTTCAGGCACATTCAAATACGAGTCCTTTCCTCCCCTAATCTCTTTCCTGCCCTGAGTAGCACATGTCACCAGATTTGACCATCCCTGGCGCCTCTGCCTGCACAACCCCCTGTGGCATTTCTCAGTGGATGATGATACTATGGCGGGCCCCTCCACCCGAAGGGCCATTAGAGCTGTCCTCCAGTCCATGGTAGGCTTTCCATGGACCCCAAGCTTTTTCAAATTTCCTGGGGCAGCTGCAACTTTTGTAGGCCATTCTTTCTGCCGCCATGCATTGATTCATTTCCTCTCACCACATAGTTCACATGGGTATGCAGTCCACACCCCACAAATTAGCTATGTCTCATTTAGCTACAATAAAGCCCAGCGTGCGAAATACTAGTTGCTTTCTAGGGAGATCAACATCATCAGGTATGCCCAGTATAATCATTTGGATAGGTTTTGGAATAGCAGTCTCCACCACAGCTTCCAGCTCTGTTGCAATTGTCCCCCAATATTCCCACATCCTCTGACAGCTCCAAATCATGTGAAGAAATGTTCCATCATCCTCACACCTAAGGCATGATAAATTCTCTGTCCTCCCCATTTTGTGAGCCAGGACCTGTCATATTATGACCTGTGGGGGATATTAAACTGAATCAGGTATAGTCTGGCTCTAATGGCAATTTCCCTGGGGTGCACCAGTGCTGCCTCCTAGTCCACATCATCCAGATGTCCCATATCTGCTTCCTATGTTTTCCTCAGTATTCAGTGACCCCAGGTAGTACGGTGTATTGTTTAGCATAGTAGGGTTCAGCTGGGATACTGCCTTACACTCAAGTGTGCCTCCAAGGATCCAGGTCTCCAGCGGGCTGTGATCCGGTAGGTTCAATTTCAGGAACCTGTCTCTCCCCAGAGCATGTGTCAATTGTAAGTGTTTAAACTATTGAGTGTTAGCTAAGGTGTATGTTGCAGCACTAGGGATGATCTCCAGCTGATTCTGCTCCCCACTAATGACTGCCCAGCCACAGGAGCTCCATGGCCACTGTTAGACCTGGTACCATTGGCGTGGGTCTCCCTTCTATTTTTTCGCTATGCCTCCTCTGTTGTTGACATGTTTTTGCTGGTTTAGATGCTTTGGGCACTTTGCCACTGCTAATCAGTGCCAAAGTGCAAGTGCTCCCTATAATAAATTGATGTATGGATTAGTGACTCCATGATTGGCTTATTTGATTTACTCTCAGACCCTAGTATAGTGCACCGTGTGTGCCCAGGGCCTGTAAATCAAATGCTGCTGGTGGGCTTGCAGCACTGGTTTTGCCACCCACCGGAGCAGCTTGGAAAGCGTGTCTCAGGCCTGCCATTGCAGAGCCTGTGTGCAGTCTGGTACTGCCATGTCGACTTGGTAAGTGCACCCACTTACCAGTCCCCAAACTTTCCCTTTTCTGCATGTTAGTCACCCCTAAAGTAGGCCTGCGGGCAGGGTGCATTGTATGTAAGAGGTAGGACATGCCTTGATGTGTGTGGCATGTCCTGATAGTGAATTACAGCCAATTTTGTTTTTCACTATTGCAAGGCTACCTGTCCCCAGAGGCCAGAATGGGCAGTTTGATTATAACATCTTATAATCCTAACTGACCCAGGGAACATGGTAGAAAAACAAATTTAGTATGCCTGAACTCTTTTAGTGAAGTTGGTTTTAACATTCTGTGTTTGAAAATATCACTTTTAGAAAGTAGGTATTTTCTTGCCTAACCATCCAGCCTGCCTCTGCTAGCTTGTGTATTGTATGTCTGGTTTTGTGAGTGACAGGGGCTGGGGGACTCCAGGAGACAGGGTGAGTCAGCACTAGCCTGAATAGACCTATCTGCATGAGGAGTGGTGGGTGGAGTAGCACCTGGGCCTGAATAGGGCTGTCCCTGCCTTCCACAATGCTGGCTCCACCTCCTGTGGTGTGTCTGATGACCCTGGCCCACACTGACAAAGGAAGAAGTTGTGCACTGGCAAAATGCCCCCAGAACTGGTTTGGACTAGGTACAGGACCCTCTGCCTTCAGAGGACAAAGGATTTGCTGGTATAAATATTGGGGCCCAGACCCCAAGACTTTAGATCACTTCTGGGAATCAAGACAAACCTTTGCTGAGGAGAAGAACCAAGAAGCTGAAGGAGGAGACTACCCCTATGCTGCGTGTTGTTGGGGTTGGCCTGCAGTGGTTACTTTATTGCCAAAGAAAGGAGAAAAGGACTGAGTGTGCTTTCATCATCTTGAAGAAGATCTCCAAGGGCTTGAACATTGAGCTTGCGTCCTTCCTGAAGTCTCAGGGATACAAGACTTCACCCCCAGCTCCCCTCCTGAATTCCCTTGCTGGGAATTGAAGTGCCTACTGCTGTTGGGCCTTCTGAGAGACTGCATGTCACTGGGAGCTGGCAGCGCCACTCAACGAAGAGGAAGCGTGTCGCCGCCGCAGCAGTGTTGTCGCATTGCGGAGTAAGCGTGCCGCCGCTGCCGCTGTCGCATCACCGAAGCACCCCGCATCACCGGAGAAGTGTGCTGCCGCAGCAGTTGTCGTCGCATCGCGGAGTAAGCGTGCCTCCGCTGCCGCTGTCGCCATCGCATCACCGAAGCGCCTCGCATCACCGGAGAAGCGTGCCGCCGGCGCATCACCGGAGAAGCATGTCGCAGGGCCTGTCGCGGCTCAGAAGATCGCCGAGTCGCCGCATGGCCGTCGGGCATGCACGCATCCCATCTACAGTGTCGCACCGTAACCAAGACGCCATTTTCTTGCATCGCACCAGATCATCATCGCATCGAAGCGCCATCTCGACGCATCATAACCGGGCCGCAGTAAGAAACCAACGCATCCTCCTTTCTGCGTGTAAGGAATCGAAGCATCACCTTCCCTGCGACCCTTTTGTTTGTTTTGCGTTACGCATCCAAAGGTACATTGAGAGTAAAGTGTCGCATTTATCATCTTTATTGAACTGAGCTATTTTCTACCATTTGACAGTCATATTTTTCGTATTGTATTTTGGATTTTTGTCGTTTGGGTCTTGTGTTAAGTCTATATAAAAATACTTATTTTTATGCTACAACCTGTGTGGTGTCCATCTGTAGTGTTGTCACTGGGTTACTGTATGTGTTTACAAATGCTTTACACACTGTCTCTGAGATAAGCCTGCCTGCTCGTGCCAAGCTACCAAGGGGGTGAGCAGGGGTTATTTTAGTAATGTATCCTCCTTACCCTGACTAGAAGCAAGGGTCCCTATTTGGACAAAGGTACTTACCTCTGCCAACTAGAGACTCCCAGTTCTAACATTGGTGGTCAGCGGTGAGGATTCTGGACTTGCATTTGTGACTCATATACAGTAATTGGTGTACACTACTAGTGAGTGCAGACCAAACGCAACCACATACATTTCTGGTAGATTGTTTTTCCTGGGATTTCTATTTTTTGCCAAGAACTGCCAAGATTAGTCACCATGAGCAAAGCAGCGTCCATCGCATCTGTGGATTTTGATTTTGAAGAAGAAAAGCTGGAAAGTTACACTGTGAAACTGCTAAAGTACTTCTGCAGGAAATTGAAAGTTGCTACTACAGGTCTCACCAAGAAGGATGAGTACCAAAAGGCGCTGAGGGCCTGGGTGGAAGCAAGAAGTACCCCATAGCATGTGGAAGAGCATGAGGAGGGGGCTGAGGATGCAGAAGGGCAGCTAGATGGGCCACTGGGTCCAGGGGGGAGGAAAGCACCTTCCCCAACAGGTAGCAGGGTTTCTTCCAAGGGCCTGTCCCCAGGAGAGCTGGAGGACAGGGAGAGAAGTAGGATGCATGAAATGGAGCTGACCAAGCTTAAGATGGGTGGACAATTAGAATTGGAAATTAAAAAATTGGCCCTAGAGGAAAAGAGGATGCAAATGGAGCATGAGAGAAGTTTGAGGGAGTTGGAGTTGAAAACTAGGAGCTTAGAGATTACTCCCTCTGGTGGCAGCACACCGTCAATGCCTGTTGAAGCCAGGGTGTATATACCTAAAGATGTGGTGAAAGAGTTTTATAAGAATGATGATATTGGTCAGTGGTTCAAGGCCTATGAGGTAGCTATATCCTCCCACCGGGTCCCTGAGAAGGATTGGGGAGCGGGGTTGTGGGGACGGTTCCTTAGTGAGGGGAGGGATACCTTGTTAGACTTGCCCTCTGAAGTCCACAATTCTTATAGCCATATGTAGGAAGCATTGATGTCTAGGTATGGGTTGACTCCTGAACTGTATAGGCAGAGGTTCAGAAATTGCAAAAAGTTGGAGTCAAGTACTTGGGTGGAATATGTGACTTTTTTTTGCAGAGCATTGGATGGTTGGGTGAAGGGTAGCAAAGTGAATGATTTTGACGCGCTCTTTGATTTGATTGCATGGGAGCACTTGTCAGGAAATTGTTTTCCAGAGCTACGCCAGCACCTTATTAACAGTAGGCTGACTAACCCTAGGAAGCTTGCTGAGGAGGCGGACCGCTGGGTGAGCACCCGGGTCCACAAGGGTCACGTGGGAGACTCCGCAAAGGGTGGGCAGGGTCCCCAGCAGAGGAGTGGGGGGGACAAGGGTAAACAGAGGGAGTTCCAGAGAGGGCCCCTAAGTAATCCCCAAGGGAACCAAGGGAAGGGTTCCCAGCCTCCTCCTGAGAAGAAGGCAGGGGCCCCGACAGATAAGCCTGTTCACAGGGGGCCCAGGAACTGCTTTAAGTGTGGTCAAGTGGGCCACTGCTCCCATGATTCCAAATGTCCCTTGTATGGGAAGACAGCACCCACTGGTGCACCACCCCGGCAGGTGGCTAGTGTAGCCCTGGGGGAGGAGATGGGTGCCCAAGGTGGGTGGGGTCCCGTAGCGATGTCCTTGGTCTCTTTAGGACACAGTGAGATGGTCCCCTGGACCCAACTGCCTGATAACACTAAGAAATACAGGCAGTGGGTGACCATCAATGGCCAAAGGGTGGAGGCCCTGAGAGACACCGGAGCCAGTGTGACAGCTGTCAGTTGTCGGCTGGTGTCTGAAGAGCAGGTGATCCCCAATGCATTCTGCCCAGTAGTTGCCGCGGACAACTCAGAGAGCCACTGCAGAGTGGCTCAGGTTCCCTTTGAGTGGGGGGGTCTCAGATACCTTTCAAGTAGCTGTGAGGCCAGACATGCCTGTAGACTGTCTGTTGGGCAACGATTTAGAAAGTTCACCTTGGGCAGAGGTAGAGAGAAGGTCTCATTTACAGATGTTGGGTCTGCCTGAGTGGGCGTGCGCGACCACTCGGTCTATGGCAGCCAGTAGAGGTGTTAAAGAGGACCTGGAGCCTGAGAGGGTGGCCCAGGTGCCTGCCTTGAAGAGAAGAGGCAGGGGGCACGGGAAACTGGCCCCCGTAGGTCCCACGGTCTAGGAGGAAGCAGAATTTGAGGGGGATGCTCTGGAACCTACAGGGGAGCAAGTGGCCTAACTGGGGGACCTGCCTGAGCTGACCCATTGGCAGCAAGAAGGAGGACCCTGCAGGGAGGAGTTCTGCAAGGAGCAGAACAAGTGCCCTTCACTTGTGGGTTTGCGGCAACATGCCACAAACCAGGCAGCAGGTGATCAGTCC
This sequence comes from Calotriton arnoldi, assembly GCA_963921515.1. Classification (NCBI taxonomy): domain Eukaryota; kingdom Metazoa; phylum Chordata; class Amphibia; order Caudata; family Salamandridae; genus Calotriton; species Calotriton arnoldi. Next base: position 2,151,328 of record CAWUFW010000430.1, read on the forward strand.
GGATCACATTGGATCTACTGGGAGAATGGTCTCCTGTGTAGCGAGCCTAAGGTTGCTGAGCCTGGGTCAGCCCGTGTGCTGGTGGTACCCCAGCGCTTCAGAGCCTTCCTACTGGGTTTGGCTCATGATGTGCCTTTAGCAGGACATCTGGGGCAGGGCAAGACCTTTGAAAGGCTTGTCACCCACTTTTATTGGCCCCAGATGCGCAAGAGTTCAGACACTCATTGCAGGACATGTCAGACTTGCCAGGCAAGTGGAAAAGTGGGAGGAAGCACAAGGCTCCCTCCAGCCTTTCCCTGTGGTCAGCCCCCTTTGAACGGGTGGGTATTGATATTGTGGGGCCACTGGACCCCAAGACAGCCATGGGCAACAGGTTCATCCTGGTCTTGGTGGACCATGCCACCCGGTACCCGGAAGCCATCCCTCTTCGGACAGTGACGGCCCCCGTGGTGGGAAGTGCACTAATGGGGATTTTCTCCCACGTGGGGTTCCCCAAGGAGGTGGTGTCTGACCGTGGTACAAACTTCATTTCCAAGTATATGAAGTCCCTGTGGCAGGAGTGCGGTCTAACGTACAAGTTCACCACTCCTTACCACCCCCAAGGAAATGGGCTGGTTGAGAGATTCAACCGGACCCTGAAGGTCATGATTATGGGTCTGGAAGAACCCATGAGGCGTAAGTGGGACGTTCTCTTGCCATGCCTTTTGTTTGCTTACCGTGAGGTGCCACAGAAGTCTTTAGGGTTCAGCCCCTTTGAACTGCTCTATGGTCACCCGGTAAGAGGACCTCTGAGTCTGGTGAAAGAAGGCTGGGAGAAAGCTCCCAGTAAACCTCCCCAGGATGTATTTAGCTACATGCTGGCCTTTAGAAACCAGACTAGGTGATTCAGACAACTCGCTGAGTCGAATCTGGAAGGCAGCCAGGAGGAGATGAAATGGTGGTATGATCAGAATGTCACTCTGATCGAGTTTCAGCCTGGGCGGAAAGTGTGGGTCATGGCCCCCGTGGAGCCTTGCGCGCTCCAGGATAAGTGGGCTGGACCATTTGAGGTAGTGGAGCGCAAGAGTGAGGTCACCTACCTGGTGGACTTGCGATCTCCCAGGAACCCTTTGCGGGTCCTACATGTCAACCGCCTAAAGCCCCATTTTGAGAGGTCCGAAGTGGGCATGCTCCTAGCAACAGATGATGGAATGGAAGAGGAGACAGAACCTCTTCATGACCTCCTGTCTGCAACAGAGCAAGATTGGTCAGTGGAGGGTGTGAACCTCTCTAACTCCCTGACACCTGAGCAGCAGGAAGACTGTCGCCAACTGAGGGGACAGTTTCCTGACCTGTTTTCCCTGACTCATAGTGTCACTGATTGGTGCGTCCATGATGTGGACACTGGGGACAGTCCTCCTGTCAAGCACAAGGCTTACAGAGTGACTGACAGGGTGAGAGCTTGCATCAAGGAGGAGGTCTCCAAGATGGTTGCATTGGGGGTGATTGAGTCCTCTCACAGCCCTTGGGCCAGCCCAGTGGTCTTGGTCCCAAAGGCTGCCGCGCCTGGTGCCACACCCGAACTCCGATTCTGTGTGGACTACCGAGGACTCAATTCAGTCACCAGGACTGACGCGCACCCCATCCCCAGAGCTGATGAGCTCATCGATCGGTTAGGGGCTGCCCGGTACCTCAGCACGTTTGACTTAACGTCTGGATACTGGCAGATCGCCTTGACTGATGGGGCCAAAGAGAGGTCAGCCTTCTCCACACCAGATGGACACTACCAATTCCGGGTTATGCCCTTTGGGATGAAGAATGCCCCTGCCACCTTTCAGAGGTTGGTCAACCAGGTGTTGGTTGGACTGGAAGATTTCAGTGCCGCCTACCTGGATGACATCACAGTGTTCAGCGCCAGTTGGGAAGAACATCTGCGCCACCTCTGGGAAGTGTTGATTGCGCTGCGGAGGGCAGGCCTCACGATCAAGGTGAGTAAGTGCCAGATCGGGCAGGGTTCTGTGGTGTACTTGGGACACCAGGTTGGGAGCGACCAGGTGGCGCCCCTACAGGCCAAGATTGATACCATTCTGGCTTGGGAACCCCCCAAGACCCAGACAGAGGTGAGAGCCTTTCTAGGACTCACCGGGTATTATAGGAGATTTGTCAAGGGGTATGGCAGCATCGTTGCACCCTTGACAGAGCTGACTTCCAGGAAGCAGCCCAAGAGAGTGATTTGGACTGATACCTGTCAGAGAGCTTTTGACGCCTTGAAGACTGCCATGTGCACGGCCCCTGTGCTTCAGGCGCTCAACTTCTCAAAAGAATTTGTTGTTCAAACAGACGCTTCAGAGCATGGTGTAGGGGCTGTTCTGGAACAGTTAAATGAGGAGGGCCTAGACCAACCTGTAGCCTTCATCAGTAGGAGGTTACTTCCACAGGAACAGAGGTGGAGTGCTATTGAGCGTGAGGCATTTGCTGTGGTCTGGGCGCTGAAGAAGTTGAGACCATACCTTCTTTGGGACTCGCTTCCAGGTTCAGACAGACCACAGGCCCCTCAGATGGTTGATGCAGATGAGGGGTGAGAATCCAAAGCTGTTGTGGTGGTCCATTTCCCTACAGGGGATGGACTTTACGGTGGAACACCGCCCTGGTACAGAACACGCCAATGCTGATGGTCTGTCCAGATTTTTCTGCCTTAGTGATGAGAACTCCCAGGAGGTAGGGTAGTTCTCCCCACATTTCAGCTGGAGGGGACACGTGTTAGACCTGATACCATTGGCGTGGGTCTCCCTTCCATTTTTTCGCTATGCCTCCTCTGTTGTTGACATGTTTTTGCTGGTTTAGATGCTTTGGGCACTTTGCCACTGCTAATCAGTGCCAAAGTGCAAGTGCTCCCTATGATAAATTGATGTATGGATTAGTGACTCCATGATTGGCTTATTTGATTTACTGTCAGACCCTAGTATAGTGCACCGTGTGTGCCCAGGGCCTGCAAATCAAATGCTGCTGGTGGGCTTGCAGCACTGGTTGTGCCACCCACCGGAGCAGCTTGGAAAGCGTGTCTCAGACCTGCCATTGCAGAGCCTGTGTGCAGTCTGGTACTGCCATGTCGACTTGGTAAGTGCACCCACTTACCAGTCCCCAAACCTTCCCTTTTCTGCATGTTAGTCACCCCTAAAGTATGCCTGCGGGCAGGGTGCATTGTATGTAAGAGGTAGGACATGCCCTGATGTGTGTGGCATGTCCTGATAGTGAATTACAGCCAATTTTGTTTTTCACTATTGCAAGGCTACCTGTCCCCATAGGCCAGAATGGGCAGTTTGATTATAACATCTTATAATCCTAACAAACCCAGGGAACATGGTAGAAAAACGAATTTAGTATGCCTGAACTCAGAAATACATCTTTTAGTGAAGTTGGTTTTAAAATTCTGTGTTTGAAAATACCACTTTTAGAAAGTAGGTATTTTCTTGCCTAACCATCCAGCCTGCCTCTGCTAGCTTGTGTATTGTATGTCTGGTTTTGTGAGTGACAGGGGCTGGGGGACTCCAGGAGACAGGGTGAGTCAGCACTAGGCTGAATAGACCTATCTGCATGAGGAGTGGTGGGAGGAGTAGCACCTGGGCCTGAATAGGGCTGTGCCTGCCTTCCACAATGCTGGCTCCACCTCCTGTGCTGTGTCTGATGACCCTGGCCTACACTGACAAAGGAAGAAGTTGTGCACTGGCAGAATGCCCCCAGAACTGGTTTGGACTAGGTACAGGACCCTCTGCCTTCAGAGGACAAAGGATTTGCTGGTATAAATATTGGGGCCCAGACCCCAAGACTTTAGATCACTTCTGGGAATCAAGACGAACTTTTGCTGAGGAGAAGAACCGAGAAGCTGAAGGAGGAGACTACCCCTATGCTGCGTGTTGTTGGGGTTGGCCTGCAGTGGTTACTTTATTGCCAAAGAAAGGAGAAAAGGACTGAGTGTGCTTTCATCATCTTGAAGAAGATCTCCCAGGGCTTGAACATTGAGCTTGCCTCCTGCCTGAAGTATCAGGGATACAAGACTTCACCCCCAGCTCCCCTCCTGAATTCCCTTGCTGGGAATTGAAGTGCCGACTGCTGTTGGGCCTTCTGAGAGACTGCGTGGTGCTGGGAGCTGGAAGCACGACTCAACGAAGAGGAAGCGTGTCGCCGCCGCAGCAGTGTTGTTGCATCGCGGAGTAAGCGTGCCGTCGCTGCCGCATCACCGAAGCGCCCCGCATCACCGGAGAAGCGTGCCGCCGCGGCAGTTGTCGTCGTATCGCGGAGTCAGCATGCTGCCGCCATCACCGAAGCGCCTCGCATCACTGGAGAAGCGTGCCGCCGCCACAGAGGACGCCGGCGCATCACCGGAGAAGCGTGTCGCAGGGCCTGTCGCAGCTCAGAAGATCGCCGAGTCGCCGCACGGCCGTCGGGCGTGCACGCATCCCGTCTACAGTGTTGCACTGTAAGCAAGACGCCATTCTCTCGCATCGCACCGGATCGTCATCGCATCGAAGCGCCATCTCGACGCATCATAACCGGGCCGCAGTAAGAAACCGACGCATTCTCCTTTCTGCGTGTAAGGAATCGAAGCATCACCTTCCCTGCGACCCTTTTGTTTGTTTTGCGTTACGCATCCAAAGGTACATTGAGAGTAAAGTGTCTCATTTATCATCTTTATTGAACTGAGCTATTTTCTACCATTTGACAATCATATTTTTCGTATTGTATTGTGGATTTTTGTCGTTTGGGTCTTGTGTTAAGTCTATATAAAAATACTTATTTTTATACTACAACCTGTGTGGTGTCCATCTGTAGTGTTGTCACTGGGTTACTGTATGTGTTCACAAATGCTTTACACACTGCCTCTAAGATAAGCCTGCCTGCTCGTGCCACGCTACCAAGGGGGTGAGCAGGGGTTATTTTAGTAGTGTATCCCCCCTACCCTGACTAGAAGCAAGGGTCCCTATTTGGACAAAAGTACCTACCTCTGCCAACTAGAGACCCCCAGTTCTAACAGCCACCATCTTGGATTATTGGCCCTTTGGGGATTGGTGCCTCGGCAGAGACCCCTCTCCCATTCTTTGTTGTCTCTGTTCCGCTCCCAGGGGCCCCAGGCGACTTCCTAGTCACGGGAGGGTCATCCGCCAGGTGGTGGCAGCTTCTAGATGAGGAAGGATGATGGGGAAGCATGGCCAGGGCAGTCACAGGAGTACCAGAGAATGGCAACCATTGTCTTGCACTACTAAACCACTTTGTTTTCTCATTTTTGATTCTTGATAGGAGTTGAACTCCAAGACCGAAGTTCTGCATTTAACAATGTGTTTGTTAGAAATGGGATTCCTGGATGGCTGAGGGATGCACCCAGGCCAGGCATGAACCACTACTCTAGTCTGGGTAAGCTAGATACATATTAAAATGCAACCTGTGCTCAACCTCTGGTAGCTTATCACAGACCAGTCAGGCTTATCTAAAGAGGCAATGTGTAAAGTATTTGTGCAACACACACACACACATACACAGAGTAACACAATGAATATACCAGAAAAATCGAGAATATTTATCTGAGCAAAATAAGACCAAAACAACAAATATTCAATCAGTAGAAGTCGGGATATGAATTTTTAAACACTAAATTCAAAAACAGTGATTAGAAGTTACTAGCGGTCAAAAGGTTACTTAAGGGTTGCGAGGAACCAGTGTAAATCCACAGGAGCTCCATGGCCACCATCTTGGATTATTGGCTCTTTGGGGATTGGTGCCTTGGCAGAGACCCCTCTCCCGTTCTTTGTGGTCTCTGTTCCGCTCCCAGGGGCCCCAGGTGACTTCCTAGTCACGGGGGGGGGTTCCGCCAGGTGGTGGCAGCTCCTAGATGAGGAAGGATGATGAGGAAGCATGGCCGGGGCGGTCGCAGGAGTACCAGAGAATGGCAACCATTGTCTTGCACTACTAAACCACTTTGTTTTCTCATTTTTGAGTCTTGATAAGAGATGAACTCCAAGACCGAAGGTCTGCATTTAACAATGTGTTTGTTAGAAATGGGATTCCTGGATGGCTGAGGGATGCACCCAGGCCAGGCATGAACCACTACTCTAGTCTGGGTAAGCTAGATACATATTAAAATAAAACCTGTGTTCAACCTCTGGTAGGTTATCACAGACCAGTCAGACTTATCTAAAGAGGCAATGTGTAAAGTATTTGTGCAACACACACACACATACACAGAGTAACACAATGAATACACCAGAAAAATAGAGAATATTTATCTGAGCAAAATAAGACCAAAACAACAAATATACAATCAGTAGAAGTCGGGATATGAATTTTTAAACACTAAATGCAAAAACAGTGATTAGAAGTTACTAGCGGTCAAAAGGTTACTTAAGGGTTGCGAGGAACCAGTGTAAATCCAAAGTTTAGGCTGACCACGATGGAGGGAAGGCCGGCTACTGAACCCATGCATGGCCCACTGAGAAAGTATACCTCGGATGGAGCAAAGGGTCGGCGCTGAGGGCACGATGCATTGATCTTTTCCACGCAGTTAGGTTGCTGCATCGTCATCGTCGAGCTTCGTTGAGGTGAAGGCAATGCGTCATCAGAGAGCCGCACAGAGTGTCATCGTCGGGCCACACAAGCTATAGTACCACTGTTGTTGAACAGCCTCTGCATTGAAGAGCGATGCTTCGGTTCCGATCAGCGCAAAGGTGACTATGCATTGGTTTTATAGAGAAACAGCTGCAGAACCCACTTCTGAGACCAGAAAATTGGAAAGGGCACTTCAGGCAAGGGTAGGACTCAAAATAGGCAGAGCCCAACAGCATGAGCAGAATTTCAAGAAGTATTTGGAGTCCTTGAAACTTCAGGAAACAGGAGGCAATCCAGCAAACCCTTGGAGATCACTTGAAGGGAAGGCAGAGTCCAGCTCTCCTTCAGCAGAGGCAAGGAGCAGCAGGAAGCAGGGCAACAAGCAGAAAAACAGTCCAGTTGAGTCCTTTAAGCAGCACAGCAGGCCTTCTGACAGAGGTTCAGCTCAAGATCCAGAAGTGCCTGATTTTATGGGGTCAGAGAACCAGCACTTATGCTCGAAATTGCCTTTGATGTAGGGGGTGACTTCAAAGCAGCTCTCTGAAGTGCACAAGGATCCCTTTCAAACCAGTCCTGTCTCCCAGGCTATCTGTGGGGGGTAAATCAGTGCTTTGTGTGTGGACAGGACACTACCTATTGAGGTGTAAGTGTCAGCCCCCTCATTCCTCCCTGCTCAGGAAGACCCATCAGAATGCAGATGAGTGCTCAGAATGCAGATGAACCTCACCTTCCTGAGTTTCTGGCTGTCTAGAGGGAATGCATAAAGTGTAGCTGTCACCCAGCCCAAACATGTATTGGAGACAGGCTGAAAAGCACACAGAGTTATAAGCACATAGAAATGTCCCCTTTCTAAAAGTGGCATTTTTAAAACAGGAATGTTAAATCCAACTTCCCCAGTAAGGAGGATTTGTCATTATCATTCCAAACATATGAAACATGAAAAGCTGCTCCTCTCTGATCAGGAATTTCAGCTTAAAAGTGCATTAAGGAATTCCCAATGCTGGCCTATGAGATGGGTAGGCCTCACAGTAGCGAATAATGAAATAGGCTGTTTGACATGCAAAACATAAAAGTACATGTCCTACCTTTCATTTACACATAACCCTGCCCTTAGGGCTACCTACCGCCTACCTTAGGGGTGACTTATGTGTAATAAAAGGGGAGTTTCAAGCTTGGCAAGTAGTTTTAAATGCCAAGTCAAAGAGGCAGTAAACTGCACACCCAGGCCCTGCAGTGGCAAGTCTAAGACAGGTTTGAAAGGCTACTTCTGTGGTTGGCACAAGCAGCGCTGCAGGCCCACTAGTAGCATTAAATTAACATGCCCAGGGTATATGGGATACTACTGTACAAGGGATTTACAAGTAAATTAAATATGCCAAACAGGTGTAAACCAATTATGCCCTGTTTAGAGGAGAGGGCACATGCACTTTAGCACGGGCCAGCAGTGGTAAAGTCCCCAGAGTCCTAAAGGCAGCAAAAATAAGGTCAGAAAAAGAGGAGGAAGGCAGAAAGTTTGGGGTGACCCTTCAGAGAGGGCTATTCCAACAGTGTTTTATCTGCATGAGCATTGACTCAATGCTGTTTATTGAGTACTCCCTCAGCCTGTGCTCACCCTACCATCCCCTTCACACTCCCTGTTGCCTTTCCTTATCAATCCACATCTGCTCGTTCTCTTCCCAATTCTCGCTAAACCGAGAGTTTGGTGTGAGAGGCATCAGGCGCTTTTTGGCTAATGGCCCACACTACCCAAACTACACATGACCCCGTTAGTTCTGTAGCAGGAAATAAAACACTTATTGAGATCCTTAGGCAGGACAACAGAAGAAATATTTAAGCCTTACAGGAAATCGAAAGTGTTCAAATGTGGAAAATAAATATAATTAGAAATTGTGCATAGTGTGGATAAATAGCAATAGTATAGAAAAAGGAACAGAGATTACATTCTGCATATTTAACATGATTTTTTACATGTTGGTTACACTCCAAATGAGAACCACAACGCACTCTCTGCTAGTAATTGCTCTGAATTAAAAAGGTTTTATTTCAATTACATATTGCAAAAATCAACCTTTGTTCACCTTAACGTTTTCCTTAGTCCAGAACCAGTACCAGATTATTAAATTATTTTTCTTCAAATTGCTCATTCAATCATCAACAATGGTTCTGTCACAGATGGTGACATTTTTTGTATCAATTATATAACAGGTACACTTTTTTTCTTCTGCAGGCTTCTTGTCCATATAGGTCTTCTTGATGGGATCTGGTAGCTATTGAAAATTTGACCTGCCCACATAACTGATCAGAACACAGCTTGTCAATCCACCAATCGTCATACACACACCTCCAGAATTAACTAGAAAATTCCTGAAAGACTTAGGTATGTGTTGAGCGTCATATTTGCATATTTTTGGCTTAATTGTTACGATGGTGAACAACATTAATTACAAGTGCACAGATGCTCACCCATGCTGAAGCAAGAGATCAAAGTTTGGGTTTGTTTCAATGCAAAATAGGATTTTACACAAATTATTCACTTAATTTAAACAAACTAAATATATCACGTCCTTCATATTCAGACTTCATTCAGGTGCTGCATCGGTGAGGAACAAGCTTTTAAACATAGGGGGGCATATTATCAAGGAAAGTATCTCCGCTTTTCCGGCACATATCGCTGGAAAAGCGGCGATATTTCTATCGCACTATCACCAAGGACTCGCGAACATGCGTTAGCGCTTGTTTCCTTGAGATAGCTGCCGGTTATCCTGCCGCTTTGCATGTCAGCGATGTTTATCGCTAATGATATGCAAAGTAGGCGTGCCTTACTAAAATAACATGAAAACTGTTGCTAACACAACTTCCCCCTATTATCAATCCGGTCACAAACCCGCGTAGCGATAATAAAAGTAGCGCTAACCGCGATTATCGCTGGTATCTGAACGCCTGATTTAAAACTGACTTAGCTATATTATCCTATGGGAGGTGGATTGTCAGGATAAGTCCACCCTGCCCTATTATAAAGGATTTCCCTATCGCTGGATTTCCAGCGATATACACGCATTTCGCCGCTATCGCTGGATTTTTTATCGCCTTGGAGATAAGCGTTGATAATAACGCGCTATCTCGGCGATGTAATCCAGCGATAGCCGGCGATAATTAAAATCGCGCTAAGCGCGCTTAGCGATAATTATCGCTGGCTGTTGATAATATGCCCCAGGGTCTCATTACTACGCTTGCAATAAACCATGTTGGTAATACCTCACCCTAAATTTACAATTGTGCAGTGTCTGGCAAATCCCAGAGTGGTTTTGATGGAGTGTTATTCTGAGTTTTCCCCTAGGAGTCGGATTCTATTTTTTTGTTCTCAGACCTTTTACATCCGCACATTTCGCCAGATTTTTCTGGCAGTTTGAGCATGGGAAAAATCGGGGGTGCAGTGAAACTTGCAATCCCACTTCAGCCAGTAGTTTACATTACCAGTTGAAATTAGATTTGCTTGATGTTTGTTTTAAGGGCCGTAGTTTTGAGTTTAAATCAAATCAAAGTGCTAAAGGTTTTCTTCTTCTAATGTTTAGGTTACTGGAAATGGTTCAAATGGTTTAAATTATTTTTATTTCAGAACAAGAAAATCCATTGCTCATGGTTGAAAGTGTTGTACCCCTCAAGATTTATGAGGTTACATTCAGGGCCATTTGTTTCTTCATTTTCATCTGATACATTGTAAACACTCCTGGGAATCAAGATCAGTCACAATTGCCTTCACAGAACACAATAAAGCAGTCTGCCTAATGCCTCCTAGCTGAACCAGTTCTCCTGGAAATCCACAAAGAGCTTTAGTAGAAACTCACCTGTGCAAATAGATCAAGCTACTAAAATACACAAAATACAAAAACGATTGCATGGGTCTTCAGAATTCCATAATCTAAGTAAACTGGATTTCGTCATGAAATTATTATGAAAAGAGCATTTTCAAGAACAACAATAAAATAAAGATGTCATAACTTATTGTTTGGAATTTTAGAAAGGTGATGTGAAAAAGCCTAAATGTATTGTAAAAGTTGCATGGAAAACAATGTGCACTTAAAGAAAAATATGTTAGGTCAAAGAGAACCTTTACTTGATTTTAGCATTTTTATCCTTTTACAGCTAGCGTTTCTAAGCAGTATGTAAAATAAAAAATAAGGTACAAAAGTATAACCCCCACACTAGGCTCACTCGAACCGGTACTTGCTCATCATGTCTTGCATATATTTAGAATAAAGTTTACACCAGATGTGTGTCTTTGTTTTCTTGTGGGAAATCTTGGCTGCATTTTAATTTTAACATGTATGATATACTTGGTATCCTGCTTATATAACTCACAGTACCCGGACATAAATCAAATTACATTGCCATAAATCGCTTTTGACTGGCTCATAAATCATACGTATGACAGGTCATAAATCAAACTAATGACATGTCATAAATCATTTTTGACAGGCTCATAAATCATGGGTGTGACAAGTCATAACTCATAAAAGGATGACAGGTCCTAAATCATCTCTCACATATCACAATTGAATTCTGTTATTTGGTTGTCATATTTATGACACCTTTTAGATTGTTGATCCAATCATATATGCCATTTTATGGGCCATAAAGTGTCTTGCTGGTTTTCCTTCAATCGCGGTGGGGGGCGGGGGGGGTAGCCTCTTACTGCTATTAGGCCCCAACTCGTTACCTTGTCTGTCCATTTTGTGCCCTGCCATTCGGTGGGTCTGGGCTGTGCTCCGCTTACGCCTTCTTTTTGGCCTACTCACCCTGCCCTAAGGCATCCCCAGGTAGGTGGTCTTCCTACGGCACACCACCTTGCTTTTGTGTCTCCTTTATCAAACAATGTATCCCTTTTATCCGCTCACGTCTCCAGGTGACTCCCCCTTCCTCTTAATGGGTTTATGCATTTTGATCCATTTTTACGTGCAGAGTGTCAATGCCATGGCTGCCCATAAGTTGGCCCAGAAAACTTTCATTCCTTCCTCTGACAGATGCGCTGCGTATAGTTTTGGGTGTCTAGGGTTGATCAGGCCATGCCTGATGCTCTTCAAGTCGTTCACTTTACAATATTTTCTGACTGTAATGTTTAATTTCCTTCTGGATTTATCCACCTCACCATTAACATGGCCTCTCGCCATGGCAATCTGGGGATGATCTCTGACCGTTTCCCTCTGGCAGGTAGAGGTGTCCTGCCATTGAAGGTTTCAAAAAATTGCCTGGGCGCCCATTGGCCAGGTTCTTTCGTGCCAACTTTGGCACCCACTCTTAGCCTGGGGGGTGGGAGTGGAGGCAACTCCCCCTGTGGTGTTGGGTGCTTTGCAGAAGCCCAAACTGGAATTTTCAGGTCCTCGGCGGTCTTTATGGCGCTGGCCCGTGAGGCCCCCTTCGGGGGGAGTCCTCTGCTAGAAACAGCAATATGGCAAAGTCAACAGTGCACTTAAAGCCATAGCACACGTGATCGATGCGTGCTCTATGGAGATTCTCCAGTATGCAGCGCTATCGTACCCTGTTAATGTCTTTAGCACCAATTTTCACTAGAACACATTATGGCTCTTCCACAAATTATATCATAAGGCCAGTCAACCACTGCATCAATTGAAGAGCAAACTCTTCGTACTGGGTAGTCCAACCAAAATTTAACCTCTCCTTTAACTAACAAAGTGTTTTGAAGTGCATGAATTGCTATATGGAGCGCCAAGTCCTGAAATTAACAAATAAATAAATATAGTAGTCATTACATTGTGACTCAAAAATATCCACATAATAAACAGCTCTTGTAAGTACGAAAATCCACAGTGAGAACGAACTCGGTCTTTGTGTAGTTATTTTCTTCATCATTGATATCCCCCGATAATTTTTGGTTTTTGGTTATGTTTGTGGGGCACTAATCTATGAAATCCAAAAACTGCATTTCTAAATGCTCCCCAGTAATGATGAAGCTACATGTTTTTTTTAGTTCTTTCAAGTTTCTAATGGTAAGAAAAGAAGAGTACATTGTAGGATTTGTGTGGTCAAGTCACGTTGAAAAAAGCTTAAAAAATTGATTTAAATATCAATAAAAATTAATTTATAATAACTATTCAATCTTTCATTTCTGTCCTTAGTGTAATGCATGTTTTCAGACCGAAAGGAAGAAAGGTCTGGGGAAATTACTATCATTTGCAGAATTTGCAAGACCTGCACCTAATTCTCAGTTATAATTCTCCCTTAGCATAGGGCAATGTGGACAGCTTAGTCATAAAAACACAATATGGCCATTTACTCTGGCCAAAAAATGAGTCAAACATCCAACAGTTCAAACAGCGGAGGTTGAATGTGTGAATGATCCTTAGGGAAAGTGGGCACATGGATGCCAATGGACAGTCTTCTTATGGTTACTTTGCTACCAGCGTAGTTTCAAAGGCCTTGCTTATCAAAAGCTTAAAATGCTTGTAGCAGGTGTTTCCCGTAATGATACCCGCTCTCTTCACATCCTCATGTTAGTTATTGGTATGTAAAATTAGTTATTGGTTTGAAAAAAACAACGTCAGTGGTGTGGCAAGGGTTCCATGGGCCCTAGTGCAAGCAAGGATGATGTGCCTCTTAACTGAGATAGGGGTACTAGAATGTAGAAATAATCTGAATTCAGTTGGCCCCCAAAGCCTCTGAGCCCTGATGCCACTGCACCTGCTGCACCATTGCTAGCTACACCCCTGAACTAGATGGTAAAAAGGGGGAGCTGCGGGCCATGGCACACTTCTTTGTTATGTTGCCAGTGAACAACCAGGAACACACTGAATTAACTCTTTCTGGGATAGGCTGTCAGAATGAGGGTGAGTTAAGAGAAAGCTATTGTTTGGGTAAAAGCGATTAATAAAAGGAATATTTTATTCTTGATGTTTACAGATGGTTACATCCATTTGCTAGGATCAGAAGTCAGACACTTTAAAAGATTGGTAATGCAGTATGCATGTGCTAAAGAATGAAGACTTTTATGGTCAATAATTATGTACTTCCCTCTGATGTTGCACAATTTTAAGTTTTAGGTGAAGCCGCAGAGCAAAATATTAATCATTCTACCTTGAGCCCATTTGGTGGTGTGAGAAATTAAAAGTCGTCAGCCGCCAGTTATTCCACAGGCATGTCAAAGCAATATTTAGACTTTCTAATGCTAGCACGTGTTTAAGGAACTTCTGTAAACAATTAGCTCTGGAAGATCACTTGCTTGTACATAATGCTAGAGTACATGCATTGCCGTTCTTCTCATTCCCCCTTACATAAATTTTATAATTGAAAGTTTGGTACCGGCATCCCTACTTCATTCTTCCAATGGGTATATAAATATATCTGATCAAACTTGTATTGCTATGCCAAATGAACTCAAACACGTTCATATGTCAGCAAACAATTGAAGACTTTAAACAGAAGGCATGGGGAGGAGCACATGCGGCGCCACCTAAGATGACCTAAGATGACTACAGAGCTCTGCCCCGCCTCGGGCACTGCTGATCTGAGTTCGGCAGTTCCCGCACCACCAAACACCTGAAACGGGGTTATTTTTGAGGCTGAACATCCCCTCCATGGAAGGCTGACACTTATACACCTGATACTTTTTGCTGGATTCTGAAGGCTGCATTGTGGCCACAATTTTGTATTTTCACAAGGAATTCTCCTCATCGCTTGGCATTCTTAGGACACTGAATTTATTTCAGTATTCTTCTTGAGTTTCCCTGTTACTTTTGTAACATTCTGTTGCACTGGTTGATTCCTCCTCTCATTCCTTTTGGCAATAATTTCATTGCACTGTTTTTTTCTCTCTTTATTGGGAGGAGTAGCTTTCAGCTGGACTTCTCCTGTTTGCTGTGAGTTTCATGGCTCCTAGTAGCTTTATTTATTATTCGTGCTTAAATACTTATTTGATTCATGGGCAGAAGCAAGAACTTGTTACATTCTAATAAGAGATATGCTACTAACGAGCCTGTACCTAGTTCTTCTTCCACTGAATCCTCAATGGACTGCTAGCACAATACTGGGATTATGGCTCAATCTGTCTCCTCTCGGGCTGCGGCTTCGCCCATTACAACACCAAAAATGTAGTTACCATCCTCTGCTAATAAAAGGATAGAGCAAGATCCTCCTTCTCCATCCAAATTTCTTTCTCCTGTATCTTTGGACACTGTTCTAGAGGAAATTCATGCTTTATAACCTTTTCTTGAGGAAACTAATACTCGTCTGCAAGTTTTGGATAATAAATGGTCATCCATGGAATCTCGGTTGTCCTTGGTGGAACAACATGTCAGTGACATACAGGATACGTCTGCCAAATTGTATCTCTGGAGAAGGATATTCTGTTGTTAAAGAAGTCCGCTGAGGATCTTGAAAACAGGAACAGAAGAAACAGTCTTCGTTTGTGTGGTCTTCCAGAAGGCATTGAAGGAGATGATCCTGTTACTTTTTTCAGCTCTTTTCTTCCAAAACTTCTGGATCTTCCTGCGTCTGTGAATTTAAATATTCAGCGAGCACACAGACTGGGCTCCCGCTTGCCTTCTTCATCTGCTCCTTCAAAGCCATGTGGTGTGATTCTTTTATTTTTGGAATTCACTGATCTTCTACAAGTTTTAAATGCATCCAAGCTTAAAAACAACAAATCTGGCTGGTACAAGGCTGTTCTTTTCCCAAGATATTTCCACAGTAACTGCTAAATGACAGAAGGAATCCCTTGAACTTCGACCTGCACTTCGTGCCTTGGGTGCACTTTATAGTTTATTCCATCCGTACTTGTTTAAGGTCACTTTTCAACACAAGACTTCTACATTTGGGGATCATGTGGATCTCAGGAAATACATTCATTAGTACTCTACAACATTTATGCATACTGCTGGTCCTTCCTCTATAACTTGACTCTTATGTGATAATTTTTGATAGCCCTCTTTTAATCCTTTTTGTTTTCTTTATAGGTTGTATTTCTTATAGTTGTTCTTCTAGTACATTGACTTTACTTTTCTCCTCAATGTTATTGCAGATCATCCGGATTCCTTGCGTGCCTATTTCCTGTATGTTTATATGACATCCCGCTGTGGTGCGTTATCCCATGTTGGCTGTGCTGTCTTCACCTGCCTGTCGCCACTCCTTGTTCTTTCTTGTTTTCCCTTGAAGGTACGTAATACAGTCATCTGTTTTTTGACATGTACTGTCTTTTCTGGATGTCTCTTTTACTAGTTTTCTTTCTTTCCTATTCTTATCTCCTAATATTTTCCTTTTCGGCGATCATCCGGCAGATTTTAACTTACGCAATCTCTTCTTCTCTAGTTTATTCTTCTCTTTTTATTACTGTTGTGTAGTTTTATATATTTTTCTACATTCAGAGTTATTTCCTGAAATGTAAAAGATTTTGTTAATCCCATTAAGAGGCAGAGAATTTTATCTCACTTAGCCTCTTATAACCCAGATTTGGTTCTCTTGCAAGAAACTCATCTTACAGAGACAGAGGCTTTAAAGCTGAAATGGAATATGGTTGGCTCTGTATTAGTTTCTCCTACATCCACCAAGAAAAACTGAGTAATTATTTTATGCCATAAAAAGTTAACG